>OZ030377.1:4649439-4983439 GCA_964023945.1 Ectemnius cavifrons
CTGCGCCGTTCGTCTAATTTCTTCATTTTTGTTGCATGCGCTTGCAATAAGTATGGCACCGTGGCAAAACGTTAGAACAGCGATCGTGCTGGCTTGAGTTCTAACGTTTTACAACGGTGTCACTTGGACACTTGTAAGAAAAGTATCACAGGTCCTTGATAAATTTGATTCATTGGATTTGGTCGGATCTAATTGGATCTAATCGGACGTCGCGAAACAACTAATCAGGGATATTGGTTATCGTAAGCGCATATTAAGAAAGTGAGAAAGCAAGAGGAAAGGCAAAGAAGCGTCCGTCGGACGATGCTGTGGCTTGTTCGGGTGCCGAGAACGACACATGCAGCGGGCCGCCGGCTGGACCGTTGGTGCGAGCGCACCGAGACAGCGATTCTTTCATTTTGGGAAAACCGAACGAATAAGCACCAGTTGGTCCTCCATTGGAATTCTAACAGGCCGATTGTCAAGATGTTTTTTGTCACCTCGCATGTCTAGGAGCAAGCGATAGCCGTCCGTGGCTCGCCAAGAGCACGAGATGTCTTGCGAGCGAGTGCCCGCGACAAGATCGAGTAGTTAGAGATTAATTACAATTTGTCTTAAAAATTTTGGAAAAAATGTTGAGACATTTTTGGAATGGCGCTTTCTGGAATAAAAGTCGGGAAAGAGAGGCTGGACGAGGGCGACAATACTCTGTAAGTGTTAACCGTATGAGTATTATCACCATCACTAGCGAGGCGCAACCTCGAAGTACGCCCGCTGATCTTTGCTGCGAGGGGCACCTCGGATAGCCGCCTCATCGCGAAGCTACTTACAGCGCCCTGCGCCGCACCAATACTTACTCGCGTGTAGTGTGCCGGTCGCGTCCGACGATCGCAGCTGAGGCGATCGGGTGAGCGGCGAGAATCTTGGGCGGCTCGAGCCATCCCACCGCACCCCGGCGCGTCACAGCGACCCCGGCCAACCTCACCCGCTGATTGGTCAATTGTTTTGGTTAATAACTCCCAAAGTTGGGTATAACTTCAAATTTTTGAAGGTGCTATCGTCTTCGCGAGGTCACGCCCCACATGATGGCTATCACCGTTATAGACAGTTTTGGAACACCCTGTATGTATAGTACAGCGCGCGACTACCGAGGATACTTATCCCGAAGTGCAGCGGTTTTCGTCCGCTATAAAACTTTCACCTCGATTTACGAAAAAGTTACTGGTCCACGGATTTATTTCTAAATTTTGTTTTTCATCGCTGATTTTTCTGAATCCAATGAGCCAAGAATCAAGCGAATCGGTTCAGTCGTTCAGGAGATATGAATTTCTCCTGCTTATTTTACTCGTGGAAAAGGCAAGGCAAATTAAGGGGCTAGACTCCGGTCGTCGCGGTACTGCAGAGTCGCTGTGTTACCGGCACAATTCGGTCGAAATATGGGTTCAGGGTTTCTCTTCTTTCTCGCTTATATGAAATGATTTTGGGTTGTGAAAGGTGTCAATCGAAATAGGAAAGTTCAATAAAGGCGGCGCTGCCAGTGGTCTTATGAGATTATGTTGTTTTTTAGTAATTCTAATGTCCCAAATGTGGCCCAAACCGCTATGATGGAGACCTTTTTCTCGTGTGTTTTTATGACACTATAACAGTTTTGTTTCGAGAACTAACACCGCCGCCGCTTTGATAGAACTGTTTTGTACCGATTGCAAGCTTTTACAACCTAAAATACTTTCTCATAAGCAAGAAAAGACGCGAGCCCTGGACCGTTGCTTCGTGATGCTCTATCGCCATATTGTCGATATGTAGATCAATATAAGTGAGTACTTTAGTTCAGCCAGCGCCTTCGACGCGGCGCCTGAGTGAGAAGGCTACTCTGCGCTGTTTGACAGCTTTGACAGCAAGTTCTGGGGTTAGGCATACACGCGATGCAGATATACTTCCCAGAAATATGATTTTACAGGAATGCCCTACCCTTGTACTTATGTTTTTTAGCTGTGGGATCTATCGGATTCTAGTAAATAGTGCAACAATTTTCCAATGTCTTTACCAAATGAAGTGTCTTGTTGTTTAAATATTCTTATGCTGTTGTAATAATTTGGGCAGTTCCTACTATGACTGAGAGCCTATATAACTATGTTGTTTTTGATTCTACATATAAAATGATCATGAACAGTTGATTTTCCAGTTCTTGTATGTCTCCAAAAAGTTGGACTCAACAATCAAACGCTTGGTAAATACAGCTGTTTGAGTTTGGATCAATAGACATTTTTTCAAAAATGTGAGGCTTTTGAATCTTGGTAACCAAAAGGTAGTTATAGGTCTGCAAACATATCTTTGAATTGAAGCATTTAGATCTGCGTAACAATTCTTTGCAAATGATTTTTGTGAAATGGATTGTCTAATTGAGATCTGCTGTTTCATAGTTACTTTTATCGTTATGGTATAAACTAGAATGAAATGAAGTTGTGCATACTTTTTGCCAAAGTACTCTTCATTGTATTGAATGCTCCACTGTCAAAAATATATGAATGGAGGTAATATATCAAGCATCCTTGGTTTTGCTATATCTGATACTAGAATCAGAGGACTGTTGCGTAGAACTAATATTTCAATACAAAGATACGTGTGAGCACTGGTAGATGCCTTTATAGTTTTTAAGGTTTATAGGCCTCAAATTATTCTGTAAATATACACTACCCCACAAAATTAGCGGGTCACTTTATTTCGTCCGAAAATTGCCAATGTTTGAGCAGCTGTAACTTCGTGAAAAAACATCGTACAATAATGTGCATATGCTCATTTTAAAGCGCCAAGCTTCTACTTTAAAAGCCTCAGATCCTAATTTTTCCAACAATAATTTTTTTTCTACATAATCGCAAAAGTTTGATGCTCCCTTCTCTCCTTCGAAATTTCATAACTTCAAGACACTCTATGGAGCTTCTAGATTTTTTTCTCGGATTTCCATTTGCAGGCCCTTGTAGAGCGAAGTTTCCTCTTTACAAAGAGCTACGAAAAGTTGATTTTCGATTTTTTTAAATCATTTTGTCGCTACTTGAATCAAAAGTGTGCTGTCAGCATTAGAGTAACCCAAGGTACGCCCCGTGGAGGTTGCATGGTCAGACTTGTACCTCGTGTGTGATGTGTATGTGCGTATTTAGTTTATGTTCAGCGAATGTGCGTCCAGAGTTTATGTTTATTTATCTGTGTATAGTGTATTTTTAGTGTGTATATTCTCAAAAACGAGTATTTCGACCCCGTTGCCTTATTACCTCTTGGTATCGTTCGCGCATGTTAATGCACCGACGCATTGTGACCGCTCAGCCGCTACCTTACGAGGCAGTGGGTGTTAGTACTGGACTTTCGTCTCAGTCACCGCTCTTCGTCTAGTCGTAGCACGTTGAGTTCGGGATCGCGGTCATTCGCAAGCTCGACCCGGTCGCCACTTGGTTAGTACGTCCAAGAACGTTAGAAGAATCTCCAGAAAGGAGTTTGTAGGTTGCTGACGGTACGCCGGGGAAATGCGACACAGAGTTTATTTTATTTCTATTTTCTTTGGTCCGTGACCGTCAGCTGCAGATCAGGAAATTCCTTATTTCCCTTTAGATCTGTTTGACCGTGTTCCTATCTTCAAACCTGGCTGATTCGTAGGAATACTTGCTGCCGGATGATGGATAGGCGTTTTTAGGAAAATTGATCAACAATTATTTCTGTTGATGACTAGATCCACACTAGTTTTATTTTCTATAAACGGTACACTGTCTTCGCCCTGGTGTTTAAACCAGTTGTCGTTGCACGTTGTGAACTGGCGATGGCTCACAATGCCGACACCTTTATAACGCGCCGATCGCGGAGCTGGATAAGGTTGTGAATAGATGCGAAATACTGTACGCGGAAACCTTCCAGCTTAACGTCAACTAAACACTTGTGACTCACGAAGGGTTCCTCTAGCCTTGCTAGTTCGTGGTTGAATCCAAACTGAAAACTGTGGGCTGTACGACCCGTATTTATACCTCTGAATAGTTCGCCCCTCTTAAATAATGAATTTGTTAATTAGTTGACGTTAAGATGAGACGAGGTTTGTCAGATGTTGAGCCTGTTGCAGGCTTGCCAATAAAATAAGTTTCAATCCTTATTGTGCATTATTAATATGTGTTTATAATGATTTACGAATTGTTTAAACTGTAAATGACATTAAGGATTGAAATTGTATGAAAACCTGCCTTTAGGTATATAGCATCGGTTGATACTGGTTACAGAACTTAACGGATGGCAATTGTTTAACAGATGCTTAACAACTATTTTTCAGTTAATTGCAAATGAGTTAACTATTACTGAATTGGTTAATTTATAGTAATTTATCCATTTTATTTGTTGGATAGCTTTTGAATTACTAATGTCAAATCATAAACTGTTTGTTAATGATTAATGTTTTTCGTTATTGTTAAGTGGTCACATATTTTTATTATGTGTCAAGATTGTCTGGAAGATCTGTTGAGAGTATTGCCAATCATTAACTCTGTTAATTGAAGCATATATGTAGTATTGACGAAACGCCTTATTATAGTATGTTTTGCGCTGGTTACAGCATTTCCTCTTGGGAGATTTCGCCCTAGATCTTGCGTAATGTTTCAGTCAATGACTGTAATGTCAGTGGTGGACTCTTTAGCTGTCTCAATCGCCGACCTAACATGTCCCAGACATGTTCAATAGGGTTCAATAGGGTACAAGTGTACGGGTAGAGAACTTATCAGGAGACTCGGTAGAGCCTCCGCGCCAAGTAGTGAAGGCGTAGCCGAACGGCCCAGCGAGACTCCCGAGGCTCTATTATCCCGAACCATAACGATTTAGCCCGTGTGAAAAATTGTCTCCGAATTTGTTTCTGCAATTTCTCAGAGATGTGCTGCTCGAAGTAGTTCTTTTTGGGCTTATATTTTTCTGTGATTTTTTTCTGATTTATATGACCGAAGGTGCAATGGAATCGGTCCATTAGTTCAGGAGATATAAATCTTTGAAATATTCCTCGTGTAGCGAAAAGTTACTGAAATTTTTCTTCTTCATAATCAAGACCTAGATTGTCGCTTTCCATTTTTCGCCGCTAGGTGGCTGGCGGCGCCCTGTGTACGGTTGGGCGGGCGCTCGGCATCAGAATGGCTCGGACCGCCGATCAGGTAGTATCAACCAGGTACCGACACTATACCGCATACATAGCGGTAAGCACTGTCTTTCCCGCGGCCAACGGCATAGAGTCAACGCAGTTATTAATAATAAACATTTAATAAGAATGACTCATTTGCTTATTAAAGTCGGTGACATTTTTGCATATTTATTTTTTTACTTAAATTTCTTGAAACTTAACAATGTTTCAATGATTGCATCTACGGTGTATATAGTGAAACAAATGTCCAATTTTGCTCAAGGTTGTACTGAGTTGATTAGAAGAATCGGTGGATTCTCGGTGCCAAGCAGTTTACAAGTTCTATGTGAATATTATCATTTAAAAAAATTAGAAATGAGCACAATAGATATTTACTGCCTTATTAATAATATATATACTTAAACAACAGTCGACAATTTCATGCACATGTATGGAAATATTACGATTTCTTTATTTTCAAATGTCGAATAAGAGATTCGGTAAATTAACACTGATTCGAAGATTCAATAGTATAACCACGTTAACGAATTTTTCTTATTCTTGAAATTTGTTGTTAAGCCATAGTCAGGTAGCTGTATTTTATATCTGGGACCTGCATGATGGGAATGAGGGGCGCGTGGAGCACGAGGGTTCCAAGCTCACCCGTGCTGCGCAGGTATCACCCAATAGGGTCAGATACGGTCGGGTAATAATTGAAAGACGAGCAATCCCACATTTCACTCCAGTATCTGTCACGTTATGAACTGGTTTCTGAATATACTCCTAAAATAACATCAAAATCAAAATTTCAAATCAATAGTTTATAACAACCGGCTGAGTTCCTCTGTCAAGTATATTATTCAGTATTTTTCTTTGATCCGATTCGAATCATTATCTTAGAAGATACGAATGAACTCTTGTTCCAAGAGATTGGATTTTAATATTGACGGCATCGTGTGTAATTGTTATATGAGATTGACACTCCAGTTCTTGGGATTCTACAATATAACCTACAGTCAATCACAGTTTTGCAATGTCGAATTATCGGTAATACCCTTCATAATTAATGAAACTGTTTTTCAATTCTGAATCATATGTTAATTCATATCATCAGGGGACTCGATAAAGTCTCCGCGCCAAGTAGTGCTAAAATTTCTGTGAACTGAATCTCCGGGTTAGAATGAAACGCTTGTTAGATTTAATGAGTATAATTCCAATAACAATAGTAGTCGTTGTGGTAAAACGCCGAATTTGCAATCTTATAGTTGCAGTTCTATTCCAAATTTCTGATATTTTGTTTATTCCTTGCTATTCAAGCAGGTGAAGAATATATAGTTTGATATAGCAATAAACTCATCTCACAATTACTCTGTGACTATCGACAGACAAACGTTTAAACCGCATTTATAAATATTTTATTGTATGTCATAACCGATACCGTGGAAGTGAAAAGACACTACTGACTACAAAACAGATAGGAATATAGTGTGGTCACTATTCCTCGCAATTGGATGGAGGTGGAAATTATGCAGCACGAGACAAGTTCATTACTAACATCATTATATAATTTCATCTGCTTCAATAGCAAGGAATGAAAAAAAATATCACATATTTGCAATACAACTGGAACCATGAGATTGCAAATTCGGCGTTTTACCACGACTATTATGTACTATTGTTACTGGAATTGTATTCATTTAAACTAATAAGTGTTCATCCTAATAATCATAGTCCACTCTCCGGAGATTCAGTTCACAGAAATTTTATACGACACAAGCCTTGATACGGTTACCATATAATTCAGAATTGAAAATCCCCCAAAAAGACATCAAAAATGTTAAAAATTTCGCCAAGTAGTTTTCTTCTACCCCCTACAAAAATCTTTTCTCCCACAAAAGTCTTTTGGATGCATACATCCTTACATATTACTGATCAAAAAGTTATGATATCCCCCAAAAAGACATTAAGAATGTAAATAAATTCGCTAAGTAGTGTTGTTGCTCCTCCCACAAAAATCTTTTCTCCCACAACAGTGTTGTGGATTCAACAAAAATCATATTCTTCTTTTACATTTCACAAAAGTCGTACAAACAATTATTATTTCTTGTACATTTTCACATATTATTGATCAAAAAGTTATGATATCCCCCAAAAAGACATTCGACATGTTAAAAAATTCGCCAAGTAGTTTTGTTTCACCCCCCACGAAATCTTTTGTCCCACAAAAGTGTTTTGCCTTCAACAAAAAGCATATTTTTCTTTGATTCACCAAAAAATTAATGGAAATCATTCGAAACGAAAGCCAAGCAACTATTCAATTATAATATTTTTTTACAAATAATTTCAAACCATTTCTTCGTAATGCCGAAGAAATTACGCTAACACCGTCACAACACAAGCATGAAATACTTTATACTGCTAGGTAAGAGTTGGTTGGAGCTTTGGGGTAGAGAAACGGTATAGTAGAGTTAATCATCAATAAAACATCTGATCCTTGGCGGGCCCGGTTATTCACAAATGGAGTTTCAAGCCTTTCACACGACAAATACATGAAATATTTATACCACACACAATACCCACCAATCAAAACATCTACAATGTGAGATACGCGCACAAAATGCCGAAAATTTCACACCACTTTTCCAGCACCGCCAAACACACTAACGTACAATATCACCGGCAACTAACAAATGCTTTATAAAGAATATTGTTCACCGCCTCTCGTATGTTTAACAACACACCAAGGATCTGTGATGCTACAACGAATCATTTGAACGATAAAAACCTCCCAGCAATTTGTGCGTTAAGAATATTGTTCACTGTCTCTCGTACGTTGAACAATATGCCAAAGATCTGTGATGGTACGACGAATTATTTGGACGATACAAACTACTGAGCAATTTGTGTGTAGGCTTGAAACTCCATTTGTGAATAACCGGGCCCGCCAAGGATCAGATGTTTTATCGATGATTAACTCTACTATACCGTTTCTCTACCCCAAAGCTCCAACTAACTCTTACCTAGCAGTATAAAGTATTTCATGCTTGTGTTGTGACGGTGTTAGCGTAATTTCTTCGGCATTACGAAGAAATGGTTTGAAATTATTTAAAAAAAAATATTATAATTGAATAGTTGCTTGGCTTTCGTTTCGAATGATTTCCATTAATTTTTTGGTGAATTAAAGAAAAATATGCTTTTTGTTGAAGGCAAAACACTTTTGTGGGACAAAAGATTTTGTGGGGAGTGAAACAAAACTACTTGGCGAATTTTTTTAACACGTCGAATGTCTTCTTGGGGGATATAACATATTAGTTGCCGATGGCGACGCGGCTGTTCACAAGAAGATAGTGGACAGTGATCCATACAAGGATTATATGATTCTTGTAAAGAAGATTGATTGCCGTAACCACATCTTGCGAAGTTTTTGCAATACATTACGTTATATGGTATCGAAAGACCCTTTCAAAAGTTCCAGAGAGATCATCAAGAATAATATTCTCCGCCTGCGGGACGGAATACAGAAAGATGCGGAATACCGATACACCCAACAGTTACCATTGGCGGAACGTGCGAGGAACTTCAAAATCGATCTGAAGAATGTACCGAGCCACGTCTTCAGAGAACATAAAGATTGCGAGAAATTGGGATATTTCTGCAAGAAGTTCTGGGACCCGAAGGTCGTCAACTACGTCCCCGAATTGAGGAAAAGAGGACTATATCAACCTATAGAGGACGTGATGCCGCGGATTTTTGCAAACGCCGAAAGCATGTTGTACGGATTGAATAACAATACCGTTGAAAGTTTGAACAGCGTCATTGCAAAGTATATTGGAGGAAAGAGAATTAATTTTGAAAGAAAAGGCTCTTATCAGGGTAGAGTTTCTGCTGCTGTCGTCGGATTCAATACCAAAGCAACATTGAGCCGGCTAGCTACAGCAATGGGCAAGGAACCAACACCTGTTTTAAAAAAGATGGGGGATCGTCGCAAACACGCCCTGCAAAAGGCGAAGAAATATAAGAAAGCAGCGAAGGAATCCTCATCAAAGAAATATCTGCAAAAGCAATCATATGATAGGGATTACGGCCTCGATGCAGACAGACCGGACGTGGAAGAATCCGTGTACTCTTCTGAGTGGGAGAGACACGTCTCAATGCTGTATGAATGGCAAGCGTCACGATCCGCTATCGAAAAGGAAACACCCGACCAAGCCAACGATGCGAGATGGATGTCATACCGTAGGCAATTATTAACTGCGTCTAACTTTGGCGTGGTGTGCCGAATGCGAAAGAACACGCCACGAGTTAATGCAGTGAAGAACATACTCTATCGTCAAGAACTGCACCTACCAGCACTGGAATGGGGAAAAGAAAATGAATCAAAGGCATTGAGGAAATTGGAAGAACAACTGGAAATTCGCGTCCAACCATGCGGTCTTTTTATTGATAAAGAGATACCATATTTAGGAGCGACACCTGATGGCCTACTTGAAAATGATACACTCGTCGAAGTAAAATGTCCGTATTTTATCGTTTACCGTTTTTTATCAGATGCAAGGGCAGTTGCATATTACAGGAAGACATTATGGCTTATTCTGCTTATGGACACCGAAAGGAATGAAGGTCACAGGAATCGAGAAAGATGACAAATTCTGGAAGAACGAAATGGAGCCCAAATCGAAGAACTTTTATGAGGACTGCATGCTTCCCGAGCTTATAGATAGCAGATATAATAGAGGACAACCGATTAGGGAACCACTATACGTGAAGAAAATAGCACGAAAGAAGGAAGCTACGCGCACCGCCGAAAACGAGGAGGAAAACGTGTCAGAAGATGATCAAGTGTAAGAAGGAAGTAGCACAATTTATCCATACATAACTGAATGTTGCAATTGCAAAGGCGCCCAGCTGCACTAGGAGGTGCAGTTCGGCCAATATAAAAAGCTGTTCAATGATTCACTGAACTGCTCAGTTGGATAGTATGTATAGAAATTATAAAGAGGACCGTCTGTGACGGGGGTGGAGGAGGGCCTCTTCATACTATCCTACTAATTTTTATTTTTAAAAACCTCTTTCTGATGTATCTTCAAAAGGCCAATATCATCGATGAATATGACAATGGTATGTATATCTGTGGCTTCAAATGTGCTATGTATGCAAATTTGTAATAAGAAACACCCTTACTTCTTTTCGCAGCTTGTTGCAAGGATCGGCAGGAAATGAAGAAAGGGTGGTGTGTTTCCGGACTATTGGAAAAGATAAGTACACATATTTCGACCCCGTATAGATGAAGGTAATGAAATTCTATGTTACTATGTATATATTTTTTCGCAGGTAATGATGGCACAGTGACGAGGGCGGTGGTCATCCCCGCGGCGGGCCGCGGATGGGACCGTCGCACCATACGATCCTCGCAGACACAAGGATATTGTGTACGTCGCCCTAAACCGACGTGATGTAAGCGTTTTCTATTGTCTTTTCGACGTACAATTGAATATACAAAGTAACTTTTTTGAAATATTCCAGTTGCTGAGTTGGGAAGATCAGAGTGGAAGCGTACCGCGGCAGAGGTGGTAGGAGCGACGGTGGGTTGAGGTGCCGGTGAACATGCCGGTAAACATGCCGGTAAACATTGATTGAATAAAATGATATATTTTTATTACAGCAAACTAGACTAATTGCTTACTTCCCTTTATCTTTCATCTTCCTCTTTATTTTCCCTTTATCTTACATCAATAGTATGGGTAGGGGTTGCTATTCTTTGGGTTGATCAATTGAAAGTACTGCCGAAAGCTTTATTTAGACCCACCACCTACCACCCCCTTAGCTAACTATACAGTGTAATTATTTCTCCTGAAAAGGTGAGTCTACATAAATCTCTCGAGTGTACTTCCAAAGTGGAAGCTGCAGTAGAAGAAAATGACTAAGGAGAAAAGGGAACAGCGATCCTCCCGCTCGATGACCTGACGCTTTAACACCTGCGCCATCTCAATATACTAACAAACATTGCTCATTTCTTGTATTTAGGTTGTATACATGCATGGTTCGGATGGTTCGGATATGTCGAATGGTTCGGATGTGAGCGATTCCACGCAAAGTGATCACACCTTTTGACACTTTGTCTTCGATTTTGATGAAATTTGGTGAACATGTAGTCCTTAATATACAACCACATTATCTGCACTTCGTTGGTAAAAATGTCAATTATTATGCAAGTTATTTTAATTGCAAAATTGGTGCAACTTTTTTTTTAAAAAATCATAACTCTGGAACAGTATGAGATATCGAGAAACGGGAAACGCAGTTTTACGCAGAAAAGATTGAATTTTCATTAAAAAAAATATTTGAGGAACGTAGCAACCTTCTTAATTTATTTAAAAAAATTTCAAAAATTTTAATTGTTTATAATTCCGAAAACGCACTTTTGTCCGTTTTGAAAAAAATCATGGAGGTTCACTGAAGTCTCCTCTAAAAGCCCTGTAAATTTCAAGATGGTCAATTTAAAACTCTTTGAGATAAAATTCTTCATGCGATACCGGAACACGAGCTCGGCGCTCGGAGACCAGCGCGCGCTCGTGCGCCACGGATGCTTGCACACGGACCACCGCTACCGATCACGGCCAACAGTCCTTTTCACCTACATAAAGGGCTAATCCTCGGGTACATGGTTGAATTATTCAATCTTTGCCTGAGTGGATGACTCCCGGTTAATACTTAACCATAAAGTACTGAACACTGTTTCCTCTCTGTGTTTACGGTCTAAATTACAGAACGGAGTATCGGCAGATTACAATTATCCAACGGACCCTATCGTATACCGAACTGAAAATAATTGTGTAGGTGCATCAAAGGGTCGTGAGTCTGTTTTTGAAATTTTTCCTAGGTCACTCCTAGGTTTCCGAAGTTATAAAAATGTTCTCCCGATTCATTTACTGAAGATTTTCTTTGCGGATTAAAAAAGTTACTACCACACGATTTCATAGCAAAACAACACAGCGCGTATTATCAAATCTTGAAAAACAGCCTAAAGGAAGGTGAAGTATTAGTTATTTGCGATTTTTCCGAAAATTACGCGCTCGTCATTCAAGATGCGGTTCCTGGGTTCCATTGGAATAATAATCAAGCGACTAATCACCCCTTCGTTGCATACTACAGAGTAGGAGAAACGTTAAAACATTTTACTTACATTGCAATTTCGGACATATTACACCAGAATACTACCGCAGTCGATTTGTAACAAAGTCAATTTTATGATACTTTCAGAAATATCAATCCCGCGATTAATAAAGTATATTATTTTTCGGATGGCGCTGCTGCTTAATATAAAAATAAAAAGAACTTTCTTAATTTATGTTTGCATTCCGAGGACTTCAACTGTCCAGCAGAATGGCACTTTTTCGCGACATCTCATGGAAAAGGTCCATGTGATGGATTAGGGGGATCGTTAAAAAGAGCAGCAGCACGAGCTAGCTTGCAAAGAGTAACAGAAGGTCAAATAAGAACACCCTTACAATTGTATGATTGGACCAGAATTCACTTTCCTAATGTTTCGTTTAGCTATTCCACTAATGTGGATTATAATAATGCAAAAAAAGATATGCAAAAGCCAAAACATTGTCCGATACTCTTAAATTTCACGCACTTATTCCAGTTAGTAAAAATCGAATAAACACGAAACGCTTCTCATTGACTGACAAATTCCAAAGTTTCAATATTGAGTCGAGTTAATTTTTTTGGCTAATCCTACGCGAGTAAATAATTTTTGTCTCCTTCTTGATGTAAACAATCTACATATATTGTGTACTACGAGTACACAATCACAGTTTTTAATGTGGCCTCAGGTCGGTCTCAAACCCGAATAACACAGAGAGGAAACAGTGTTCAGTATTTTATGGTTAAGTATTAACCGGGAGTCATCCACTCAGGCAAAGATTGAATAATTCAACCATGTACCCGAGGATTAGCCCTTTATGTAGGTGAAAAGGACGGTTGGCCGTGATCGGTAGCGGCGGTCCGTGTGCAAGCATCCGTGGCGCACGGGCGCGCGCTGGTCTCCGAGCGCCGAACTCGTGTTCCGGTATCCCATGAAGAATTTTATCTCAAAGAGTTTTAAATTGACCATCTTGAAATTTACAGGGCTTTTAGAGGAGACTTCAATGCACCTGCATGATTTTTTCCAAAACGGACAAAAGTGCGTTTTCGGAATTATAAACAATTAAAATTTTTGAACAATTTTTAAATAAATTAAGAAGGTTGCTACGTTCCTCAAATATTTTTTTAATGAAAATTCAATCTTTTCTGCGTAAAACTGCGTTTCGCGTTTCTCGATATCTCATACCGTTCCAGAGTTATGATTTTTTTTTTAAAAAGTTACACCAATTTTGCAATGCAAATAACTTGCATAATAATTGACATTTTTACCAACGAAGTGCAGATAATGTGGTTGTATATTAAGGACTACATGTTCACCAAATTTCATCAAAATCGAAGACAAAGTGTCAAAAGGTGTGATCACTTTGCGTGGAATCGCCCAGGTATACCATTTATTATATTTAAGCTGTGTACAGAACCAATCACAGCTATAATCTAGGCTCGGGTGCGTAACACTGTGAAGAAGATTTTAAACGTTTCAAACCGCCCGCGGTGTCTTTAGTACCCGATCGCGACTACCAGATGACAGAGCAAGCAGTTCCTTCCTTTTATGTGTGGTGGCTTGGTGGGTCTGGTGCCGATCAGGCCGCTCTGACCCTGGACCGACGACGGACGACGCAACGGCGACAAACCGACGGACGTACCAATGGCTCCTAGCTCTCGCTGGCTGAAGGCAGCGGCGGAGAGCGTAGTGTAGCGGAACGATCGATCCCACCGCGCGGGGTCGATACGCGAGCCCTCGATACCGATCGAGACCGATCGGCGCGGCGGCACCGAGAGATCGATAGCGTAAGGCAGCAGCGTAACGCCGAACGAAATTTGAGTAGGACCGGAAGCTGCTCACTTTGTGAGTGCGAAGGACTATCAGCGAGCAAATACGATCAGAGGAGTAGAGGAGTACAGCGAATTGCCTGCCTGCCTATTATACGTAGAGATCTCGGTGCCGGCCGTTCACGTTCCGACAAGAGGCTATCCTGGCGCGAGTGACCACCGGTCACTAGGCGGCTACCCCCTTGGCGCGACTCTTCAAGTCGCCGCAAAGTCCCCGGTTCGAGAAGAACACCGCGAGTCTTGAGATTGGGAGGCGTACGAAAGCCAGGAGCGGCCCGGCCGCCACCATCAAGCGTTGTAACTTGCATGATTAATGGTTTTGGGTTTTTCCGGCTTCGAGGCTCGCAGATCGGCCGCCTAGCATTTGCAATTGCAGTTCGACTGCAGGATTTCGAGAGTCCCATCCGATTCTCTGGCGTGTCCGAGCCTTCCAGCAGGCGAGCGTCCGGCAAGCGCGACCGGCCGGGATATTAGATTGTACAGCGGCTACGGGAAAGCCGAGGGTCCGAACGCCAACGTTCGGACGCGAGCGCTTGAACGTAGGATTTTCCGGCCAATTTCCCGGCCACGAATAAACATCATTGCCACCCATCCGCGTGGGTTTATTCAGCCTCCTTTCCCAACTCGCACAACTCCGCCACTCCACCAAGAACGAGCTAGCCCGGTCGACACCGGCGAGTGCCGCCGAGTCCATCCAGGGGTCAAGTGGGAGGCACCACCGAGGACGAGGGGAACCCTTCAAGAAATTCGGCCCTTGTCGGGGCCTGGCGCCCAGTATTTTCCCCTTCCCCTTCCAGGGCACCCCAGACGGACCTCAGCGAGGTTGGACCGCGTCCACCAGTTGGAGCGACGTGGACCAGAGTCCGGCGAAACGCGTTTACACATTATACATCCTCTCCTCATTCAACACATGTGAAAAGTGTGGAACTTGTCAAATGTGTAGACTAAGAACGACTTAAGTGACAGACTTGAAACTTGATGAGCAGGATACTAATTTTCCACGACTAGTATGCCCCTAAATTAATATTACGATTAGGCTCAATACTTAATAACTTCTATCTCTTATTCAACACATTTGTAATGTCAAATTTGACAAGGGCGTACCCAAGAACCAGTTCAGTTATAGGTTTCAAACTTGCTGAACAGATACATAATTAAAAATTACAGAAGTCAAAGATCTAAAGTTTACTGAGCAAATACTGATTACTAGTAAGGTTCGTAGTTCAGAAATCATTTACATGAAAGACCTGAAGTATCACTTGGTGAACAAATTGTTGCTTTTTCATTTAAGTGGGTCCTGGTTATGCACTTGGCAACTTTGGTAGTCTATAATTGTATTGAATAAGAGGATATTGCTTAACAGTGTTAGATTGAGTAGAGTCATAAAGCTGTACCAATAGGAGAATGAAACTGTTAAATTTGTCAGATATCCTCGCGTCAGATATTCCTGTCATAAAATAGCCTACATAACCAAGCACTCGAACGTCAAGGAAATAAGACATCTACCCATCTCGTGTTAGTTAGTGTCTTTCTACATGTCTAGCATCTCTCTCTAACATCAGCTCACATCTGCCTTCTCTCTCTAGCATAACATCATCTCGCAGCTAGAAATATTGATTTAATATATGAACATTCTGCCACCTAGCGTGGAAAATATGTGACCTACACTTTCGGTCTGAATCTTCTTTTGAATCGTTTTCGCACGAGAAAATAAGAGGAGGAAATTCATATCTCTTGAACGCATGGACCAATTTCCTTACTCTTTAGCTTATTGGATTCAGAAAAATAGATTAGGCTGTGCTTGATTCATAAGTTATGCTTGCAAGCTGTAACTTTTTCGGAAATCAAGGTGAAAGTCTTATATCGATCGTGTCGTAACCCGACCACCAATAACTGCAAGAATGCACATTAACAAGTAGACCAACGGGCCTTCCGAAATCAACTGCCTAAGCAGTATTCCGTAACGCCCAGAGTCCAATGCATGACCCCCTTAGAAGAAGAACACGTCAACAAAAAATAACCATATAAAAGGCCAAACAAAACAATTCGGGAGGCAGTCAGCCCCGAGTGATACGACCTTCACCACGGACCCACATCCGGTCCTAGTAGACGACCGACGACGACGTTCACTCTGCGTAAACGTAAGAAACAATTATAAGTATGAAATAAACTTACACGTCAACCGCACAACCCTGGATTGGATACTAATCCTTAAGTGAAGAAAGCCCAAAAGACAATAACGTGCTAGACTACAATCGGGTTCGCTCCGGCCAACCCAGTCTTCGCACAACAATCGAAAACCGCTACGCGTCGGGATAAGTAGCCTCGGCTTCTCGCGCTGTATAGCTTATAGCTAACTACTTGGCGCGAGACTCTACCGAGTCTCCTGATTTCGGAAGAAAGTGGTCGTGGTCTGGGCTTCAAAATAAGTTTGGTTTGCAAAAACTGTCAGAAGATAGCTTCCATTCCATCATGTAAGCAGATAGGCCCCAAACGTAATGCGTTTGAGATAAACACCAGGTCCATTGTCGCAATGAGACTGTTAGGACACGGTCTCACTGGATTGCAAACATTCTGTGGTCTGATGGATTTGCCATGTCCAGTGACACAAAAAGTGCATGACGCTGTAATTAGAAGAGCAAGTGATGTCAGTGAACATATAGCAAATAAATGCATGGCAAGAGCAGTAAAAGCAGAAAGACAGGTTACACAGGATAATGGCAGTGACAATACGTGTCTCACTGCTTCAGGGGATGGAACCTGGAGAAAGCAAGGACATTCTTCCCTTCAGAGTGTGACAACACTCATTGGGCATTACACCCAACGAGTTCTGGATATTGGAATGAAGAACCTATATTGCCAGGAATGTGTTTCATGGGAGAACAAGTGTGGAACGCAAGAATATATGATGTGGAATGATGTTCATGCTGGACATTGTAAAATCAATCATATTGGTAGCTCAGCGAAAATGGAGTCGCAAACTATGATTGAAATTTTTCAAAGGTCGGAAAGCTTGTATGGTGTGAAATACATAAATTATATAGGAGATGGAGATTCCAGCACATACAAAGCTATCTGTGATAGCAAACCGTATGGGGATGTGGAAATAATAAAGAAAGAATGCGTTGGTCATGTTCAGAAAAGGATGGGGACCAGGCTTCGAAATTTGAAAAAAGAATATGGACCGAAAAAGTTGGAAGATGGACATTCGATTGGTGGTAAAGGAAGATTGACCAATGAAAGGATTACAGAGCTCACCACATACTATGGGAATGCGATACGTGGCCACTGCAATGACGTAACCAAAATGTATGAAGCTATTTGGGCAACATAGCACCACAAAAGATCCACTGACAAAGAGCCAAATCACAAATTCTGCCCGGAAGGAAAATACAGCTGGTGCAGTTACAATAGAGCAAAGGCACAGGGAAGTATTAAAAATTATAGGCATACCAGAAATATTCCTGCTACCATTATGGATCTGATAAAACCAATATATGAGGCACTCTCCTCTACCCCTGAACTCCTGACAAGATGCTTAGGAGGGTTCACATAGAACTCTAATGAAAGCCTAAACCAGAAAATCTGGAAGATCGCCACAAAGAAATCTTGGTCTGGTTTAGAGACATTGAAGTTTGCTGCGTATCTCTCTGTGGCTACATTCAATGAGGGAAATAATATGGTGCTTGAATTAATGAAGCAATCGGATATTCAACCCGGTAAGAATGCAACGATTGCTATGAGGAAGCTGGATGAGAAGAGAATACTGATGGCAGAAAAGAAGAAGCAGACAGCAACGAAAGAGGCTAGAGCCACCCGAAAGAGGAAGCTACAACAAAAAGTTGAAGGGGACAAGGAAGCTGAAGATTCTCACTATTCAGCTGGTGCATTTTAGTGTGTGGCAATAAGTGACTGATGAAAAATTGTGTGTTTCAGTTATACAACTTTAATGCTCAATAGCTCAAAACTATGTTTTATTCAACTCTGCGGATGATTTTTCCAAAACTATTGGTTCAAATGGGTTCCGCTTTTGCACAATTATTCACTGTACCACCTGTTACAGCAGGGACCACAGGTGTTATTATATTCAATCATTTAGTACATTTAGCATAACCAAATAGTTACAAAAAATAGAGTTTTATTGGTTAACAATATAAACAATTGGTTTTAACCAACTTCCACATGACTTATCTGCATGATTTTGGTCCCCGCCTTAGCTATGATCTTAAGAAAGAATTCTGTAAAAACTGATCTTCACTGGACCAACCGTACCAAAGAAATCTTCCGCAGAGTACTATTATGCATAATTAATATTGGTAATGTTTAACAATTAATAACTGCCTTATTGTTTATTTGATTTTAAATGTTTTTACCTCAAATTACTCTGTACAAGTATACTAATTAAAGGTAAAATGACTGTGCTCACCAAGTGATTGGATTAGTCACACCAACATTTATACAATTTATAAAAATGTAAAGGTTAACTGTCCTACACCCCCTTAAAACTGTGACTTCGACTCTTCCGTTCCGTCTGATCTCAAGCCCTTAAAACGCATTCCTAGTAAGAGGTCACCGCAGCGCGCACTTAGTGCATCTCATTAATTCTTAGAACTCCAGCGTAATCTCAGACTCCCGGCGTCTCTATCTCTACCTATACCCCCTTTTCACTGGATTTTTCGGGTATATAAACCCCTAATTTCTGGAGCAAAGGGGGAATCAGTTCCGAACTCTCATCGACGGCGAAGCTCTGTCAATCGGAACAGCGAAGAACACCGTAGTAGATCGAGCACTAGTCTCCTTTGAAGCAGATACAATTACCGTACGTACATCGTGTCTCATCGCGATCGTTAGGCAAGTCACAGTTCTTTCGTTAGTTTCTCCCCCGTTCAAATCGTATCGTAAAACGAATTCATATTATTTGTAACAACATCTCAAAACCACAGGAACTCTCATTGTATATTTTGTGTTTGTATTATCTGTTCATTCAGAATATATTGAACATTATTCTAGTTTTCACTAAGAAATCAACTGTGTCATCATTACTAACTTCCTGTTTAGTCAACCCTGTTTCAATTAAGCATAATAAGGAAAAGAATAATAAAAGATCCCACGAGGATACATCTTTACCGCTCGAGGTGTATCCGGCGAGCCATAGTAAGATTTAACTCTAGCTTAGGGCATACTTCCATGATCAATGAGCAGTCTTGAGTCTGGTTAGGGTGAAATAGCCCTTAGCACGATCCCAAGTTCTGTTCTGAGTTATTGAAAGTAACTAGTATAAAGGGGTTAAAAGGAGATTAGGGACCTGAGTGCGGTTGAGTTGAAATAGCACTCAGCAACATCCCAGGATTGACGTAGGGCCGATTGGGAATTAGAAGACTCGAGTCTGGCTAAGGTGAAATAGCCCTTAGCACGATCTTAGAGCATATTTTAGGACTAGTGAAGCCTGGCTCGTAACACCTTCACTACTTGGCGCGAAGACTCTACCGAGTCTCCTGATTTTGTAGATAGAGTTGAATACATCCCCCAAATCTAACGGAATAACTTTCGGTTCATACCTGTCACGAGCGGCAGGCCCAACAACGTTTCCAGCTTACGGAGCATCTTGCAACACATATCCTTTAACCTTTAGGAAATTTTACAGTATATCAGTGTCTCTTCCGCTGTATGTATCGTTTGTTTTCAAACTTTTCTGGTTCAAGTGTTAGTCCAGCGTAATATTTTCAAATCCATCAAAAAGATGGTAGAATCGCTATCATCAAGCACACACATGCATCCTGCTGATTGAGAACACAAACTGTTCAACGGAAACTTCTGAATGTATTTCACAAATGCATTAGCATATGCTCAAACCACTTATGAAGAGGAAGGACTTCTTACACCGAATATTTCCAAAGAATTTGATAATACGACGATGGCTATTCAACAAAGAATTAAAAAAGAAACCATCCAAATTTTAAACACAGTATTGTGGTCGAGGATAAAGACCTTATAAAGTTTCACGAAAAGGATAATGAAAATTTATACCAATTAGTATGTCTCCATTTACTTATTATTCATTACTTTGCGGCAAATTGAAGACCTTGCTAATAGTATAATAACATCGACTTTTCATGGTAATAATTACCGGATCTTTTGGATAATAGAGCCCTATTACGCCAGAACAACTTTCGGAGTATGATCTGATTGATGATGAAAAACCATCTAATGTTGTGCCCTGCGTGGTGACGGCGCAGAGCGGGTAGCGGGATCGGAAGAAGTCAGGCTCGTAGTATTTAAAGGACTGGAATCCACCGGGATTAAATCCAAAACTTAACGTTTATTGATAAAGGTATAACCAAAGAACTGACAAGAGGTATATATAGACTAACTCGCTGGTTCGCACAGATGTGTTCTGAGTGAAGTCTGGATGGCGAGTTCCCGATCGGGACATCGGTGAATGGTTTTGTTTGATGCGGGCGTTGCCCTGACACGAGGCGCTGATCAGGCGGAATGACTCAGTGCCTTGTCGCTAAAGGTGATTTAGTTGCTATGCGCTCGCTCACTGCATCATTGGGCGCAAAACTATTACTATGAATCAATAGAACAAAAAGTAGTTGCTATGGTCGAACTTAATATAAAATGGACCCTACAAACTTTGCAAAGTCGAAGCTGTAGCAAAAGTACACATTTTATTCATATAATAATTACTAATATCCATTTCAAGCACAAAACGATTGTGACGAAGTGCCCTCTCCTAGCGAACATAAGACCGGAAGGTTGATCATAAGCGCCGTTAGGGAGTAGAAAAACGTAGCCTCCAGGCAAGGTCGACAGTTAAGCCAATTTAAAACCTTTGTTTCGCTCCTAATGCTATTTGATTTTCGCGTGAGCCGTTTAGGCACCATAGACCAGAGACGTCGCTTCGCCACCTGCATCCTGGCACCTATCTTAAGTTTCGTCGCCAGCAGCCACGAGACTTCCGCTCGACGTGGAGACTCCACTACGGATGGTAGCAGCCTACGAAGGATTTCCCATGCAGTTTTGCCCACACCGCGGGAAATCTGGGCGGTTGGGAAGGCACATCCAGGTGGAAGGATTCATCGGCAGCGGTCGCTAGGATCTTCCGATAGCGCAGCGTCTGGTGACAATATCGGCCACGTCAGGGGTGCAGGAGGTTACACTAGAATTAGGCTATTAAAGTCCCGCGCGCGGAAGGAGCGAACACTCGTTGTGTAGATTTCATTGTGCGTCAGAAGTGATCAGTAGTGTGTTCCGTAAGCACCACTCCTCTACAGAATTTGGTAAGCGAACCCTCTTTGGGCCAAATTAGTTCTCGTCTCGACGTTTTGGCCGGTCAGGGGATTGTCCTGACCGCGTCGTGTACACGTCTCGTCCTCGTGCTTCCCTTCGTAGTTGAATCGCACTGCAGAGATTCCGCGAATTATCAGGTCGACCTTCCTGGAGGACTCCCGTCCTCACGACGAGTCACTTCCGTCCAGCAGTTTAAGTATCGCGTCGCGAGGTTCCCTTCTCGAGATTAGGTCCATTACACATCTGTGAGTCTCGTCGTTCCGAGACGTTTCCATTGTTAGTTCCGGTCACCGTAGGCCATAGTTTTCTTTGTAACGCCGTGTAACTCCCGTGAGCGAAGCCCGTTTTTCCCGCCGCTATCTATTATCACCTGCTTGTAACATCTGAGGCCTAGCCAATAAACCTCGAGTGCCATACAAATTTCCTGTCTTGGTTGCGTCTCCTGCCGGATCCACTGCTCTCCACTATTCCGGTCTCTGAGCTGCCGCGTAAGGTAATCCGACTGCGAGTCTCCGGAAGTTTCGTCCGGCGAATAGCCAGTATAGTTAGCTTTGAGTGGTACCGCGGGGTACCTGGCGCCCATACTCTATAATTCCGAATTCGCAGTCGAGGGTCAGGACTTAGTGCACGTTCCGCCCTTCGGGCGAGTAAATTCGGGCGTCTCGTAAGAGCGCAATCAATCTATTTATCGTCTCGAAATAACAGTTTTCACATTTTCCTGGGCTACTGGCTGCGGGTAGTTCTATCCCCGAGCAGTCCCAGGAAAATTCCTGACACGATATACATGATATCTTGCATCATAGCACTTCAGGCTTCACATATGAATGGCTGCGAGTCATACTCTTCAGCGACCACGCATTGGTGCCCTGAGCGACTGCGAGCGGGCACCCATTTAGGTCGAGCGAGCCTAGGAATACAATCGAAATCTACGAGAAAATAGAGATGTACTCTTTGGAAGTCACTATATCCAGATTCCTACACGTGCTGTCACAGTAGAATAGTTCTTTCACAATCTGTCAAAAGTACTCGTGCACGGTACGCACTTTCACCATAAGTGCTTTTAGTAGAATTCAACGGGGTGCAGCTAGAACTATTAGAGAAACTAGGAAAATCACATTTGATACAGACAAGATTGAGAATTCTCGGAAAACATGCTTTTTCACGCACTATACGCGTTCAAGAGTAAAGTGCCCTTTGTATTTGTGTTCTGGTGGAGCAAAATCTCTTTAGAAGAACATATCAAAAAACCCAAAACCCATACTACAAGCTACTTAGGAACACCTTTACCAACAAGATTAAAAACAAGATAGCTAAACTAAAACAGGAATCTTGAAGGCCAAAAACTAGAATCTCTGAATATTAGAGACAACTCTCTTCGGGCAATCCTAAAAAGCCTCAAGACTAAAAAATCCCCCATACCACCTCTATCCGCAGGCAGTAACACGGCCTACACAGACCTAAAAAAGGCCAACACACTGGCCGAATACTTCTGAACAACCCACCAAGAAGCCCTGAACCAAAATTCAAAATATAAAATGCAGTCATGGAAGAGGTTGAGGCTTGAAACAATACAGATGCGGACCCAACCACAAACTCTGTTACTCTCAGGGATATAACTGAAGAAATCAGGAAATTAAAAAACATCAAAGCTCCGGGGGAAGATAAAGTCATAGCACTAATGCTTAAAAAGATGACCAAGGAAACAACCCTTCAATACTATTTAATACTATTACCTCCTGGAAAGTAGCAAAGGTCGTATCCATACACAAGCCGGGGAAACCGGACACAGATCCGATCAGCTACAGGCCAATAAGCCTCCTACCAATCCCAGGAAAAATTCTTGAGAAAATTATTCTCAAACTGCTACCCCAGAACAAACCCATGGATAAATTCATACCCAATGAAAAATTCGGATTCAGGTCACAACATTCAACTATTACTGAACTCCATCGAATCACAACTCATATAAGTTCCAATCTGGTTAAACATAAAACAACGTGTATGGTTGCATTCGACCTGACCAAAACCTTCGACCTGGTTTGGCACAAAGGACTGATCTACAAACTCACCAAACTAGGAATACCCACTAACTTTTTAAAATCATGCTGAACTACCTACAGCAAAGAAATATGTACATCTTAATTCAAGGAACTAACTCAGATAAAAATCAGATCATAACCGGAGTACCCCAGGATTCGGTTCTCGGACCAATCCGTTTCAATATTTTCACTAACGACATACCTAAAACGGAAGGCACAATCCTATCAGTATACGTTGATGATACCGTTATATTCGCCTCGTCCTGGAAACCAACAACCGCGCTGACTAAAGCTCAGGAATATACAAAACAACTTGCTGAATACTTCGAGGACTAAAAACTCAAACTAAATACAAACAAAACAGAGACAATAGTATTCCCATATAAAAAAACCTCAAACCTCCAGATCTCCAAACAAATTTACAAGGAAAGACCACCCAGTGGAAGGAAAATATTACCTATCTGGGCATTGTGTTAAACCAAAATCTTGGATGGAAAAACGCCACTACACAAAAACTCATCAAAGCAAACAGAGTCCTGCACTATATACTTCCACTAATTGGCAGGAGAAGCAGGCTACCGAAAAAACTAAAGCTAATATTATACAAATCCATAATTAGATCAACCCTCCTATATGGATCAGAGATATGGCCAGAAGCACCAAATATCAAAACAAGTTTAAACAGACTAGAAATCTTCTAAAATAAGATCCTCAGGATCACATGCAACAACAAGTCCAGGGCCACAAAAAAATAAGTTCTTCATGTGGAAACCAATATTAACCCCATCCAGGAAACTATCACTGACAGGTGCAAAAGAACAAACTACAAAAACATAGCAATCTGGAAACGAAAGATCTCCAAGGATACATCGAAATAATTGAACCTACTTCAAGAGGCACTAATTCGCAGCCCACCCAGGGGGCTACCTCAGGCTGTACGGTTTTGAAAAATTTTTTCCCCACTAAACAACACAGGCTTGTTCTCACAAATTTAAACATCTGTCTGGCAACCAAAAACTACCTTTGACGTCAATTCGAGTAATAGGGCGTCGCAATCCTGGCACCGCGAAAGAGACAACAGGCAAAACATACAACAACAAAAAACAGAATTCATTCTTCTTCCGACGTCAGCTGCCATCATCACGTTTACGGCAACGCAGTCTTCTCTCTTGCGGAATTGGTGAGCGAAGGCATCCTGTGCTCATTATTTTGGAATTCTTAGTGTCTTTAGACACTTTCTTTTGGTGCTTCATTACTGGGGTTACCGGACGCGTACTCTGAGGCTATTCGACAACATCACCTGTCCACCGTTCAGATCATCGTTGTGGATATCGGGTTTAATATCGTTGTGGCTATCGTTATCGTGCGTCTTTACCATCCTCATGTGTCGTGACTATCCTTCGAATATCACAGCGGCCTGCGGCAGCCATTTTGTGAACGCTTGTTGACGAAGTGAGCAGCGGCGACTTCAGTCTACACCTTTTCCGAATTGTGGGATTATCGTGAAACTATCGTGTTGTTATCGTGTGGTTATCGCTCTCTTCTCTGAGTCGTGAGTCTCCCCCTCTCTGCTGAGATTAGCCAGCCATAAAGCTTAGATCTTTAAGGAATTGGGGTTCATGTGGGATTATCGTTACTGAATTATATCGTTATTGAGGCTATCGTTCGTGTTTACCGAATTCCCCCGTATTATGATTATCAATGATCGAGTGAATATCGTCCGCGTTTATCGTTCGCGAGATTATCGTTCGCGTTTACCACCCGTGAGTCTACCGTACCGCTGGTGTGATTATCGTCTCGTCTCCGTCTATCGCTCGCTTTCTATCACGCCGTCCTCGTCTCCCTTCCGTATTACATCCTTCGTGCGTCTATCGTTCGTCGTGTATCGCCCGCGTTATGCCACCGTTTTCGTACTATACTGTTTCGTATGTCCAGCGTTTTGTTCGCGTTAAGTAAATACTAATGGTTTGTTTTCCGGATTCCTAGTAATTATGACCCGCGGGTGATTTGTATGTTTTTTTTGCCCGAGAATTTAAATACTCCGGGGACCCACCACCTCATCCCGATCCTCACGCTGGTAATTAATTAAGAAATTTCGTGGCAGTGTACATTATATTTATAGGTTAATCTGTAACTCTGGGTGTGTGCGTAATAAATGATGTAGGCTAATGTTTCAAGACATTTGATTTTATTATTAAATATTTACAGACATTTGACTTGAGCATCACAAAGCATCAAAACCATTTCAGCTGCCGAAAGTTAATGAAAACAACACATTGAGTTTTTGAAAGTGGGTGATGTTCACTACAAAATTTGGGAACGGTAAAAGACAGTAGTTAAGACAGCAGTATTAATTTCACTAAAACCACCAGATTTATCACCAGTTTATCAGCTCAACTGACTGAAGGGCATGTAAAGTCGTTTACACTCATTCCGATGAATCGACTATTTGCGTCGAGTCGCAACACTCGACGACATTAGGCATTATTCAAATTGAACTTGCACGAAAATCTTGAAGAAATAATCAACTAAAACTACAGGTGTAAAAAATTGCGACAGCAGAGAGATTTAAAAATTCATATAGTAGTTAACAATACAAAATGCTGTCTTTCATTGTGCATGTACTAGAACTGTCTAATGATACTCTTACAAAATTGACAGTATCATGGCGAGAATGACCATTCATTTCAATCCTCATATGCAAACAAAATATATGAGACCTAGTCTGACGATTACTCGCGTTACTTGGAATAAATAACTTAAGATACGATGGAATTCGGAGTCTGAAATATCACACCTTCTCCTTATTTCTCATTACACTATGGATATTGGATACTTTCTCCACAATTTGCCGTCGTACACATGAAGTTACAATAAATAAATTGTCACATGGAACTAATAAATGTAAATATTATTAAAATAAAGTCTTTTAATTCCTCTAACAAAACACACTCTTTTATCTCGTTCAACCTCTTTGTTTAGCGAAGTCCATTCAGTATTTACAGTAGTTCTTTTTATTAGTAATAAAGCTATAAGAGGTTGAACACTACGGAATGTGTTTTGTTCGCTCCTCTTCCATCAAACATCTAAGGTGTGAAAATCACAACATCCAGTACCAAACTAAGACTGCCTCGTATAAAAGTAACGGGCATTCACTCAGATTTAAGGTACGGGTTGACGAATGTGAAAAAGTTCATTAATAATATTTAAGAAACCCAAGGTGTTGAGTGAGAGACTGTCTGACAAACAGATTTCTGACAATTGACTTTTATTATACTTCTGCGACGTATCTTGTGAACCATGGTTGATTCATATCGACGCATTCACGACATCTTCCAGTTGTTGAGTTACTTTTCTTCAGTGGGAGCGTGGGTAAATGAGTCTATGGTTTGGTTATAAATGTAATCTTAGTGGAAGATTCACAATTGGTTTTTCTATATATGTACACTTACGAAATGGCACACGGGTGAAGGATAATAAAATCTCCTTTCTTTAATCCAGTCTTTACAACATTAGAATACTTTTGCTCACTCCGACAGCACAGATCATCGGTTGGCTTTTTTACGCTTTCGTTTGGACTCGCCAGACGGGCTCCATTCCGGATCAACATCGGTGTAACAGTAATTAACCTTAGGAACATTTCTTTTTGAGCTTCTGGTTTGTTTTAATTGTGACTGCGTTTTTTTCAACTTTTTACACGGGCTTTCTTGATATATTCGCTTACGCTCGCTCGCTATTGCGACTATATTTTCCATGTGTGCTGTAGCACTACACAAGTCATTTATTGATCGACCTTGGCGATCTCGACTTTCGTTCTGCAGCTGGCAAGTTTGATGACTAGGTAGTGTATCTGTCTCCAACTCAGTTTCTAACGAACTTCGATTAAAATACGTGAAGTCAAGTGGTGTTTCTTCTTTATTTGCTAAACTCGATTTATCGTTCTCCGGTGGTATATGGATCTTATTTCCCTCGTAATGAACGTTGTTTGTTACGCTATAGGTATTTGTAGACGACGCTGGTACTAAGGAACACTCGGTAGTGTTCTCGCTTTTTATTTGAATTTCTTTGTAGACCATTGCCATCATTGTGTGAGCCTTCAGTCTTTTTTTCAACGGTAATTTATGATCTATTTTTCTTTCCGATACGCTCATCGCCTCGCACTGTTTCCCGAGTTGATCCGCAGAATTTTTTCTAAAGAAATTCTTTTCTACTTTGCAATAAACCGGATCATCGTAGAATTTCCCTAGTACACTATCTTCTTTTGAATTATCGTGCTCCTGGACGGTAGGTGTTTGTACTGACGAGTGAGTCGATATGAAGTACGGATTACTGTCGACGCAAGATGAGTGACTGTCTGTGGCCGAATGGACTGAAATACATTTCCGGCAACGCGCAACAATATCGTATCCGCAATTTAAACAAGTGCAATGTGTTCGGGTGCAGCTGTTATTAGAATTCTTTTTATGCGCATAGAGGGAAGCACTAGTATTTATTTGCAAATTGCACGATACTGTCGCGCAATGTTTATGGCATAAAACACAGGACTCCGTGTTACCCGAGTAATTTCCATATATGGGGGGTAGAGTTGACATTGAGTGCGTGACAGATACATGCGAATGCTGAAGATCAATCTCGCTCCGATGAGGATGCAGATCAGTATAACCTTGCGCGTTGCTATCCGGAATATGATTTGGCATGTCGCTAAACTCTTGCTTAATATTTTGTCGAAATACAAGTTTCGATTTCGATAATTTGCGTTTCTCAGCAGGCATATTTAAATTCAGTGTACTGACATCGAGAGTATGCGCTTGCTGTTGAATGGGCGAAACGTCGTTTACCAAGGACGTTTTTTGTACCGAAGCCTTCAGCTCGCCCATGTTCGATAAACTAATTTCATCGGGCTCGACTTTAATTGATCTATTCTGCCCGAGCAATAGCTTATCTTCATGATAAGAGTAAACCTTATTTGTGTGTATAAGTTCGGACTCATAGAACAAGGGATCTACTGTGTTAAGATCAAGCTGCCCTACATCATGATGATTTAACCAGTTCTTTTCTTTCAACTTAGCTGGTTCATCATCATTGCTAGCATCTTTTACATTCTCTACTGCTTTATTTATTATGTAAAGATTACTATTTGGGGATTTTTGTAATAAAACTACAGTTTCGCCATTTAATATAACATTAGTGTTATCCTTTACAGTATTTATGCTAGTCTCACTTAATGGAATATGTGATAAATTCTCTCCATCGTAATTCATGCAAGTATCAGGACAATGCAAAATACTTCCGCGTGATCCATATTCACTGTTCTCAACAATAACTGGATCGCTACTGGACCTCATTTCAAGTTGAACCGCAACTTTGCCGAACACATTTCCCGACTGAGTTCCAACAATTTTATTAATAATGTCATTGGGGGAAGCGTCACTAACCGCCGGAAAGGTAACATTGTAACTTACATTAGTTTCCGACTCTGTGATTAAATTGCAAGACGCTTTGTGTACTGAAGCGTAATCATTTCTTGTTAAATGATTACGATTACTTTCTCGCAGGGGACTCAAATGTGGAACTTGCTGGGATACACTAGCCAATAAGGACAGACCGTCGATATCTTCCCTTATTTCCATATTTTGTAGAACGCTATTATTCTTCGAGGTATCTTCGGCATCTACAGTTTTACCTTTATTACGCAAATCTTTGGCATAATCGCACGAGTGACTTTTGTCATTGTAACATTGCTGCACGGATGGAGAATTCACGTCGCAATATGCGAAGTTATTTGCAACAGAAAGAGATTGCTCGCCAAAAGTCATAAAATTACTGTTCGTCACATCGGAATCAAGCAATTTGTTTTCTGTCTTGTTGCCTTCAGTTTGCGAATATGCAGTTTCTTTGGCTTTCCTGCTAAGTTTACTCTTATTTATAAAATACGACTGTGGCAGAGTATCTTTGGCATTGCAATTGAGCTTTGCATTTCCTCCACTACTTTTCTCTGCTTTACCGAAAATTACATCACCTTTCGACTTTAAGTGACTTTCGCCGCTGCTTAATTCTTCGTGTTTCGCAAATGCGGGACATTCCTTTACAGCGAAATCCTGGGATTGAGTTTCTTTGGTGCACGAATACATTTGTTTATTCCTGCCGGTGTAAGCTGTTTCTTTCTCATATAAGCTTCTATCTTCCAAATGGTTTGTTGAGAGTACAAATTCGTTGTTATCTATTATCTTGTTGCTGGTGTTACAATCTTCTATTGATGCTGATATTCCATTGCCACTGGCATATTTCTGGTCAATTGTGGCAAAAGAAGACGTTCTTGATATCACTGTATTCACGTTTTTCGCACCAATGTCTCCGAATCTTACTGGGTAACATACATTGATGAGATTTGGCTGTTTGAAATCGTTTGCGACTTGTGTTCTGCCAGACTCTTCTGGGGATTTAATTTCCACCGCGCGTTGAATCACATTTGACTTCTCAGCTGATTGATAATTTCTCGGTGCAGAATTAGCATTCTGGTGATCAATGTCTATTGGAACACCATCATTGCTCGAAGTGTTGTTTGTGAGATTGCATGGATGTTCTAAAGATTCCAATTTCTGAGAAGCTTCTACTTTTGAAGTTTCCAGTTTGCACAATTCTTCGCTACTTGAGTCTAGACTTTCTTTTTCTTTCACATGCAAAACACCTACTGCTGAACTTTTATTGGTAATAGATGTATCAACAGTATATATTACATCTTTAGTACCATCATTCAGAATTCCATTGGATACGTGCTCTTCGGTTGAAGAATTATTACCCAGGTTAATAGTCACTGAAGACTGATCTTGAGATGATGTCTTGCTATTCTTCCTAAGGAGCGAAAGGTGTAAAGGATTGTGTTCCCGCGCGACCTTTTTCATTGGTTTTAGCATTCTAATACATATTCTTTTCTTTGCCTCATCTAACCAGGCAATTTTTCTACAATTTCTTTTTTTAATACACTTCTCGAGAGCAACATCAGAAGTTAAATCGATAATAACAATATTGCTGTGGTTCTTGCGTTTTCTCCGTGAAATATGTTTTCTCAATTTACTCGATCTTATATTGGAATGTTTTGCTGAAACGGCTATAAAACTATTCGCACATTTAAAGCTACTTTGTGCATCTACATTGAAAGCGTTAGCAGAATGTAAAGATTTTTCGGACTTATTTAGTTTGTGTTTAAATGCACTTGTATTCTTTACATGTTCTCCATTAATAGTAGATCGGTCTTCCGGCTGAGGATAAAGTATAGCATGATTAGTTTGAACATTATACAAAAGGATTACCTTATCATCAAATATATCGTTATATATTGTACGTGTCGCAAATGCATATTATTTCACATAAATTTTATGATCACATTCATTAACCTGATTAACGTACATACTTTCCTACACCTCCAGGTTTCTGCATTTTTTTGGAACATAGGAACACCGTAGTCGAGACAATACTTACGAGTAAGCTATGTATCAAGCTTGCGCGCTACCAATAAAAAAAATGTAAAATGTGCTCAAAATGAGTTGTAAGTGCGAACAATCATTATGCCCTTCACTAAACTCCTGCGACATCATAACAGTATGACTGAAGCGGTGATCAGGTTGTAATCTTCGAATTATTAGCCCAACTGTAAATCGTCCATTGTTCATGTACGAGATACAGAAGCCAAGCCAAGAAATGTAATTAAAATTTCTATTCCGATAACATCAACACTAGAACTACCGAAAGTCAACATATACTTATTTCTACCGAAGGAGTGAAAATTACACGCCTCCGAAAAACTTGTTACTGATATAAGTTTTTATATCCATTTATCGGAAATAGAAAATAAGATTAGAATATTCTAACAAAAATAAAACATAACAACCTTGTCAGTAAAAAAGCGAAAATATCAAGTATACTCTTGAACAACTTAATTTAATAATTTCTCACGTGCAAGTAATATTATATCTTCCATATGACATATTTTCTGAAATTTCTATGTATTATACCCAGGTAGTCTAATGCTGAAAGTATTGTAAAGTTTATAAAAAACTTACAATGCGAACGTTATCAAGATTTGCCTACATTATCTCGGTGATACGAAGTGATTAATTCTGTTATAGCTAGCAGTAAAACTACTGAAAAATCTTGCATAAAAAACGTAAAAAGAAAACACCGATTTACATAAAAAACCATTTACCATAACCATTTATATCTGAATCAAAATGAGTGGTAAGTATCAACAAATATTACACAAGTAATTCTCTGACGCCACTGATACTTCTGGTGTTAAGTTCACTAGAAGTTCCTTTATAAGCAGCAGACACAATCTTAGCTCAACTTCAGATGTCCAATTTAACTGTAATTGAGAATAGCGCTAAATGCTTACTTCTGCAGTATGTAGAGACGTCAGCTATCTAATTCTATGTACAATCAAGAATGAAATTCCAAAAGTATCTAAAAGTCAGTGTCGTTCACCTACCACCCATACGCAACCAGCTGTTAATAGAAACTGTAGCCGGCTGAAGGTGCATACAAAATAAATAGACGCCTTATTTACCAACTGACATCGTTAGGGTTGTGCTTGAATGCGTAAAAAATGTTTTGTAGCACATTGGATCTCCCTCCGCCTAGCGCACAAAGTAGAGAAATGCGGAACAAGACAGAACTGCGAGGATTATTATAGACAAAATTACATACATTGTTTGGATGCATTTCCAGAAAGTCAATATATTGAACTATAAACTTAGGCAACAACGTTGATATCAACAGAATCGCAGTCTTGAACAAATTACTGTTTCGTAAATATTATTTTTTCCGGTCCAGCTCCTCATTTGAGGTAATGGGGTAAGATTCATTTGAGGTCATGAGGACTGTTAACGTAAACTAAATGGTACTATTATACAATTTATACCAAATTAGGAAAGGTTTAGAAGGTTTAGTGTTTTTTCCATTGTAACGCTATTCCTTCCAGCACCCTCCGAGATGTGCGTGTGTAAAGTGTAGTACCTATAGTTGTTTATCCTGAACGTTATCCCGTCTTGCCCCACATTCCTATCTCTACATATATAAACCTCTTTTCTTCTCTATCTACATATGTATATAAATCTGTAGGCACTTTCTGTATGTTTGTTTGTTCCGACTTGGCCCGAATATCACTGAACCAATTTCAATGTAATTTGCACTGTTCGGAAACAAAAGTTCCTGAGAGTAAACTGATGTGTGTATTACAATGCTATCACATCAGAAAGCGGGGAATTATAAGCATATAAAATAATGGAATTTTTTGTTGTTACATTTGTCAGGGGTCATCGGGTAGCATTTTTTCCGAGCCCGTGAAGCGGGCGAGTGAAACTCATGCTAGTACCACATTTAATACCTACGACGCTATTGTGTAAAGCACCCACCAAGCTACAAACAGAGTATCAGCTTCTACAGAGATATACCATTTTGGTAGAATGGATACGTGGAGTTCGTGGAATTAAAGGAACGTGGATTCGGTCCCTTGCGCATTCACAAACACAATAGGCATACTATAAATTGCCTGCAATGGAGTGGGAAAATAGTACAAAATACAAAAATTGATGAACGCACGAAGTAACTTTCTTATCTGGCTACAAATTTTCAGTTGAAAAGGAAACAGTAGGTGCAGTTAAAGAAACGGTTACGCGGTCTGTCGCATATAGAAATATTATTTGTTTAGCTTTAGCTTTTGAGTCCATGCGAGTTTCTCCTAGATTATAAAACCAAATTGCGAAATTATTGTTTTGTCAAGGAGTGCGTTGAAGCGAAAGCCAAAAATCATGTCTGTACGAAATGCAAACTCATAAGTACGATTAGAACGAAAGGTATGTGTGAATTTGTAGTATCAGGAAGCGCACAAAAAATGTATATTTTCCAAAGGAAAACATTTTAACATGAGTCATTTTCAAATATATGTAAAATCAATTCTAAAGAAAACGCGAGGAAAGTGGGATTATGTGTATATCACTTTTTTTTTATAGTCTCCCCGATCAAACGCAGTGTTTGGCGTTGCCCTGTAGTTCGCCATAAACGTCTCGGTTATTCGGCATAGGACCAAGTAGGTGTCCTGTAGGCACAACAGGGTGTTATAGAGGAAGGTCTTTACATTATTTTGTGTTTTCTTCCTTATGCAACCATGCAAGGAAACAGGTGTTCGAAAATAAATTAAACATTAATTAACATTTTTATGAGAAAACACACAAATCAACTTTACAGAAACAAAAAAATATGTCCAAGAAGTCTGACTCTTTCTCAAACCAATCAAGAGCGAAATTGGTATGTGCTTTAACACCAGAAATAAAAATTCGTTTATACCAGTAAACCCTGAAAAAGATACCACACACTCAGAAAGCCAGGGCTTGGAATCACTTTAACTCAATTTTACGAACGTTAAATTTCATTTTCATCAAAATTTACCGCATGACCAGAAAAAAATTACCTACTTGGCCTGGAATGACTTATAAACATTATCTGTATAATTTTTACAATATGGGATCAATTTCACTGCAATTCTGATCAAATCTTCTTAACACAATTCTGTAGTTGATATCACAATTTTTCTACGTAAATGCTCATTTTTCTATTGAAAAACAAAAGGCTCATACTTAAATGTTCACCAAATATAGTAAAAATGAATCCTAGAAAACTAATTTTATCCACCAAAAAATAGTAAATGTAGACCAAATTTCAGACCCCATTTTATTAAAGTGTTTACCAAATTATATTATTTGCCAGCAACATGTTTTCTTGTTCACCAAAAGTAAGTAAATGTATACCTAATATATGACCCCATCGAACTTCAACTGTTCACCAAATATTTACTTCTGGTCATCAAATAAAATTCTAAACCTTCAGAGAAATATTTCCGCCTAGCAATTTTAGTAAATGTCCACCAAATCTGTGACCTCATTTATTCTCAAAGTGTCCCTCAACTATTAATTTTTTTGTTAGTATGGTGGTACACCTTAGCGGCGATACGCGCCCCAACTGCCGGGCGTCACCAACATTTGAGATCGGAAGCTATAGTGTATCGTAGGACATCCTGCATGTAAGAGAGCGTATTGGCAAGCGCATAATAAAGGGATCTATCCAATTAACGTTTCTTTGATCACCCTACCTGCCCCGGTCCACGGATTCTGACCTACATTTTTGTCATCAAATTGTATTATTTATCATCAAACATAAATGTCTGTCCTCCAAAAATAGTACATATTCACTAAATTTGAGACCTTATTTAGTTTTAGAATGGATAGGTTCGCTCGCTCGCGATTTAAGTATCACATCCCAGAATGCTTGGTAGCGTTGCCAGAAAGGTTAAAATTCGAGTCTTTGGTAAGTTAATCCTAAGCAACACTTGAATTAAATCAGATTTGATGAACGTTTACTAAATTTAGTGATCAAAAGTATTTTTCTAGTGATTCAGAATTTAATTTGGTGGCCAAAAGTAAATATTTGGTGAACAGTTTAAAATCAAATGGGGTCTCAAATTCGATGAACATTTACTATTTTTGGTAGACATTTTTTTCGTACTTAATTAATAATTTGATGACAAAAAGTGGATATTCAGTGGATACTTTAAGATTAAATAGAGTCTGAGATTTGGTGAACAAAAATATTTTTTCGGGGTGAAAAATTTAATTGAGTGATCATTTAAATTTATCTCAACCAAAATCGTCTTGCGTATCTACTTAATAATAATGTAATTTTGTTTCATTTATTTCATGAAGGCAATGAGTGAAGAACAATGGATACCACAATTCCTATTTGAGAAGAAGCATCATTACATCCATGGCTATAATATAGTCAATATTAAATTTTTTCCATATTACGCATTACGCAAAAGGATCATACCATGAATTCCGAATACACCACACAAAAATGTAAAGTTTTCTTAGCAAGTGAATAGCTGCATGCCATGTCGGCAGTGCCTGCAGGAAATCTTAACTGTGCAATTAGTACCGTCTTAGTAGTGCAATTAGTTGAGCATACTTCAGATTAACTCGACAACATTAAGTATATTATTAATTATAATTTTAGTTCAACAAATAACAACAATAAATATGCTGGTGCGCATATGAAAACATAAAAATAATATTAAGGTGGGTATAGATCTGCCGAACCGAGCGCGAGCACGAACAGCTAGACAATAGAAACCGACACATGGGCACGGTTTCGAAACAGTTTTCGAGTCCATTCGATGCACCATCAACGTCGAACGCCGGTATACACTTGACGAACCACTCACGAACATGAACATTAGCGTTTTCTTAAGAGGCTCAGGATTGGTTCGCCAGAAGAATTTCCCGATCCACTGAAGTCTGATCCTGCCCCGAGCAGCAAGGAGAATCCTCAAAGCAGTTGACGTATTCTTGCCCCGAACACGGGTCATTCCATGCTGTATCGGTCACTTTTGCCCTACACTTCCCAAGCTTGACGTATAATTTCGAATTGTATTAATTTAATCTAACAAGCGTTCATCCTAATAATCATAGTCCGTTTCCCGGAGATTTAGGTCACAGAAGTTTGATATATCATAAGACTTAATATGGTTACTATATAATTGAGAATTTAAAATAAAACAGTTTCATTGAAGTGCATAAGTAACAAGTTCCTTGAGATTTTGCATTTCTCAATTAATCGATAGGCCGTCGGTATCTGTCACGACTCACTCCGTGTAGTGCTCAGCGATAGACGACACAGGTGATATTACACGGATAACAAAACAATTACGCAAATGTCGGTATTTCTGATAATTTGATGGTAAAAAGCTAATTCCAATGAGCTCTACCTTCGTTGCCCCTGTATATTTCCTTCCACCCTCGACTCTCGTACCACTGCCGCGCCACACTATTCTTCCCCTACCTTTTTTCCCAAGCGGTTGTGTTTGGCTGCCCGGTAGCATTACCGAAAGCTAGATGACCGTCTTCAAGGACCTACATGTGTTGAGGGATTCGACTTGAGGCTCGCGGGAGGATCCGCAGACAATCCAGAGGAACCTTTCTATTGTTCCGCTGACGAAAACTCTGGCCCGGCAAGCAAGCATTCGCCGAGCGTTCGCGCTCGTGCTCGCTTCGGCAAATGTATACCCACCTTTACTTGTGCGTTTTTGAAACTCACTACGCAAAATACTAATGAATTCTATTATAAAGGAAAACGTTGTAATACAAATACCTCAAGTTCGAATTTCATGGTAGAATTTGAAAAAGAAATAAATATTCAAATTGACTTGAGAAAAGTAAAATGCACTTGTTACTGCTTCATATAAAGTCTTGGATTAAACAGGAATTTTACAGATCGTCAGAGGATTTGGGGAGACTCTGTTTGGGCGAGGAGAGTGAATGGCTAAAAATGAATTCTCAAAAGAAAAAAATAAACTTGAGTAACATGAAAAGATTGGGGCGACTTAGAGATCGGGATGAAAGAAAAGGTTAGGAAGGAACTTTTACACTCCCCTCTAACCGGGCAATCCCAGATTATCCCAGATAGCAATCCCTAAAGTCGTGCTTTCAAGCTTTTTTCAAACACTAACAATGTTTTACTGTGATGCAAAACTTACAGTAAAACATAAAACATGCGGTGAACTAAGAGATACATAATCGAAATGATAGGTTAATAAATAATCATAATTAAAAGTTTACGAGCAATTTATAAAGTGTGGAAGTTCTTCTACCGCCTGCAAAGGTAAAGGATATTATTGCTGCTACTTATTTATTAAATCTGTTAATTCTTGTCATTTGTAACGTTATCATAAAATGATATCAATGGGTATTATCAGTCAAACTTTTCGAATTATATCTCCTACATACAGGTCGCCTTTAAGTTTGTTTCTTGCATAAATTTCATTTCGATTGACATAATCAATCTTGTACAAGAATTGCAACACACTCTGAAAAGAGTGCACAGAATATTCCTTGCAACTGCCCAAAACCCATATTACTAAGTTTTCATGCCTATTTACGAACATTTTTACTGGTAATTCCCACTGATTTGTTAACTTATATTCGTATTTATAAAGTATGTATATATTTCACTATATTAACAAATAATAAGAAGACTCTCCAAAATCATTTACATCTAATGCAAATCTTCAGTGAGAAACCATATGACACAATTAAGCATCTCATTTCTCTATTAATAATAGATTTGAAAATAATAAATAAAAATGTATTACCTTGAGTATTTGTAAGAGATGTTTGTTACTATGTTCGCTAGTATCATGCGACTCCTTGTTTGCTCGGTTCAGGTTTTTCAAACACGATTCAGAATTCCGGATGAATATTTCGCAGCATTTCCTTAAGTCGAATTTGTAATCCATCAAAGCAGCAGCTGTATTTGGTTGTGGATTTGGTACTTTTGGTAATATATTCCTTAATATATAAGGAGGAAATGTAGATGGTAGTGACCCCAGGGACGAAGCAGTCATTGCAGTTATCTGATGTTTTATCATTTTCTCCACATTTATTCTCCTCCACAAGCAATATACGAGAAAATAGCGCGTGTACATTATGCTCGATTCAGGTCGACGTGGTATACTCTTGAAGATTCGCCTGGAAAAGAATGCGGAAATGGTAAAAATTGCATTTATACTACATTAATTTAGAATGGATTTGTGCACAAAGTTTAGTGATTAAAAAATATTTACTTAATTATACCTAGTACCCATAAATTAGTTAAAACAATGCAAAAAAAGTGGCCTAACAGCACATGGTAACAACGGGTGACCCAGGCGGTCACCCGCATCCAAGTACTGGCCGCGCTCAACTCTGTTTATCTGCGGCGGACGGGAACCGGTATTTTTGGAGTGATATGACCGTTGGCTTACGAATAAAATTCCCACCTTTCGCTTTTCAATAGTCCAATCTTGCGGAAATATGCATACTTTTTGTTTCAGTTCCTATTGCGAACAACCTACAGTGAAAGGAAGCCTGAATTGGTTTTGCAAGTAAGTATCGACAATCGATCATTGTTGTTGACAAATACAAGCATAAAAAAATAAGGTCTTAAAAATATGGTTTTCTTTCAACTGTGTGCCTCAAAACTATAATAGCATACTAAAATCTTGAAAATAAAAACCTTCTTAGAGTTGCGGATAAAATGATATAATTCATGAAAACATTTGAGGAACAAAAGTTTGAAGAATTCTTGAAAGAAGAACCTTAAATGCTTTTCCAAATTGTCATTATATACCTTTACCCTCGATTGTAACTTGTTATTCTTTAAATTTTATTTTGCTCTTGCAGAGCTTGGACTGCACACAGTTAATATAAACACAGAAGTTAATTATTTTTTAAACATTATATTTTGCTTTCGACTTTTTAATGTTGGTTGGGAGCATACTTTGTTCGGAGTATGCTTCAACAATGATGGTGTTTTTTATCCATAACCACAAATCAATCCCTTGCAACGTACAAGATCTTGCAATAGAATTGTGATGATCTCATATAGCACTTGCATTTGTTAACCAAGAATGTTTTTCTAGCATTCTTTTCTAAACCATAGAGGATATTACATGAAAATATTGAGACTCCGACTTACATCATGTTTGAATCCATTTGAATGAGAAGGATCTCTCGAATTAAATCAATCACACGTGCCAAATGCTGAGAAGCAGTGAGGGTAGTTATAAAGTCGGGCTGCTGAGAGAATGAATCCGGTGAGGGAGGGTAGCCAGGCGGACCCGGCCGAAATTTTACCCTCTCCAGTTACGTTTCGGGAATTCCGTAGCCTAGCTTCCCCTCACGCGCTTTCTACTCACACATGCTAAGCGCATTGTAGCCACGCTATGCGTCTGTTTTGAGATTTCAAGTGAGATTTCAAGTGAGTCTAATTCTCATTATACATATTTTGCCACCCTGAACGAAACAGTATTCGGTAATGGAAAGTCCACGTTATATTTTGAAATCAGTCTTAGAGTGGCCAATCTATGCCAACATTACTTTATTCACAAACTAAAAGTAAATACCTTATACTAAATGGAAAATCTACGGGTCTTGAAAAAATAATAGATATAAAGTTTGTTCCTTCCCGAACAAAACAAAAAAAAACAACGACGATTCGACCAGCGGTTTGCGCAACAAAAATTCTTCCGTAATAGTCGCATTTAACGAAAAGGATAAAATACCCTACTTTGACGGTCTCTATTTCTTAAGCAATTACGAATCACGGAAAATGAGAATATGACCTATATCTATTTTCTTATGAGGAACAACGTGTGAATTTCAGGAACATCTGAAATGCCAGTTAGATTTCTCAGCGATCAATTAATCCTGATCGCTGAGAAATCATAATGTTAAATCACGGTAATCTCGTGTACTGAATATAGTATCTCATGTTAGTTTTTCTCATGTTAAATTGGTGTTTTGATGCAAAAGAACTGATCCGTTTTAAGAAAAATGGCACCTAACCCTGGCTTGCAGGTCGCTCAATGTGTCAAACGCAGACAGGCGCAGCTTGTCTTTATCTAAGTTAGGCTGACTCTATTGGGTCGGGCAACCAATACCGAGGTCGTAGATGCATAGCGCTAGGACCGCGACGCACCCAAGTGTCAAGGGAAGTGGCAGTGACTGCGCTTGGGTGAGGGAAATCTCACGTTCATTCTCTCAGCGGCCCGACTAGTGAGGATTACAAATAGGGGTAGTCTCCCTACTATAATACTGTATCCACCCCCACAAGGGACAATGTGACAGATAAACAGAAAATACGTGTTAAATTAAAAGCATAATACCAAAAACGTATTACTAATAAAGTGAAAATGATAAAAAGCAACCAGACCAAACAGTTACACTGTTACGAGCCAGGCTTCAAGAGTCGGAAAAATGCTCTGAGGTCGTGCTAAGGGCTATCTCACCTAGACTCGAAGTATCTATATAATCTAGCGACTTGTAATCCTCCCTAGGTATTTAATAAAGTTACATTTTGTTATATTAAACTTTTGCCCACTTGATTATTCCAGACCACCAGATTCCTCATCCAATGACTCAACCATCATTTTCAAACAACCGTAAATTCGAAGTTTTTTATTGCCCTGAAAATGCTGACAATGTCAGAAAGTGTATTGTACTCATCTGGAGAAGATAACTTGTTAAAGAATGGCTATCTGAACAATGACAATAGTAAACCCGGTGATTAAGGTCTCGAATGGTTCGATCCAAGAGGGAATCAATCAAATATCACAGCATTTACAAATGCGTGCGGCGTCGATGTGAGTAACACAAAAGTACAGAATTATGTAAATGTCTCTAATACTCATTCCAAAGCCATACGCAGCTACAATAAATATTTTAAAAAGTTCGACACTATTAATACTCCTTTAATTTGTCTATCGGCCTCATCCCCTTTGGAGTCTGTAATTAATAGACTGACAGCTATGACGATGTAATCTAGCTGTCTGCAGTATAAATAACCCTTATAGCTCAATAAATAATGTGAAATGTAAAAAAAACAATCACCATTACCGAGTATTGAACACGGGATCTCATGGTTGCGGGCTCAATCGCTTTCCTAAACCGCCACCTCGATACTTGTTTTAAAAAGTATCACAGGCACCTGATAAATTTCTTTCATTGGATTTGGATGGGTTTAATCCGGCATCGCGAACCAACTATCAAGAAATATTGGTTATCTCAAGCGCATATTAACAAAGTAGAAAGGCGCATATTAACAGGGGGAAAGGCAAAGAAACCGCTTAATTATAGAATGGCAACTAAATAAGGTGATATCATAATTTCGTTGTCTGCCACTCTCTCTCAATAAATAATTCATTTCGCTCAAATGTTCTGGCCCATATCTATCCTGTATTCGCATCCCATTACTATCCGTACTCGTAACAAGTCACGGATATTACATCTATCCGCGGTTTCATATCCTCACGCACACCCGGTATGCGTGTCTCTTTTTCAGCAGGTTGGCAGGCGGCCGTCTTCTCCAACCACGTGACCGCCATGAACCACGCGATGACCAAGACGCGCCTAGCCAACTTCACGGTTCTGTCCGATAGCGAAAATCGTGACTGGACAGGTCTAAATGCAGATGCTTACTTTCACAATTAAAGGAAGGAGAAACCAATACAAGGACAAATCGTCGCCATAAAGATGAAAAAGAGGAAGGTAGTGTGCATAAAAAGGAGAGATACTGACTAAATGTTTGATCCAAAGAAGTCGAAAAATGTAAGAAAAGAAGTAATAACCCATGTAGGAAATGCCCATCATAAACCCGATCCCAGTGTGGGACGCTATGTGACTGCCCGTAGATGACCCATCATGGGCAGGATAGTGGACCACAGATGGCGCAAGGTCGGCGCCGAGTGGGCAACCCGCTATATTCCCGTTATTACACTTTCCATCCAGTAGAATCAATATCTTTGTTAATTTCTAATTATTATATGCATAATACATATAGTATAACAACAGTCGCGTTTACAATCGTCAATGATGCAGAATGTCGATTTATTCATCATTCAAATCAATATTATGTAGCTAAAAGGTTTCTTTGTATGAGGTGTAAACATATTTTGGATTATCTGTAGCTATATACAAAGATAGTTAATACTTAATGGGGGGGGGGCAGCAAGGTGGGCGCAGAATGGACGGCCCACTAAATGTCACGCGTTACACTCTCAACCATAAGAATCAGCATGATTACTGCTTTCTGATTATTATATGCATAGTATAATAAAAATAGCTTTTATAAGCAACTACTACTAAAAAAAACTGGCACGTCTTGATTTATTCCCAACTTTTTCTTGACATTTCTGTCTATACTAATAGTGAAAATTTAATATTATGAATGTAAAAACTCATTAATGTTTATTTCACGTCATAAAATATTAATATTGTGATAAAATAAATCGCATTCTTGTAAACACCAGAAATGCATAGACTCTATAATTCATATGTAGAAATAGAGAAAATTCGAAAGCGTTAATTATTAAAAAGAATTGGCTCATATGGAAAGGTAACGGGCTAGGAATGTTTAGGACCCTGGTACAAATTACAACTTACGCACGGACATCATCATTTTTACTAAACATGAATTTTTTTCAATTGGTATTATTCGTTAAGAGGCTAGAGTTCGGAAGGTAAAGGTTTACCGGCCCAAATGGCCCAAACCATGCTTTCGAATTAACGGTTTTGTTCCCTGATATGTCATTTGATATAACATTCGAAATACTTTACGTGTGTGACTTGGGTTAGACTTTAGATTATAAGTTTCAACTTATATAATAGTTATAATATGCGTATAATACATTGACTAATAATTATAATAAAAGGCATGTTTCAAAGAAATTAATTATTTGTTTTTTGCAGTATAGTTTCCTTAATTATTATATTCCTGTACAACTATAACAAATAAACAAAATAGTTAATACTAGAAGCAAACACATATTGTACATACCTGTGTCTAAACATCATTTGGCAGAGAAAGCATTATAATGCATGGAAAACTCCATTACTGATATAACACATATGCATTCAAATTTCAGATTTCGGCAATTTCAGTTTATGATGTTTAAACAGCAAACGGTGGACGATAAATTAAGAAACTTGGACTCATTCGGTCCATTTTTTGAAGGACTATTTTTGAGAGAAAAAAGATAACAAATCGGTTGGCCCTGAGTCGAGTAATATCGATAAATATGATTAAATAAATTACAGTTTTTCGTATGTAACCTCGAAACAGGTCTGTCTTAAAAGATTGGTCTTTCGGGATTGGTGGTGTTAAATTGCCCCCAAAAAGGACTATTTTTGTGCCAAAGCTCATCCCGAACGGGTGGTCCAAGTATTGTTTTATATCCGTCCAAAAACATTAAAATGTAAAAAAATGCGCCAAGTAGCAGTTTGAATCCCCTACAAAGTTGAGATATAACAAAAAAGATATAGATATCATTCAAGAAAGCCAAGCTTTCATTCAAGATACCTCGATTTAACTCGCATTATCAATTAACAATAAATTAACAATAAATTACCGATTAACAATAGAAAAAATCTTGGCATGTGCGCACTTCATTGCGAGGTAAAAAGGCAATGGAAAACTGATTTATCACTAGAACTACCGACGATTGTTATGCTGTTATAACGATCCACGTAAAAACAAGTAATTTCGACTCGTTCGGTAGTACTGGTGTTAAACCTAACACTGACTTTACTACAATGTGAGTAAATCCTAATAAATCTTTCATATTCAGTCCTATATAAATCCTAATAAATCTTTCATTTTGAATCATGTATACTATATACAGCGACCTTGTTTTACCATTTTTTGCCTCCAATGTATGAATATTCTCCGATTTTATCAGCATTGTCCAGTGTCTGACAAGGACATCATTCTTTCCCAATATCGATAAGAAGGAGGTTCTTCGTTCATCGCGTATATGTTTCTTTAAACGTCTTTTAGTAATATTACCGGAACAGGTGCCTCGAATGAAGTGCGCACGCGCCAAGATTTTTTGTATTGTTCATCGGTAATTTATTGTTAATTTATTGTTCATTTATTGTTAATTGATAATGCCAGTTAAATCGAGGTATCTTTGAATGACAGCTTGGCTTTCTTGAATGATATCTATATCTTTTTTGTTATATCTCAATTTTGTAGGGGATTCAAACTGCTACTTGGCGCATTTTTGTACATTTTAATGTTTTTGGACGGATTTCATGTCTTTTTGTTAGTTAATGCTTAACAATAAAGACAACAAAAATTTTAATTATTTACCAATGGTTTGATAAAAAATTTAAAAGTATCATTTTGTTAAAATGTCAAGTATCATTTATGTTAAAATGTGTACCCCATCTCCTATACGTATGTTTATATTATAATGTAATTTTAATATTACAATATATTTATAACTTAAACATGCACATAAGAATCCATGTTCTGGATCTCTCCAATGTGCGCTTATTACAGCGCTTATTACAGTGTCAATAATTAGATCCTAGAGTAATGGGCATTTATAGCCAGCCATTTGCCTTAAAAATGCCTTCAAAGTATAAAAATGCGGAAAAGACGCGCGACCTTTCGCTCGTACGACTACCCTGCTATTGTTAACCAAAGGTTAACTATTTATTTTAGCAATTCATAAAATAGCAAACAAAGAAATAGACCGTAGCTTGCCAATGCCGACAAAAGTCTATTGCAAAAGAAGAAACAAAAGCAATATGTATAGATAGAGAATGACGCTAGGCCATGGAAATGGAGAAGTAAGTAAATAAACGAAATTGCTACCCAAAATATTGATTTTGCAATAAAATTGTCTACAGGCTTTATGTTTCTTTCCTCGAGGACAGCAAACAAACGATTCACCATCCCGATTGCAGGATGTTACAGTTTAAGCATTTTCAATATTTGAAGCAATTTTTAAGGCAAATAGCTGGCTATAAACGGCTAGTATTCTAGGATCTAATTACTACCGCTGCCCCGCACATGTTGAGTTATATTACGTCCAAATCGGATAGTTCCAGGTTGTGAACTTTCCACGTTAGGAGCATGATAGCTATTTGTAATAATCAGCCCTTGTTTACTGAATTGGAACTCTTTAACTAAAATGGTTGTTGAGCCCCATACTTGACAATTTCGAATTTTTAAATATTTTGCTGTACAGTACGTGTAAATTTCTTGACTGCTGTTTGATCTATATTTCTAAATTATCACTGAAACACATTTCTTACTGCATTATCAAAATCAAGCAAAGCATAATGCTGATGTACCAGTAATATTTAGAAATAACAAAGAAATAGTCAAAAAACTTAACGTAGCATATGTTACAAAATTATGAACTCCGAATCTTCTTAAACTAAACAGTTAAAATTTGCTATGCCACTATTGATCACCTAAAGCTAATATGTCCCTAAATGACAATGATTGGGAAACAATACTTCCTAAGTTTGATTTTTTTGCGTTAAGCGTTCCTTGAACTATGCACTTGGCAATTTCGATACTCCATATTTAGATTGTACATGAGGATGTACGAGAACATTATTGAAGTATTAAGATGAAACATGTTCAACTTACTGTAGCCACTAGTAATCGGCATTCGTTTACCTACTTATTCTTCTTTTGTGCTACGCAGTTGACAGTTTTGAAACTTCGTGGTATGTGCTATGGATAAGTTTCTCATTTTCCCACTGCTATTTCATCTATTCGCAAATTCTCACCAGAATATTATTACCATTTCTTAGTGCTCTTTTATAGTCAGTCAAACATAATGCTCATTTACTAGCAATCAAAAGTAACAGTATAGAAACTTAATATAGCATACATTATAAGTTTCAGAATTATCAACCGCCTAAACTAGCACACCCCAAAATTACAAATGAATTTAGTGAAAGTTTCTGAACTACACGATTGATAATTTTCTCACTTCATACTTTATAACGTATCCTGTGCAGTATTACAAGCTTATTGCGGTCTGAACTGGTACGAACCAGAACCACGTAATTAATAAGTGAAATACCTATAAGTTCCTAAGCACATATTCATTATGAATCACTAGGATAGTAAAAAACACAGAATGTTGCCACACAACCAAAGTAGAAAAGTATACTCTGCATATAACTAACCAATGTGGCACAGAATCAACCAACAACATCAATCGCTCGATCGTCGACTAAGTAAGAAATTTTTATGTAAAAAAGCTATGGAAAATCTTTTTACTATTGTCACACGTATAGCTACAACCCTTCCCTTCGTACGTCGTATGCTATAGTCCGCATACGTACATACTATACGTATAGTATGCGTACTTGGGACTCTCTCGGAACCTCGGGAGCTAGGAGCTCCTAGTTCAAGAATGTAAAAGCGATAAGCGAGTGCCGCAAAAAAAGGGATCGAAACAGTTGAACATATGCATGTTTTGAGAACTGACATACATACATAAATTTGTAGGCTGGATCATGCGATATCCATCGCGAACAGTTCCATCTCGCCCATCAAATTTCTGTAGATGACTCAGAGAACGGCCGGATTGTCCCGACCGGGACTTGGAACTGCTACGATTCTCTCTACAGTTTGACTTTAACAATTAATTTTACAATGTTAAAATCTCTCGCTTGTTTCCTTCATCATACTCGTTTCCTAGTAACATGCATATGTAGAGTACAAATCTGAATTTGTTATAAACTTTTAGAGAATGGTATACAATATATAGATATAACCCCAAGGATAGTTTTTCTGAAGCTTCTGGTTAGATTCATTAATAATTACCCCCGTGGTCGCCTGAACAACAATTACAATTATATGGTTGGGATTAAGAATTCCCCTCTTTGCGAGGAAAAGATTTATCATCGAAACACTTCGACCTTATATAAAATGTGCATATAGCCAACCATCGGCCGTTCGATCGTCGACTGATGTGCAGCGCTCGGCTCCGCTAGCGGAAGCAATGTTAGGTGGACATTTGAGGATTCTTAAAGAAAAACGCAAACCTGACTTCTTAAAATCCTAACTTTACTCGCCAGAAAATACGCATGAGAAATTCGTATCACCTCAACCACTGAACCAATTGTCTTGTTTGTTGGCTCGTTGGATTCAGAAAAATCAACGGACCTAGGTTTAATTCATAAGTTTCGCCTTTGAACTGTAACTGTTGCAAGAATCAAAGTGAAAGTTTGAGACGGGCCGAAAATCACGTTGGTTCGGGATAAGGAGCCTTCGCTGTCTCGCGCTACTACTACTACTTGGCGCGAGACCCTACCGAGTCTCCTGATATATATTGTGACGTGGCAGTTTTCTGCTGTCACAAATACCCAGCGTATTACACGCCTTCGGCGCGCTCGGAGCTCGGGGTGGGGATAGGAGACACGCGGGCTCGCTTGGGCGCGCATTGGTTGCCTGGTGTCATCAATTTTGTCTTTCTTCGCGACTATATTCTGTCAAATTTACAGCTACCACCTTTTCCAAGTATGGGGAAAAGAGCAGCAACATTCGGATCAGCGGGCTACGCATCGCCGCGTAGCCAGGGCCGCATCACACAGACGCTGCTTTAAATTAACACTTCCGTTATAGGAAACTTCTTGGCCGCTGCTGCGGTTAGCCGTCGAAATCCGTCGATTTTTCGGTCGCTAGGGTCAGAGGAACACCCACTTGCCTGCTCCGGACAGGGCTTGGGGGTGCGGAAGAGCCGGCTCCAGTTTCCTTCTGCCCTCGCCGTTGATCCACCGTTGTGGCAACGTGCTGGATTCCCGACGTTTTTTGTGTCACCCATTCGCGGAGTACACATTTGTATCCGCTGTAAGAATGGGCATTAGTGTTATGGGCTGGCAGAAGAATTGCCAGCCCGAAGGATTCCTCCCTTCATCTTAGGGCAGGGTAACCTGCGGGTTACCTGCGGCCCTACCAGAATTCTCGCGCGAGCGAGGACTCTATTTCGTTCGATTCTAGGAAACGGCAGTTTTTGGCCGAGCCACCGAATTCCCGTGAACTTACGCCGCGCGGATTAGCGGGTACCGAGAAGTTCCATGTAAGTTTTGTAAGTGTCCATGAGCCAATCAGGGGTAGTCTCTCGTACCAAGGAGCCAATCCTCGCGCCCTCGGAGCGCAATATTCAAGTATAAAGTCAGCACTTTTCGATTGGAAAATTCATTCTTCCGCCGACGTCAGCTACTACCAGTGCGTGCTCCAAAGTGACCAGCAGATTCTACCAAGGCTTCTTCGTCTTCACCTACGACTCCGAGGGTGCCGAGGACTACGCTGCCTCCTTTCCTTACTGCCGAATTGGTAAGCTGTAATCTCCCAGGCTCATTATAGTATCGAATATTGTTCCTTGTTTAACGGGTTCTGAGGTTAACCCCTTTTGTTAGTGAGTATCGTGAGAATATCTTTGTGAATATCGTACCGAATATTGCGGGATTATTGTTGTGAGTATCGCTGTGACTATCGCTATCATACACGTTCACCATCCACGTGTAGTAGGGTTACGTTCGAATACCGCGGCGGTCCGCGGCCGCCATTTCGTGAACGCTTGGTGGCGAACAAGCAGCGACGACTTCAGCCTACACCTTTTCGCTTGTGAAATTATCGTTCGAATATTAGCGACTATCGTTTTCTCCACTGGGGTCGTGAACCTCCCCCTCTCTGTTAAGATTAGCCAGCCATTGCGTTTCGATCCTTTGGGGATCGACTGTGATTATTATTGCCGAGTTATATTATAGCTGAGACTATCGTTCGTGTGAATATCGCCTCGCGTATCGTTCGAGTGAGTATCGCATTGTGGTTATCGAACCGAATATCGTAGAGATTATCGCCCTCGTTTACCGCTCGTGTGATTATCGTTTGGTCTTCGTCTATCGCTCGCGTTTACGGCTCGTGTGATTATCGTCCCGTCTCCGTCTATCGCTTGCGTTTACGGATTGAGTGTCTAGCGTTCTTTTCGCGTCCATTAAATAATTGCTTTTAGTGAATCACAGCCGATCTCCCAAGGCGATCTTGGAATTTTGTCCCGTTTCTGCTGTGACACCCGAATTCTCTCCACCCACGGGGACCCACCGCCTCACCCCGACCCCTTCACACGAAACTACCTGGCGGGGAATTTCGTGGCAAAGATTTTGGCTCCCCAGGGGAGTCAAGTAAGGGAGCGTCTGGGAATTTGGGTCACAATATGCCGAGGACCACGCTGCCTCCTTGCCTCAAAATCATTAAAATGTAAAAAATGAGCCAAGTAGCAGTTCGATTCTACCACAAAATTGAAATATAACAAAAAAACATGTACATATCATACAAGAAAGTCAAGTTTTCATTCAAATAAGATACCGCGATTTTACACGCATTAACAATTAACAATAAATTAGCGATTAATAATTTAAAAAAACTTGGAGTGTGCGCGCTTCATTGCGAGGTAAAAAGGCAATGTGAAACGGATTTAAATCTAACACTGACTTTACTACAATTTAATTATTTTAAAAGTTTCTTAGCAATATTACCAGAGCCTCAAATGACGCACATGTCAAGTTTCTTTTGATTGTTAATCGCTAATTTATTGTTAATTTGTTGCTAATGCGAGTAAAATCGCGATATCTTATTCGAATGAAAACTTGACTTTCTTGTATGATATCTATATCTTTTTTGTTATATCCCAATTTTGTGGGGGAATCAAATTGCTACATGGCGCATTTTTTACATTTTAATGTTTTTAGACGGGTTTCATGTCTTTTTGTTAGTTTAGAAATTATTTATGCGAAAGACCTGAAGTATTACTTGCTTAACAAATTTGAGTTTTCTCGGTTTCGTGGCTCCTAGCTGCGGACTAGGCAACTGCGGTAGTCTATAATTGTATTGAAAAAGAGGATACTGCTTATCTGTGTTACAACTTGAGCAGGGATGAGTTTAATTACTTTAATAAAGTTGCACTAAACTTGAAATTAGCTTTTTATCATCGAATTATCGGTAATACCGATATTTGCGCCATTGTTTTCTTAGCCGTGTAATGTCACTTGTGTCGATTATGACAGATACCGGTAGTCTATCGATTGATTGATAAATGCGCAATCTATCTATATGTCTATCCTCTCTCTTTAATAATACCTACAGAAAGTAAAGAAGGCACAGTCAGCTGTCCGCTACAACGCCACAGCAACGCTGCCAGTGTCAAGAGAGTGAAATCGACATTCTGGCTGTGAATGATGATGAACCCCTTAAAAATTTTCGGCCACCCGCATCTTCGTTCTTCGGCTCAGAAAATAAGGGGAGAAATTCATATCTCCTAAACGAATGATCCAATTAGCTTGTTCTATAGCTCATTGGATCCGAAAAAAAATTAGACCGTGTTTAGTTCATAATTATACGCCTTGGGGCTGTAACTTCTGTACAAATCGAGGTCGTAGTTTCATATCAACTAAAAAACGCTATGATTTGGGATAACTGGGTTCGGTTGTCACGCGCTACTACTACTTGGTGCGAGACTCTACCCAGCCTCCTGATTGAATAAACTTCAGGTCTGTCGCGCTCGTGGCATTTAAACTATGCAACCCACAAGTTTGACAGTTCTATTTTGTATCGAATAACAGAATGGAACTGTTAAATTTGTCAGATACTTTAGTTCAATTAATAAGACCCATCACTATTGAAGTTCTATTATTTATGTTTGTTATATTATCCTCGCCTAGTACTGTCATATAATAACACACATAACCAAGGACCCAAACGTCTAGTAAATAAGACATCTGCCATCTTGTGTTATTAGTTAGTCTCTTTCCATGTCTATCTTCTCTCTCTAACATCGTGCACAACTCTGTCACGTTCTGTCGTCTACCATGAACTGTAAGAGATGGGCATTTTTGGCCTAAATCTTCTTCTGAACCCGAATACCGCCGAGAAAATAACAGGAGGAAATTCATATCTCTTGAACACATGGATCAATTTCCTTGCTGTTTAGTTCATTGGATTCACAAAAATAAATTAAGCTGTTTTCAATCGTTAAGTTATACGTTCGAGCTGTAACTTTGTCGGAAATCGAGATGAAAGTTCAATAGCAGACAAAAACGGCAATGTTTCGGGATAAATTGCCTCGGCTCTCCTGCTAATGTATATAGGCTACTACTTGACGCGAGACTCCACCGAGTTTTTTGATTTCAAATTTATTTGGCATTCATTTCATTTTCATTTCTAATTTATGTATCAGTGTAACTGGTGGTTTGGGTTCGGATGCAGGAAATTATTCGTTTTGGAAAAACACAGGATCTCTGGGGAAAACAGAAGATAGGGTTTATTGAGGAGAGGAAGTGGTACAGGATTTGGATTGTTTTAGAAAAAGGTCTCGACATAATTCGGGAGTCTAATCAACGGACTTAGCAACAACATTGGAAATAGTGAATTTGTGCATCCGGCTTTCATAGCCGAATTCTCCCCATCGTAGGGTATTTATTCGCGTCGGAACGGGCGTCCAGGTAGCCCTCCCGTACTCTCCCATTCGGCTAGGCGACCGGCTTTCTCAGCCATTCTCTCCTTTCCAGAGGCGTCCAGGAACAAACCTCTGTACTCTCCTGATATTCCTCCGGCGTCCAAGAAATCGCTCTGTACTCTCCTCTAGAAGGCGACCAGCTTTCTCAGCCGTTCCCTCCATTCCAGAGGCGCCCAGGAACGACCCCTGTATTCTCTATACTGTTGGGTGGCCGAGAGCAGAGCTTCGTCCTCTCCTAATTCTTTTGGACGACCGTCTTACCTCGTCCTCTCCCAAGAGAATTCAGCAGGAATAGCGCGCGAGCGCCTCCGCGATCTCGATTTTTATACGGAGTCGTTGCTAGGTACGCCGAGCCGCCGTCGCTGCAATCAACAACGCGGCTGGTCGGATCGGAGCGTGGAGCCGCATACTCTCCGCTCTTCGCCGCTTCCCGAATCTTCGAGAATTTCCAGGGGTGAGCAGTACGTGTTCCATTAGAAATGTTTACTACTGTTAGGACCCAGCATGGCCAGTACATGGGCCATAGAAAAATTTGGTCGTCCAAACATCATACTCGACATCATAATTGTGGGCCAAAAAAACGTCGATTTTGGCCCCAAAAAATGCTGGCCCTCTAAAGGTTAAACATGCCACCATTCACACTGTTCCTTAATTTGTAATCGCACTTTAGATAAAATCCCTTAGAATCTTCTTACCTTGGTGAAAAGACTTGGAAATTTTTCTTAACAAAAGACTGTAATTATGCTCTTACTATAATGTATCGCGTGAACAACCGAATATGCAACAATATGCCATATTGTGCACAATAATTGACCATAAGTGGCACGACTCATCATTATAGACAATGTGTTGCACATCATTAGAATCGCCGAATAATTTTTGCGCGAGAAACCCGATGCAAAATTATTTTGAACGTGAATGGTGGTTACACAAGAGGTATCAATCTGTATCAAATTTTTTATTTAAACATGAAAGATTCAATAGCTAGACTTAAAGAGAATAAAGACTTTTGGCGAGAATTCATTACAAGTTCTTTTACCAAACTTTGATTTGTGAACATAGTACGTTTTTTCGACGACTCTACAGTCGAGTAGCTTTTGTTCTTTCAATTTCTGATCCTTTTTGGATGGTATGGAATACATTTTAGTGCGAGTATAATAGCAACACACGCTTCAGTAGTCATATTAAATGATACGAACGGAGTAAAGTGCTGTGTGCACTTGACGAATGATTGAACAAAATTTCTGCAAAACTAGCCAAGGTGTATGAAACCATACTGCGCGCAACGTTATGTTATATAACAAGTGCTGTGCAGAATAATTGACAGCGTATGCGTCGCTTTATTATTTGATGGGCTATGTTTTCATCTCAAGAAATCTGTAAGTAAAAAATCGGGGCTGGCGGGCCTGTTCTTTAAATATGCACTGCTAGTTTAATATGTGTAATAATTAGAAACTATTTAAAAAAAGCAAACCAATATTAAGTTATTCTGTGGTAAATGGTTTACATGCCGATATCACACACCTTGTTGCTTGTGATAAAGCCTGCATCAAGGCTACATACCTCTTGATAAAATGAGTGTGCTGAGAATATACGTTATGTAACGCTTCAGAAAAAAATGACAATACACGAAATGCTTTATATTCTAGATTTTGAGTAAGATGTTCACGAAACATTGATGTATGCAATAAAATAATGCATTTCATTTATACTTTACAAATCAACCCATACGAAATTTAAGGGAGAGCGGTTCGCTACGGTTCGTATAAAAAATGTTGAGTTTCGATATTTTCTTGGACAGTTCCTAAACTTCTTTCGCGAAAGTTTTTTCCTTCGAACAGGAGAATTTATAATGCAAACATAACTAAAAATGAAGGAGATATTAATTAAACTTCGAAAACGCTTTGTTTTCGTAGTGACAACTGCTGCTTAGAGCCAGATCATCGAAAATCTTGCTTATGTCGATAGAATATTAGATTATGAAGTAACCATATAAAACCGGATTCGTTTTTTAAATTCACTTGAACAAAACTTGCAAAATTACCTAATATGTCATCGAATTTCCGTTTTTTATAGGACAGAGTCCTTCTTTTAGTTTAAGGCAATCTGAGAGGCTATCAAAAACTGCAAAGAAAATCGAATTTCTATCTCGCTCTGAGCAGTAGTGGTCATCAAAAACAGAAAACTTTCCGGTGATAATTAATAACTCGTATATTTTTAACCATTTTTGCATTTAAAAAATGCTGGTATTTAGATAAAAGGTACGTTTGGAAATAAAAGGCATTTGGGTCATTCCGCGTCAACTGTCGAGGTTTATTCACACATGTTCGATGATTTTGACGAAAATTTCTGTATCTATAGTTCGCAAAGAGCCGATCCAAATGCAAAAACCCGTTGCTCTCTAACTCAATTTTTTATTGAGTTACAAGGATTCAAAGTTTTGGGTAAATTTTTTTACAATAATTTATATCTCGGTAAATATTACAGATAGCCATATCGTTCAGACGCCAAAATGAAGAAAAGGAATTGAAGTTTGATAAAAAAAATACTCCACCGAGAAATACTCGTTTGGAACAAATGTTAATGATAAAAGTTTATAACAAATGCTTGCCGTTTCCAAAGGGGATCATCGATTTTGATAAGAAAAATTGCTAACCGTTGCTCTAAGTCTCTTGCAGATGTCCTCCAAAGGGTTTTCGGAAACACGACTTGGGGACCAAGTTATAAATTTTTATTGCCGGACGCACCCGGTCAATCTGCCGGCGGTGCGCGCTACGCTTGACTGGCGCGCGGGGTACGTACATTCAAAATGGCCATACCTGTTCAGTTCCTTACAGAATACCTGCCAAAAGACAATATGTGAACCCGTGGTACGCATCCGCATCCAGATTATGCGATTAGAAGGTGCCATAAAGCAATAAACACCGTTTCCTCTCTGTGTTACCCGGGCTTGAGACTGTCAACTGGCCGCATTAAAAACGTGTTTTGCAGGACCCAAATGCAATTGAATTATTTAGAAATACCGATATATAACAGAATTTTAGTTACGTGTTAATCTAATTACCTGACCGTGTTGATTATCTAAATGCGAATACCGTTTTATTAAAAGTGACTATTCATTTAATGGTATAACCGCGTGGTGTTTTTGGGTTCCGCGATTCGGTTTTGCTTGAGAAAAATGGTCCTTAAGAAATTTGTCAGCAGTGTTATATTCCTTGTTGGTACAAAAGTTAAATGAAATTGTTTCAAAATTGGATGTTGCCCAATCATAAAATTCACAGGGTGACGTTATTTGATTGTTGAGAGGCCTTTGCAGACTAACGCGAGCAGCAGTTCTCTTTATGGTTCCACCTAAGCCAGCACCTGGACTTTTACCGTGAGATGTAGCATAAAAATGCCATTCAGCAGTGCAACCAAAATCTATCCGATGGTGACATAAATTAACAATATTCTTCCGGTTTTTATATTGAGACGCAGCCCCATCCGAGAAGTAATAAATCTTACTTATACCAGATGCAGAAAAATGGTCTACTAGAAATTGTAAAAGTTTTTGTTGGAACAAATATACTGCGATTGTATTATGGTGCAAAATTTCCGAAATTATTACGAAACTTTTATGGTGCAAAGTGTTATTGACTCTATAATAAACTACGTTTATTATCGGTTATTACGGTTTGTCATCATGTGGAAATATTTAAGTATGGTATGCTGTAAGAATCTAAATATACAAATCTATTTCATGCGGCCAGTTGCCAGTTTCAAGCCCGGGTAACACAGAGAGGAAATGGTGTTTATTGGTTTATGGCACTTTCTAATCGCATAATCTGGATGCGGATGCGTACCACGCGTTCACATATTGTCTTTTGGCAGATATGCTGTAAGGAACTGAACAGGTATGGCCATTTTGAATGTACGTACCCCGAGCGCCGAGTCTAACATCCGCGCGCCAGTCAAGCGTAGCGCGCACCGCCGGCAGATTGACCGGGTGCGCCCGGCAATAAAAATTTATAACTTGGTCCCCAAGTCGTGTTTCCGAAAACCCTTTGGAGGACATCTGCAAGAGACTTAGAGCAACGGTTAGCAATTTTTTTTATCAAAATCGATGATCCCCTTTGGAAACGGCAAGCATTTGTTATAAACTTTTATCATTAACATTTGTTCCAAACGAGTATTTCTCGGTGGAGTATTTTTTTTATCAAACTTCAATTCCTTTTCTTCATTTTGGCGTCCGAACGATTTGGCTATCTGTAATATTTACCGAGATATAAATTATTGAAAAAAAATTTACCCAAAACTTTGAATCCTTGTAACTCAATAAAAAATTGAGTTAGCGAGCAACGGGTTTTTGCATTTGGATCGGCTCTTTGCGAACTATAGAGATAGAAATTTTCGTCAAAATCATCGAACATGTGTGAATAAACCTCGACAGTTGACGCGGACTGACCCATTTACAGAAGAAGTTCACAAACTTTTCAAAGAAATCCCCACATTCTTAGCACTTGCATACGGTATAAAATTTCTGTATGACAAGACATTGTTTGATCAAATCCTGTGTTTTAAAGAATTAAAGAGAATCTTTCCCACTAAGGCGACAGGAAAATTGATGTTGCTTGAGAATTTTATTCAGAAGTAAAATATTGAAGCTATCTCAACGAAACTTGGTGTGCATATTATTAGTTATATGTTGAGTTATGTTGAGTTATACGTTTAATTTTTTGTAGTATCAAACGCTATGTAGTTTCTACATGATGTAGAATCGCACGCGATGCTTGCACGAAGCGTCGTAATGTACACATTTCTCTACTCTTCAACATATGAAACAAAACTCCTGTCAAATATCGTACAAGTATGCATCAAAGTAGCAAATCACTCACTTTGGATGCAAAACAGCGAAGAATACTGAAACGGAGAAATTCGAAAGTAAAAATATTACTTTTCGTCTACAAATATTTTACTGCAAATGCCAAGAAACAGTAATTTTTAGAACTTTTACACTAGATAGTGGATGATGCCCTACCTACAACTGTGGTGAAGATATGTGCAAAATTTCATGACAATCAGTTGAACAGTTTCTAAGTACACCAGGACACCGCAAATTCCACTCTTTATTGTGTGCAATCCACGTAAGGTAAAAATTATGGGATATGTGATAAGGAAAAAATTACGCACACGGTCCAATATACTAACAACAAATGTACCAAATTTCATTTTGATAACCCTGAGAGTTTGTTTAACAAAATTTCAGAATGAAACATCCATTTCCGGACTGTCTAATAGGAAAGGCACATTAAGAAATGTTTGTTAGTACCACTTAGACTTGCTTTGTTACAATTTATATTACTTAACCGATAACAGTCAGTATAATAAGATAATTTCTTTTGCAAAATATGAATGACCTTGTTTTACCCGGATTACACTACGTGTGTGGATTAAAAACATCTTAATTTAAAGCGCAATAAATTGTTCTAACTGTTTTTGCTATACAAATCGTCTAACAATATTATAGCCTGAATTTCCATTTGTTGTAAAATGTTGGATCTACTCTTGAAAGACTCTGTTTAATTAATAAATAGTGCAATATTTTCTAGCCTATAGTTTACCGGGACGACTCTATATAAGAGAGAAAACCGAACTAAAAGGCGTCCAGTACTTCTTGAGATCGTATCATGTTTTCTGCGCATACAAATTGTTTTCAATCTTCTTTTTGCTACATTCAACCTCACTGCTTGCTCCCCTGATGACTAGCGTAATAAAATACAGCGCATGTCCATATGGACAAAACATACTTTCCAATGGTGAAGAAATTATCGAAATCAGTTTAATACTTTCTGAGATTTCCTCGGACATACACATATAGAAACTTTCTCTCTTTACATATTAATATAGAAGATTAAGAGGTTAGGAAAACCTAAGGTTGATACTTACGATATCACAGGGTCCAAAATATCTTGGTAACAAGGGTACATGAATTGCACTTTAATTAAAGCATCTAGCCAATGTTCAACAGAGTGTTCTGAAAAGAATAATTGACATATTAATATTGCATTGTTAAAGAGAGCTATGCAGAATATAACTCATACTTGCATGACTTAACAAGAAACATCACATTATCCAAGTGATACATGCTGATTTTTGTGAAAATTTACACAAAGTAAGTACTCCTTATTCATTACATACGTATTTTCTACGTCGGCCCACATTAAATGTACGGGGGTTGAAAGGAAGAAAGAAAAAAAAAGAAAGTCCAATATACTAAAATGTTTATATCCCAAACACGCCAAGTCAGGAAAAGAATTCTAATATTGCAGCATCGAAGATTCTATAGACACCCAGAATCTTCTAGAAGGCATTTCAGCGACAATGCTAAGGCCGCTTAAAGGCGGCAGCGGCCGAAGGAGACAAGAGACGCGGAGCTTCAACCTCACTACTGACAACGCGGTTGTTGATTTAGTTAGCAACGGCTGCTATAAAACTGCTGATCTCGACCACGCGCGCTCATTACGCTGTTTCCGAAGGGAAAGGACGCGTTAATACCATCGGCCGCCCTCTGGGACGGGTAATCGGAGTGCTGGCAGAAGAGTTCGGCGATTATACCGGGACGCCTGCTACCCTCAACAGGAGAGTACGGAGGGTTTCCGTGGACGCCCCCGGTCAGGAGAGTTCGGCGATCATACCTGGACGCCTAACCGACAGGAGAGTACGGGGAACATCTCTGGATGCCGGATAGTACCAGGAGAGTACGGAAGTATATTCCTGGACGCCTGCTTGATATGGAGAGTTTCGCGATCACACCTGGACGCCTACCAAACAAGAGTATAGAATGGCTCCTGGACGCCTGAGAGACAACAGGAGAGTACGGGAAGTTTCCGCGGACGCCTTCGATTGGGAGAGTACGGAGAAACCTGGACGGCTCATCGAGAGAGAGAGAAAGAGCACAGGGAAATATTCATGGACGCCCAGTAGATTTCGCGAGATCAGCTGGTCAAAGAGTTTCTTTATGCCGCTCCTTGTAATTGTTCTTCCTTGTATTATATCGAACTCCCCCTCAACACTGAACCATTTGTAATCCCAATTACCGTCCGATCATGAGTTTGCATACTCTTCACGAAAATTGTAAATCCGTTCTCCTAAAACCTTGTCATATCTATCCTAATCCAATTATGTCCTCAATAAATCCTGTTCTAGACAAATTGCTGCCTCCAATCTATTCATATGGCTACAATATAATATATTCCTGTTTTTTAACACGAAATCAAACTGCGTATACCGCTGTTAGTTAAAGCTGCAGATTATATCGGTTCAAAATGTTTCTCTTTTTATTTGTAAAAGTAGAAAATATACAACTCGTACAATTCACATATTATTATATATATGTGATTGACTTCTCTTTTTGTCGCTGTCGATTTCTCTATCCCAGTTTGTTTTACCAGGAATTGCAATCTCAGAAGTTATGTTTCAAAGAGGAATTGAAGATTCGTTCATCCGACAGTAACTAAACAATACATAATACTCATTCAAACAAAGACTGAACCGTGACAAGAAACAGAATCCGATCATATATAATATAGGAAATAAAACGAGATTCGTAGAAAAAGGCGAGATTATAAAATGTAAGAGTAAGTAAGATGAGCAGGAGTAAAAAAATGACAGTTCTAAAAGGGGAAAAGCGGCGACGATCTCGCCCGACAACCGCCAATCGCCAACCGACTTTCGGAATCGTTTCCAAACTTTATGAGCATACCAGATAAAGGGGTACAAACCAGACCATCGTTATGGGGTAAGGGGAAAATAAGCGTTGAATGGCGGAATGACGGAAAAACACAATAACGATTGTAGCTATGTTGTAACAATATTGATAACCCAAGTTTAATAAACCAAATTTGTTATCTTTTAAACTGTATACATATAACGACGATCCAACCTAAAATAATATTTTTACCGACTTCGAAAAGGAGGAGGTACTCAATTCGACCGCTAATTTTTTTTTTTTTTAATAGTACGAGTTGCATCATACTTTCTACTTTTGCGTTCTCAAGGAAACTATAAACCTGCTCTGCAACTTCAACCGATCTGTACATGCAGTCTGATTTTGTATTGTATTTTGTCCTTTCTTCATCTTTACTTCTGACCATCTGAACTTCACTTCATCTTTGGGAATTTTTTTCATCCTCTAAGTGTCAATTTGGACCGATATAAAAATTACGTATCTAACGAAACAAAGGGTACTTACTTGCTTTGTGCAAATTGTTATCAAAATTGGAGCGTATTGTTTAGGTCATGTCCCTTGTAAAATGAAGTGTGACAAGATTTGACTCCAACATACCCAAATACACATAAAATGTAGATGTTATCCTTGCAGAAATTGCTTCAGAACCTTCCATACTCCTCTTAGATGTTTTTAATTCCATATCTAAGTAAAGTGCCAAAAGATCTGACATAGCAGTCAAGTAAGCTGCTTCATTGCGGGCCTGCAATATAAACGAATTAATTTAACATTATGCTCATTTTAAATGTTCGTTAACGTCTGGTACACTACTTACGCCAGAGATATTTCGATAGATGTACAAGAATAACGTTAAAGTTTCTGTGATGGAATCTTTTAATTTTGAAGCTTGCGATGGTTTCGAATCGCATTCAGTCACGCCACTACGCATATTTCTGCAACATACAAAATGAATGGGCTACAAACAATGTAAACTAACAGGGGCAATAGTTAGTGCTTCTACATTAAATGTAGTGTGGAAACAGCGACACAAACAACGGCACACCAATATTGGGAGAAACTTATTTATTATAACTCGAAAGTATAAGTTAAGAACAAAAACGACTTAATATTCGATAAAACTGGTAACGACTACGACGATCATACACGGCTTTTACGTTTATTGGCACGACTGGATGACTTTTAACAACTCAGCGAATCAACGTTCGAATAACGACTGGTGGACAACGATGTTTTACGGCGGTCGGAAAATGTAGTTTTGCTTAGATGCCTACTTTCAATGATATGAATATACTGCGATGACCGGATAGTGGGTGCCCCACAGTAACAATAACTTATTACTACGTTACTACTACATTTTTATTCATTTTATAACAAAGTCCGTTGCTGAATTTCATTTAGAGTTATGATTTTGCTTGAAATCATCTGAGCCTCCTGTGTTAATCATATTTATTAACATAGAATTACTAGACATTTCTCTAAAACGTTCTACATTGTAAGACATAGTTGCTAAAAAAAAATATTTGCACACCTAGTAGTACTATCAAAATAAATTTTCATAAAAATGAAAACTATGTCCTGCAAAGAAATTTATTTGTTCTTAAAAAGGACCTCTCTTGTTCAAGGTAATGCGTTTCTATTTAGAGAGAAGAGTTTTGTTCCTTAAGAATATTTTTTCTAAAAGACTGAGTGCGCGGGGGCTTATTTTATCCACTGTACTTGTAAGACTGTCGAAAGTAAGTGTATGGCTGTTTGCAAAAAGTGTGTATAAAAATTGAGTGGTTGCGGAATGATTCTGAAAATTTATGAAAAGTGATTTTTATGCGTGTGCAGGGAGTTTTTATAGGAGTCTGAGGTATAGCGGGTGGTTCGGACTACGGTTGCTAGATTAGGTGGGTGTTTCGGTGGTGGGGCAATGCTAAGCAGCAACGTATGGTGTAAGGAAGTCTAAATTGATATTGCAAGTAATTGGCAACAACCAATTAATGGGGTTTATAAAATATAATGATTAAAAAGTATTTTTTTAACTGATTCTGTATAAAAATGAGTGGCGTGCAAAATATTATCTTCGTAGAAATATGCTGTGAATGAAGCATACTCTCAATCAACGCTAAAATAAAAAGGTTATTTGTTGACAAATCTGCTTTTATATTAATTATGTCCCAAAACTGTATTATCACCAACTCATTTTTTATAAAATTCACAAAAATATTTAAGATTCCTTTTAGAAGATTTTTCAAACAAAACCTGAAATCCCGTTTATGAATTTGATTGTAGTTTTTTATCTTCAATTACAACTTGTTATTCTGGATATTTAAATACGCTTTAATAATTTTTGGATACAGTTAATATAGAAACATTTTTTATAATTATATTGTAATCATTATATTCTATTTACAACTTTTTAGTATTCTAATTATAGTTCACTCGTAATCCGCTTTTGCAAAAATGATATTTTTCATGCACTGCATTTTAATCCAAAATGAGACACAGTTCATTCTTTTGGAATTCACTGGGATTGTAATGGTGTTATAGAGCACTTGCACTCTTACGCCGTATTCAGATTAATTTCAGTGAGAAATATCTCTGTTGTGAGTCGGTAAGCACATCCACTGTAGATAAATGTACTGCACGCGTTAGATTCCGAGAAGACGTGGTGATTGATGATTACAAGCAGAAATAGCGTAGGGGTAGCGTAGTAGGCTACCGTAACCAGTAAAACCATTGGTTATGAAATAAAGGTCATACTTTTCCGATTTAGGTATAGGTAATTGGCAATCTAGTGCGAAAGCAAGTGCTCAAAATAACATTTGAACTGTTGTAGAACTTTTAGCCTGGGGCTGAGATACTGAGTGCTCGCATAGTATGGGGGTGCGACGTGAATCTCCCAAATCGGTGACACGCTTGTTTCGAGTTGCGACGTATTTCGGACGATTTTCGAAGTGCCCTCTCCACCATCTTTTTATACATGTATCAAAGGACAGATCACCGCTCAAGTTCTCTACATTTGAGCTGAATTGCATAACAGCCCTACGAGTTTTCAAATAACCTTAAATCTTAAGTTCGCTACGGCCAAGATTGTAAAACACAAACGTATCTACCCTCATTGAAAGTGATACTGAAGACCAATAGCTAAACAAGCAAAGGAAAATGAAATGGCGGATCAAACTAATCGAAAAATACACCATTCTCGAGGGGTCCATACATCAACAAACAATAAAACTAACGCACCACCGTTATACATTTATAAGACCAACATTGCAACGACATTTCCATATTAATAGAAACAATGCGATCTGCCTATAGGAAAACCTTCCGAAAAATAATAATGCCCCCGGGGAGGACAGAACAACCGCCATGCTTAAAAAATCCACGAAGAAGATAGTAGTTCAACTATATTAAACATATATTCAAATCTTGTTTCAGCCTTGATTAGTTCCCATAAGCGTGGAAAATTGCAAAAAATCTCCGTTAAAACATCTAGAAAAATGGATATCAAATCCACGAAATTATAAAACTGTCTATCTCCTCACCCTGCCAGAAAACTACTAAAAAAACTCATCCTGAACGAACTACTCTAACATGAAAATTACTGGTAGCCATATCCAGATGAACAATACAAATTCAGACCAGATCACTTCGCCATTCTCCAATTAACTACAATCGAAGCACATCTGGATGCGGAAGGCCTTTGACTCTCTCCAAGATCTGGCTGGCATGAGGATCTTATAAAGAAACTTGCGAACATAATCATTCCGCTATAAATAATCAATATAATACACAACTACCTACAATATACGAAGATCCAGATGCATCTAAACGGAACAGAATGGGACAATCATAAATTACTAGCTAGAGTCAGTCAAGCATCAAACTTGGGCCCAATTCTCTGTAACATCTACACAAGCGATATATAAAAAAAAAACATTATAAGTCTACGCAGATGACACAGCAATCCTAGCATCGTCTTAGAACCTTGAACTGGCCGTTACCAAAGCACAGAAACACATAAATACGCTGTATGACTGCTTTCAGAACTGTAAACTCATACTAAACGCAGATTAAACAGTTATAATTATGATCTCCTACTCCAAAAACCCAAATCCAACTAGTACGACAGAAGATTGATTGGTCAGACGAAACTATTGCGGAATTAAAATTGATAAAAAGAAAGCTAACGTGGCATTCAGCTGCCTATGATAGAACCGACAAGACCAGGACCGCATTACATCCTGCATACTCGCAAATAAGCAGAGAAAGTAAAATAAAACTAAAGTTAAAGGAACTAATATACAAGGTAACAATCAAACTAATACTAATACTTTACGACTCAAATATTTGGACGGAAACCACTAATAAGCGTCTGGAACAGGCCCAAATCCTTCGAAGTAAAGCATTGAGAATAATCGCACTCAACAAGTCAAGAGGATACAAGATCTCATCCGAAGAAGCACAAGTTGGTGACATTAAGGGGGAACGCACGTTTTAGAAAAGACCAGAGTTGACTGCCCCGCTTTCTCAAGCATGTGGCGACTTTAGTAACTAGTTTTGGTCGGCTGCCTGCTGCAGCTGTGTGTTTCTACCACGGTTGTATGTGTGCACACCGATAGCCTCGCTTATTTGGCGGCCCGACCGATGCTTGGTAAGCCTTGGTCGCCTGAGCCGCCTCGGTCTTGGCCTTTCAGACGGTACCGAGCGCGACTTACTTCACCAAAAATTGGTTACCTTTCTCTATACAATAAGGGTAGAGGGACAAATACTGTCTAATAGAACACGGCAAGCAAATTTAAAAAGTTCTATGCGACATTTTCAAAAAATCCATTGTTTGGATAGAAGTATATATAATATCCTTGTGGCATTAATCTCACATAGCTGCAGTAGTACAGTGGACAAAGTGTAGTCCTCATGACCTGCGAAGTCCGACTTCGTGCCCGATCTATCTCCTGGGATATTTTTTTTGGTTCAAATTCGGTCTATACAAAAACGTATTTTTTTCACGTAAATCAAATATCTTTACCAACGTCATTACAGAAATGCCCATTCCCCATGCACAGAAAAAGACTTTCCAATGAACCTATTGTATCAAAATTCGTTAACTGGCTTGTCCTTATAGTAAATTTCATTACATGCACATATAACTTGAAAGTTAACTTTTGGAGAATATCAAACCATACTTTAATTTTCATCCAGCTGGGGGAATCGTTCGCGAAATTCAAAAGACCCGTAACTCTACCGGTCTGGCTTGTCCCGCTTGTATACCCTTGCCGTGCTTGTGTAGATAGACACGGACAGTCGAGGGGCTGCCTGTGTGCACTGCCGAAAAGTCGACGCGCTCCCGATACCCGTTGTATTACTTTCGACTACGTTTTCTTCACCATTCACCCAACCACCCCTTACAGAATTAGTATGCAGCTGTAGCCTGGACTGTGCTCTTTCTGATGGACATAATAAAACTTTGATTTTCATAAAACTGTGGAAATCATCTGCCGAATACGGAGGCCCGGTATCTCTGCTGGCCTCGCTCGCCTCACTCGACACTCTTGCTACGTCTGTGCTGGTGCTCGCGGACAGTCAGTCATCAGCCTGCGACAGTGATGTACTCATTGTCAGGCAGCCGGCCGACTATCCGTGAGCACCAACACAGACGTAGCAAGAGTGTCGAGCGAGGCGAGCGAGGCCAGCAGAGTTACGGGCCCACCGTATTCGGCAGATGATTTCCACAGTTTTACGAAAATCAAAGTTTGATTATGTCTATCGGAAAGAGCACAACCCAGGCTACAGCTGCCTACTAAATTTGTAAGGGGTTGGTGGGTGTACAGGGAAGAAAACATAGTCGAAACTATAATACGTATTGGAAGCGCGCTGACTTTTCGTCGAGGAACACGGTTTGGGCGTAGGACAGTATGCGCCACGTTTCCCCTTCCCGAACTCCTCCTTCTTTCCCGATCGCTTGGTTACCACGGCTCAACACTGAGACCACGTTGAATCTACCGCTCACAGCAAATAGCGCTAGCGCACCAAACGGCCTTTTGTCCAAGTTCTAGGCGTGAAATAAAATGCATTTCGTATTCGGCACTTTTTCCTTATTTTAATGTAAAATTTTATCATGAAAATGGTACACAATTAAATCAGTAGACCGTAAGCTTTGATTGCATACTAAGATCCCCTCTAATAATACAGTAGAAAGTCATGTATATTGAAAAGTTCCAACAGCGTTTTCCTTTGGGTACATGGCAGTTCTAGCCGCTCAGTAAGCCCAACTATTAGATCGGATTTTCTCAGCTTCAGTACGTCTACGATAGAAGATCCTAGTATGCGGCTATTCCTTGGAATCCATACTTTCGATTATTGCAACTGGTTTTCCAAAAGTCGCTAATATGTTCAATTTATCTGCCGAATTCATATACGCTTGGCGCTACGTGTGGTAGTGTGTCGGTGTGAGCAGGCGCGCGTGTGTTAAGGACCGTGCGTTCCCCCTCTACCTGCTGAACTTCAAAAAGAAATTGACAGACTACCAAAACATTGAAATGATGGTGCACTACAAAGATTCCAGGGTTTTCGAAACGCAAACAATCGAGATGGTCTTGAGCAGAACTCTGTGGGCGTAGACTGACTTAATACAAAGTCCTGACTCAATAAAAAGCCTGACACCCAAGAAGCGCCGTTATTATAAATGAAACCCTCGATATTCACCGCACTGCATAGTTGAATCGAATTTCATAAACGGGTATTTAACTGGACGTGGTGCTTTTAGTATTAATCTAAATGCATATAAAATACTATATTCAGTTGTGCGTCGTTCTCTTTGATTTTTCTTTAATATTTATCCGGTTGTACATAAAACCTGACAAAAGAATTGAAATCTATTTTTTATACTCATGTATAAGAGGTTACGAAATTACCAATCGATTTACCTGTATGGCGTAAGCAATATTATTAAAAGTCGGTTGCTAAGAGAGTTATCTTGCAAAATATGTTTCGAGAAATTCTCTCACCTTACTTCGTAAAATCGATTCCTTAAATAAAATAATCAATAAAATATTTGTTACGAATGTCCTTTTATATTATAAACAGGTCAAAAAAAGCGCACTGAAATATTAAGTCGTGCGAATGAATAGCAAAAGAGGAGTATGAGCAGATAAAGCGACATAATAATTAACGGGATGAAATCTATTGCAAGAATGAAAACTGTGTCAGATGTGGAGAATCTGGCAACGGGATGAAAATGCGAACGAATGACAAGAGAATGTGTATACAAGAATGTAAAACACGAAAGAATACCGAATAGAACAATAATGCGTAGTGTGAATTGTAAATGACCGTAAAAAGCTTTCAGGTATGCAGGTGTAACGACTGTTGCATACATATGTAAGCTATGCGTTTGTGTGGTTGTGCGAGAGAGAATGTATGGTTACATATAATATACTTAGAGTGCGAGAAGGTAACAACAGTGGGGAGACGGACGAGAGTAGAATTAGAGATGAAAAAAATGTGATTGATCAGCGAACGAATGTACCAAAGCTGCAAAGCATACGAGTAGAAGTATTTGTCCCAAGTATTTATCCCAACCTGGCAAGCAAGCGTGAACCACCAAAGCTAAATCCCATACTATTGCATTCTGTAGAGATATAGGGACAATTAGAATGTACGGATATTGTTCTTCATTAATGCTACATATTTGTACACATACACCCGGTAGACACTGTATTTTACACTTTCGCACACTTTTATATGCTGCTTACTGTTGCGCACAGAAGTGTTGTTTCTCTAACTTCTGTTTTTGAATCCGTACGAGTTACTTCTAGATTGTAACACCAACTTGCGAAATTATTCTTTTATTAAGCGATGTATTGAAGCAAAAGCAAAAGGTCTTGCTTGTGGGGAGTGCGTAAGATTGAAGGTGTGTAGTTAAAAAAATGCAAAATCTAATTTTAAAGGAAGCGCGAATAAAGTAAGATTAGTATATATAAATGTATACACAGTATGTAGTGTATATAAAGTGATTAGTGAGATTGGTATAAATAGAACTTGATAGGTAACCATACGCTTTTCCGTTGGCTGAACCCATAGTGCGCGCATCAGCCTGAGGCCATTACTGACGTTGTTAAGGAATTTTCCAAGTTTAGAAGATGCATGATGAGACCGAAAGGTCGAACCAGGGCCGCTAAAGCTACCAGGGTAAACCCGTGAAAATCGTTGGTTACAAATCCCCAAATACAGATGGAATAAGGTTCAGAGTGAAGCAATAGAAATTGTTGTGTAGTCAATGAGGCGAAAAGGGCCAGCAAATTCCAGTTCATTATTTAAGATGGGTCGCGCTTTCCTCACGCTCAGTTTCCTATCGGCAGTTTGCTAGCAGCTATCAAACTCAGTTTGCTTCTTCGCTAGGCACAACGAACATGACGCAACAAATTTTAAAAATCTGGAAACTAAGTTGCAAGTAATTTCCAAATAACAGCTTCGATTAAATTTTTCAGGAGAAAAAGTCAGGGAATTACGGGACAGTTTGTAACCCTCAACCGTCATTTCTATCTTTGTTTGCATTTTTACCCCAAAATAGTCCTTGGAGGGAGTAGTTATAGTTGCAAAGTCGCAACCTTTAATCGAATCCCCCTCCCCAGTCGGTGAAAAACTAAAAAGAATAAGACTCATTTCTTGAAATTGCCTAAATTGTGGCAATCGAAATGTTTTCATTGTCTGTGAAAAGTTCTAAGGATACATACTGAAAATTTCAAGATGATGTCCCGAATATGAACGACTTCGAAAACTCATAAACTTCCAGAGAGCTGAAAACGAAAAACAAGCCACACAAAAAATGCCCTGAAAAGTAAAAAATAATTTCTTGTCATGGATACAGAAATTTGCAGTCATAATACACGATTTTGGCAACATTCCCCCATTAAGCCTAAATATTCTGCAAGTTTTCGGAGGCGGCGCAAATATAAGTAAAATATTACTAGCAATCATGTGTCTTACCCACGCTTATCCGTATTCTCTTCCTTACCCATGCTTTCTCACTCTTGCTTTCGTACTCTTCCTGCCGCCTCTCTCTCTCTCTCTCTCTCTCTCTCTCTCTCTCTCTCTCTCTCTCTCTCTCTCTCTCTCTCTCTCTCTCTCTCTCTCTCTCTCTCTCTCTCTCTCTCTCTCTCTCTCTCTCTCTCCCTCTCCCCCTCTCCCTCTCCCTCTCCCTCTCCCTCTCCCTCTCCCTCTCCCTCTCCCTCTCCCTCTCCCTCTCCCTCTCCCTCTCCCTCTCCCTCTCCCTCTCCCTCTCCCTCTCCCTCTCCCTCTCCCTCTCCCACTCCCTCTCTCTCTCTCTCTCTCTCTCTCTCTCTCTCTCTCTCTCTCTCTCTCTCTCTCTCTCTCTCTCTCTCTCGATCTATCTCTATCCCTATATATCTACCTGTCGAACCACAGGATGACTTTAATGATTGGCGAAGACAAAATGATACACACGAAAGTAACGATTGTTCTATTGCCTGCAGTCTGTTATATGTATATGCGTGATTGCTAGACTAAGCTACACTTATGAGATGACGGAATTGTACGGAATTGTCGTATACCAGAGCAGTTAATGTTAACAATATTAGTATATTAGATAGGGGATACTTCGCCCGTTCAACTTGTAGAGATATCTGTACATAGAGACCACGAGTGTTCCCATATTTCAATGTGACTTCGTGGTTTTTGTAATATTTTACTTATATTAGCGCCGCCTCCGAAAAATTGCGGAATATTTGGGCTTAATGGGGGAATGTTGCCAAAATCGCATACTATCACAGCAAATTTCTGTATCCATGACAACAACAAATTATTTTTTACTTTTCAGGGCATTTTTTGTGCGGCTTATTTTTTCGTTTTCAGCTGTCTGGAAGTTTGCCAGTTTTCGAAGTCGGTTACATTTTTTTTAAATATTTTTTTTATTTAATGCTTTTTAGTATAGGAAATGAATAAAGCGATGGTTCGCGGTCGATTTTATTTCGAGTTTCATCGCTGTACTGGTGTAGTCAGCTATAGACGAAGAAATGTAGCCGAATTTGTTGAAGAAAGAAAAGCTTGTACATTGCGAAATTTATGCAAGAGGGTAGACCGCGAGAACTTCCCTTATAAGTTACTAAAAGTTTCATCCCTATAGAACAAGCCGTCCCAAAGCTATCGCCGAACAATCGAAAGTTCAGTGTTTATGCAATAACAATGGTTAGCGTTAAACAATTTCGAAAAAATTTATAATGGGACCAAACTGTAAGCATCCTCTATAACATAGGCAAGGTTTCATCTCGATCAGTCCATCCAGCTCAGAGTTTTCGCCGGACAAACATTTAAAAAAAACGGTCCAATTAAGTACCTTCTCCTTTTCGAAGTCGGTAAAAACTGGTTTGGCACTTTTATTTATTAAATATATTCAATTAAACTATATGATAACATGGGAAATGAGTGTAAATAAAAAACATAAAAAATATAATTTCATGTATTATTTAAATCTTACTTTATGCATTAGTTTTTGTATTAAGTTAACAATTCGCTATACCCAAATAAAATAGCTATATACATTAAAGTGCCGATGCGTTTAGTGCTAAACAAAGTGAATTACCAACTTTTTCTTTAGAGAAATAGAGGAAAATTCACCTTCAAATCCAGGGGATGTCGTTTAATGCACAGTCGTTGCAGAAGTCTGTATGCTATATCTTCGAAATTGCATGCACCACGCACATGTTCGCACAGTATAGTTCATTCAGTATAATTTTACTTCATTACCTGATATAAAACTGCATTAATTCGGTTAACGACTCCATGCTCCATGTTGCCTTGGTAAGAAGGCCTTTGCGCATTTTTACAAATTCGGCATTCCAATGCAGAAATTCTAAGATCTCTTGGTTTTCTTGATCGGCATTACTTTTCTGTATTTCTTCGCTCTCTGTAAACATCCAATGGCATATATATAAAAAATATTTCATTACTATTAACAAGTGCGTTAGAATTCTTTTTAGATCTCTAGTCGAAATCTCGCGATAACTGTAAAAGTACATGTGGAAATTTATAATTAAGGCATGTTAATTTGATGTTTTACAGATAAAGAGCCAGCCGCAAAAGCAAAAAGATATGAAGAAATTGACACAAGGGATTACGCAGGGATTCGCACGAAAGCACGGAATGGCTGCACAGCAATTCATCTCGTACTGAAATGCCAACCTATTATAAACTACTCGCCAGATGGAGAACCTTTATGGATTCTTCACTGCTTAAAGACTTTTTGAGAATGTTGAGAACTTTTGAAGACACACGATTTTAGTAAAGTAAAAGAAAACTTTTTTCTAAGTATCGCAATGTTTTTGGTTATATATGATTAGAAATAAAAATGGAAGTGTCCACAAAAGAATTGTACCGTTCAAAATATTAAAATTTAAGAAAATGCGCTATGTAGCAGTTCGATTTCCCCCAAAATTGAAATATAACAAAAAAGATAATAGATATCAAACAAGAAAGTCAAGTTTTCATTCGAAGATAGTTCTATTTAATTCGCATTAGCAATTAATAATAAATTAAGAATAAATTAGCGACTAACAATAAAAAAAACTTGGCGTGTGCACGCTTCATTGCGAGGTAAAAAGACAATGGGAAACTGATTCAAACCCAAAACTCACTTTACTACAATTTAATTTCTTTAAAAGTTTTATAGCAATATCACCAGAGCAAGTGCCTCGAATGAAGGGCGCACACGTCAAGTTTTTTTGATTTTTTTTTTTTTGATTGATTTTTGATTTAATGTTCTTGGACGGATATAACTACTACTTGGCGCGAGACTCTACCGAGTCTCCTGATTGATTGGGAGTGTATATGTATAATGGATAAAAGTAACTCTTTTATAGGCGTTCTGGGATTTAATTTTTAGTCATATTATAACAAGAATGTTGTGACAGTTAAAAAATATATTTGTACTCATTCGTACAACTTGAAAAGCTTTTTGTGTGCACTTTTATTTAATTCATTTTATTCCTTGTGATTTTGTAACCGATTTCCCACTGAAATCACAGAAAACAAAAGACATTTTTCGGGTACCCGTATTACTGACGTTAATACGTACATGTGTAGCTATTTTATATCAGTAATAACAAAACAAACAGCGTATATATTTATAGACATGACAGGACGGCTTTTCAATCACTCAATAGATCAACATACGAATAAAAACTTGGTTGATGCTTTCGTGCTGTTTAGACGTCTATTTTTAAGGGGCTAAACTCCGGTCGTCGCGGTACTGCAAAGTCGCTGCGCTACCGGCAAAATTAAGCCGAAATATGGGTTGAAATCTCCGCAACTTTCTCGCTTATATGAAATGGTTTTGGATTGTGAGAGGTGTCAATCGAAAGAAGAAAGTTCAATAAATGTCTCCCTGGTCCTGTTTTTATGAGACTATGCTGTCTTTTAGTAATAATAATGTGCCAAATATGGTCGAAACGACAACGATCGACCCCTTTACTCGCGAGTTTTTATGGCAGTATAGCCGTTTTGTCTCAAAAACTAACACCAGGAAGACATGGACGGTACTTTCTTCTGCCGATTGACACCTGTCACAATACACAATCATTTCATCCAAGCGAGAAAGTCGCGGAGATTTTGGAGGATCACTTCTGATGCTCCATCGCCATATCGTCGATAGGCAGATCGGTATAGACGAGTACTTTAGTTCAGCCAGCGCCCTCGAGATGGCGCCTAAAGTGAGAGGGCTACTCCACGCTGTTTGACAGCTTTGACAGCAAGTTCTGGGGTTAGGCATACACCCGATGCAGATATACTTCACAAAAATATGATTTTACAAGAAAGCCTTACTCTTCTACTCATGTTCTATAGCTGTGGGATTTATCGGATTCTTGCAAATAGTGCAACAATATTCCAATGTCTTTACCAAATGCAGTGTCTTGTTATTTAAATATTCTCATGCTATAGTAATAATTTGGACCGTTCCTACTATGAATGAGAGCCTACATAACTGTGTTGTTTTTAATACTATAAAATGATCATGAACAGTTGACTTTCCAGTTTTTGTATGTTTTCAAAAAGTTAGACTCAACAACTAAACACTTGGTAAATACAGCCATTTGAGTTTGGGTTACTGGGTATTTATTCAATAATGTAAGACTTGAATCTTAGTAACCAAAAGGAAGTTATAGGTACGCAAACATATCTCTGAATTGAAGCATTTAGGTCTGCGTAACAATTCTTTGCAAATGATTTTTGTGAAATGGATTGTCTAATTGAGATCTGCTATTTCATAGTTACTTTTATCGTTATGGTATAAACTAGAATGAAATGGAGTTGTGCATACTTTTTGCCAAAGTACTATTTATTGTATTTAATGCTTCACTGTTAAAAATATATGAATGGATGTAATATATCAACCATCCTTGGTTTTGCTGTATCTGATACTAGAATCAGATAACTATTACGTAGAACTAATATTTCAATACAAAGATACGTGTGTGCACTGGTAGATGCCTTTATAGTTTTTAAGGTTTATAGGCCTTAAATTATTGTGCAAATATGAATTCACTTAAGTTAAAGTGGCATAATATTTTACTTTCTGGGTTTTTAAAAATGCAATCCTGTATTTGTTTTTGCAAAATAGAAATATTTCGCATAGCTCAAATGCATACATACATCCTAATATTCCTAGCACACACGTATGATAACATTCCTCCTCCTCAACAGAATTACTATGCATTCCGAGCGCATAGATGTATATTATTTGTCCTTGCGTATCTATAGAAACTGTCGTAACACATCTCACACTGGTAATCGAACTCATGACTTACTATTCGAATCTCTTTGCCATACTGAGGCACTAACTTCAACTGTTCTCATTACGTGTTTTCTTTCCGTAAAAAGATTGCAAACACCATTTATTAGAAAAAATGTAACAGCTACGGCTAGTCGGCTACTATTTTTTTGAAAAAAATGCTAAAAATGAATGATCTTTTACGTGACCTTTCGAGAGTTCGATATTTGGTGGCTACAGCAGGTTCTTCGGTCTCACTATATGTAGTAGTTACAGGTAGTATTGGTCACGCGTTGTCTATCGATTAATCTGACCTACGTCGCATGTGTTGGTTCTCGATATTCATGTATCTATGCAGAGAGATACTGATCCGAGTAACATTGTATTCGCTTTGTCAGCTAGAGTATATCGAGATTCACCCGATGTTTTCCTCTATTGAATAATCTGAATCTGATGGATGGGTTATCTCACTCAGTTATAAGTTGATAGGCTCATTCATATATTCCTACGCGGATAATAATGCACAGAATTTATTTAATATAATTCCGAAAATTCTAAATGTTATTAAAAATTTCCCGTTTCTTACGTGACGCATTAATATTAGAAACATTCGATCTTCTCTTGATAGTATCATATTTCTAGGCTTGAGCTCGTTGAATAACAGTTTCGAACGCATTTTCCGTTTTATATACAGGGTGGAAACGTTGCAAATTTGGCCTACAGGACCGTGGCGAGAAAAAGTGTCACGGGATTTTAAATTTTACGCTTCGAGCTACTAATTATGGCTAGTTATAGCAAGTTAAAAAAACAGTGATATTGAAAACAGTGGCGCCTGAAAACAACCTCCCCTGTGTATGCTACCTTTTGACCGGCCAAGCATAGTGAAGTAGATCACGGCGACATATTCTCAAAGTCGAGTCGAATATCAGATCAAAACAGGTCGTACGTGCTTTTAGGCACTTATATCACAGATTTTTTAACTCGCTATAACTAACAAACAGAAGCTTGAAACGAAAAATCCCGTAACACTTTTTCTTGCTTCAACCTGGAGATTCATCCCCCGTAACGTCAAATGCACGAATAAATTACAAGTAAACGAAACAGTAAAAGATGTGAATGAAATGTTACAACGGAAGCTGAACCCATTCCTTTCGACTGTAAATCCATTGCTTTACTATCAATGCTATTCGTTAGGCTACTTAGATAAAATGCAGCACAGTTCCATAAAAGATTTCCAGTTTGCTTCTATATTTATAACATTTCCGACAAAACCTTTCACATTTTTTTGGAATTGCTCATCCCACGCAATTGACTGTTAGCTCGGAAGTTAAGAACCTCGCATCGATTATTTTTCAAATTCCCATAATTTGTATATGAATTCTCATTCGACGGCAGGCACAAATAAAAACTGTAGAATATTATGGTAAAACTGTGGAATATCTCCAATAGCTGCCCAGTTGTCTTCATTAAAAATAGGTTTCGGGCTTTAAAAGTGGAAACAAACTTGTTTGAAATGTCAGTTTCGCAATACTGGGACAGAGCAGTGTTCCAATTGGAAGACACGAGTTCGATGTCCAAAGTGCTTATACTCCAGTGAATACTGGTGGAGGGTGTACTCCGTAGGAATTATAAAAGGAGAAATATTGGCTCGGTGAAGAGGCTAAAAAGAGACTTGTTTCGAAGGCAAACGCATCACCCTATATATTAAACACTTATACTCCTGTAAACGGAATGTATAAGAATGCAATAGTTCAATTTTGAAAAAACGAGTTGTAATCGTCAAGAATCAATTTCTCAGTTTTCTATGTATATTTCTGACTGTGTTTAAGTATATCGGTAATCTGTGTATACATTCAATAAAGGATAAAAGTATTTGAACAATAAGAATATGAAGATAAAAACTGCATTATTGCAATCAAGTTTTTTTGTTGTTGTTTTGATTACTAGTAATAGCGAAATCAATACAGCTGGGAATATGCTGTCTATGGTGACCAAATTTGAAAGTTATTGCATGTTCTATTGCTATCAGAATACGAACCTCACCACTCTAAGAACTCCGTGACGTGTGAACAAAAGCAGGACGAACAACGTTGCTGTTGCGTCTGCTTGACTGTGTTTCTGTTCAGGCGTTCTTCGAGCCGGTATTATCGATTTTCGATATTCAAATAATATTGATTGGCACGTTATAGATTTTCGATACTCGTCCTGTGTTAATATGGACATAGATGGTAGTAGAAAAGATATCTGACAAAACAGCAAACAGTTGGACTGTACTTTACAAACGTACAGTAGCGCGAGCTCATAACTATGTCGGACTACTGAGAGAGTGTGAACGGTGAGGGAGGGTAGCCAAAAGCTACCGGCCAGGATTTGACCCTCTCCAGTAACGTTTCGGGTGTTTCTTAACCTTACTTGCCCTCTGAGGCTTTGTAGTGTTGGGTAAGCGACGTACCTAAGCGTCAAGAGAAAAGCAAAAAAAATGCAACAGATTTTGCAACTGTTGGCTCCTTTAACACTAACCGTACCAGCATTTCACATATACCTAACCACCAATCGTAAGGGGTCATTTGACCGGTAACGAAATAGACGTTGTTTTTATGAGAGAAATTGTCAATTTAAAGTAGGAAATAGTGCACAAGGTAACTTTGGTGTAATAATAAAATAATCAATCAGATACTTTAATTTTTATATGTAACAGTATGTTTTCTTTGTATTTGGATTTGACGCTGTACTTTTTCGCCATCCGATCAGTCTCATCTACTCCGAATTAGGTTTTATTATACTACGCAATTGTTTCAGGTATTCGCTTGCTATTGTTGTCCATTCAACAATAAACTATGTAAATTCGTCGACAGGTCAAATGACCGGTTGCTGTAAGCAAACTAGGTAATGAATTTTTCTCAGTAAAAAAAACACCAAGAAAAAAATTAAAATCGTCAAATTGATTAGTCAGATAGTATAAGAATTTACATAAAGTTAGATGAAAAAAAAATAATAACGAATGTACAAATTCGAATCAATTTGAATCAAACTTTAAAACCGGTCATTTGACCGGCTCTGGTACGGTTAGTGCTAAGTCAAGTAATAGTCGCTTAAGAGACGCTTGGTGTTACATTGAAGCAACTTTAAAGGTGCCTTTAAGTAGCCTGACAGAAGCAAGCGCAGCGCCTAAGTCACCCTTATTCATTGCATCGAAAGCACTTTAGGAACTTCGTATATTTCAACATTAAACAGCCATTAAAGAAGTCTCAAATGAAAAATATTGACAGTAAAATAGATAAACGAGAAATAATTCTTTGGATTGAAATATCACTAATTACGCCCCATTTTTGTACCCTTTTTTTTACCCAACACAAACTTTAGTTACTACTGTTAACTCTCTTCTTTAGCGCTGTTTTCATTTACATAGGTAGCGACGGAATATAAACACGATCTCATTATTTATTTTGCTTCCATGCGGATTCGAACTGCTGAGACTACAATGACCCTCTGTGCATTTGTAAAGATGTTGCGAAGATGACTACTAGGCTAATCTGTAAAACACGCTGTTGGTTCGGTTTTTTGTCGTGGACCTCTCGTAGATCTTCTAGAAACGTAATATTTCGTAGGCTAGTAAATGCCTTTGCAATTGAGGTGTCGTTTCTGACTTTTAAGTATGCCACCAAAAATTGCGTTTTTGGAAAATCATTAAGAAGCCACCTGCTATACAGTATAACCGGTATTCTCTTCAGGGGGGGGGGGGGGGGGGGGGTATGTAAGGGGATACAACTTGTTTTGTCGTCAAATTCTGTAGGTAGGCCCCTTAAGGGGGGCTAGGGTACCCACGTGACTTTTCGCGAGTTGGCCGCCCGCTGTGTTACCTACAGAATTTGACGGGCGAGATGGAGCTGCTCGCGATGTTTATCGCACGATCCAGCCTACAAATGTGTGTGTGTCAGCTCTCAACCATGCATATGTTCATCTGTTTCAATCCCCTTTTTTTGCGGCACTCGCTTATCGCTTTTACGATCTTGAACTGGGAAGCTCCCAGCTCCCGAGGTTCCGAGACCGAGTCCGAGCCGAGTCCCAAGTACGCATACTATACGTATAGTATGTACGTATGCTATACTATAGCATATTATACTATATATGGGGATCGGTGTGTCTCTGTTTCCTTTCGACTGTAATAGACTGTCTCACATTATACGCATATTACGTATATGTCTATTGCCAAAAGTATAGCGATACATAGAATTCATTGAATGTCGATTTTATAAAAACATAAAGTAAAAGGGAAAGCAGGAAATATAAAAAGAGACGCGAATTGCGATTTTGCTCTATGTCTGTAATTCTGTAATCATTTTGGACAACCAACTATTTATGAAACGCCGCAACTATCCTGTTTCATATTATACAATTGTCTCCAAAACGTGGCATTATTACAATCTGTTTTTTGTATAGCACGAACATATGAGATTGATGGAAAAATAATATGATCAGACAAAATCTTGAAGATTATGCTTTGAATGGTTCGTATGACGTTGAACGATTCGAATGATTATATGAATACGCGTATACACTTTCCTAGAAAATCAATAATTTTTGTAATGAAATATTACTCTACGTGTAGAGATCGAAACTGTAGCCGATTAGCCGTAGCTGTTACATTTTTTCTAATAAATGGTGTTTGCAGTCTTTTTTCGGAAAGAAAACACGTAATGAAAACAGTTGAAGTAGTGCCTCAGTATGGCAAAGAGATTCGAATAGTAAAAGTCATGAGTTCGATTCCCAGTGTGAGATGTGTTACGACAGTTTCTATAGATATGCAGGCAAATAATACACATCTATGCGCTGGGAATGCATAGTAATTCTGTTGAGGAGGAGGAATGTTATCATACATTTGTGCTAGGGAATTAGGGTGCATGTATGCATTTGAGCTATGGGAAATATTTCTATTTTGCAAAAACTAATACAGGATTGCATTCTTAAAAATCCAGAAAATAAAATATTAAGCCACTTCAACTTGAATCAATACATATTTGCACAATAATTTGAGGCCTATAAACCTTAAAAACTATAAAGGCATCTATCAGTGCTCACACGTATCTTTGTATTGAAATATTAGTTCTACGTAACAGTCCTCTGATTCTAGCATCAGATAGACAGTGAAGCATTCAATACAATGAAGAGTACTTTGGCAAAAAGTATGCACAACTCCATTTCATTCCAGTTTATACTATAACGATAAAAGTAACTATGAAATAGCAGATCTCGATTAGACAATCCTATTCACAAAAATCATTTGCAAAGAACTGTTACGCAGATCTAAATGCTTCAGTTCAAAGATATGTTTGCAGACCTGTAACTTCCTTTTGATTACTAAGATTCAAAAGCCTCACATTATTGAATAAATGTCTATTGATTCAAACTCACACAACTGTATTCACCAAGCGTTTGGTTGTTGAGTCCAACTTTTTTGAAACATACAAAAACTGGAAGATCAACTCTGTTCATCATCATTTTACACTATCCAAAACAATACAGTTATGTAGGCTCTCATTCATAATAGGAAAGGCCCAAATTATTACAACAGCATAAGAATATTTAAATAACAAGACACTGCATTTGGTAAAGACATTGGAATATTGTTGCACTATTTACTAGAATCCGATAAATCCCACAGTTAAAAAACATAAGTATAAGGGTAGGGCATTCTTGTAAAATCATATTTGTGTGAAGTATATCTGCATCGCGTGTATGCCTAACCCCAGAACTTGCTGTCAAAGCTGTCAAACAGCGCAGAGTAGCCCTCTCACTGAGGCGCCACCTCGTCCCTACCGGCCGACCTAAAGTACTCACGAATATTGATCTGTGTGATCGACACTATGCCAAAATCAGGCAAGAAGCAGAGCTACAGGGAAACTCTTCCCACGGCTCGATTTCTTAGAGTTTCAAAATAAAATACAGCTTGGCGTGTTCCTCAGTCCATAAGGTAGGGCGGGCTGGTGTTTATTTTGCAAGGAAAATATGGGAATGATGCAAATATAGTCGAGCAAAAAGTCAGTGTATTTCGCGGCCATCTTCGAAAATGGGCAGATCTTGGCCTCGCTTTAGACGGCTAATAGTACTAAAAAATAATACAATCCCATGTAACTACTACCAGCCCGCCCTCTATTAGACTATCTTCTTTCGATTGAGACCTTTCCGAACCAAAAATCAATTGATATGAGCAAACAGGAGGAGTTCCCCTGAACTCATATTTTCGGCCAATTTCGCCGGTAACACAGCAACTCTGCAGTACCGCGAACGAGCCTAGCCTAGCCCCTTAAATTTATACAAACAGCAATAAATTTGAAGTCATACAAAAAACAAAACCGGTAGAGATGTGACGACGAGTATTTCAAAGTCCTATTGTTACAGAATAGAACAAATTATCATTTTTTATGATTCTAAATTATCAAGGTTCGGAAACAATAAGACGGAGGAAGCCAATATTATAAAATTGTATTGTTATTTCTCAATTTTTAATTGAAGTAACAATGTTAATGAAGTTAAGAAAATACTAATTTCTCCCATTGCTAAGCACAATTATTGCGGCGCTGCGTTGTGCACGTCTATGAAGTTAGCCACCCATTTTCAATATTTTTTTAGTTGTTCCTGGTTGTTCTATGTTTGCTCTAAATTATTCCAAAGTAATAAGTAAAAAAAACGTGTCGGAAAAATTAAAAAAAAACTTTTTGGCTGGCCCCCCATTTTTTAAAAATGCAACATTATTTGACTGTTCCAGGTTGTTCTAGTTGTTCTGAACATTGTTCCGAAGTAATAACTGTTTTCAGCAACATTTGGGAAAATTATAGCAAAAACAGTGTGGAGCAACGGAAAGACTCAATTTTTACCGACTTCGAAAAGGAGGAGGTATTCAATTCGACCGCTATACAGGGTGTCCCAAAAATGTTGGATGATATTATAGCCATCTTGTTGGGAAGGGGACGGGGATGATGATGCCGTTTTTAAAAATTTGCGTTAGGCCTCCAATTCCGAGTTATTCAACAACAAAGTTAGGTAACGCCCACCGAGCTCTTGCCGAGTCCTGACCGATTCCCCTTACTTCTAGAAAAAGGGAGCTGACAGAAAACATCTTGCTGGTCGGCCTACGACAATTGCTATGGAGGACCGGCGGGTGCTCAACCGCTCGGTTCCTTCGAAACCGAGCGGTCAGCAGCCCCTTGCATGTGCCGTTTTGAAGACCCGAGCATGGCACGGTATGCAATAGCCCGATGGACACACTTTACTTTTCGTCTTGCTTTCCTTCTTTCTTAAAACACGCTTGCGATAACTGATATCTCTGATTAGTTGTTTCGCGGCTCCCGACTAGATCCAATTAAATCCGTCCAAATCCAGTGAATCAAATTTATCAGGAGCCTCCTTCGGAACCGCTACACTTCGGGATAAGTATCCTCGATAGTCGCGCGCTGTACATATGTATATAACTACTACTTGGCGCGAGACTCTACCGAATCTCCTGATATATACAGCGCGCGACTACCGAGGATACTTATCCCAAAGTGTAGGGGTTGTCGTCTACTGTAAAACTTTCACTCGAGTTACGAAAAAGTTAAAGCTCCAAGAATTTATTTCCGAATTTTGTATTTTTTCGCTGATTTTTCTGAATGCAATGAGCCAAGAATCAAGCGAATCGGTTCAGTCGTTCAAGAGATATGGATTTCTTCTGCTTATGTTACTCGTGGAAAAGGCAATGCGGATTAAGATTCTTTCTTGAGTATTCCTAAAAATTTAACATTCACTTTTCTCATTCGAGATGGCACTGTAAAATGTTGCGTGCTGCGGAGATAATATGGCTGTGTCGTGTTTACATTACCGACACATTGGTTAAGCCGGTTATGCCATGGCTGGTTATTTGTAATAACAGTTATGTGACACAGTCCAATTTTATTCTTTTATTTCAGATTCCATGCTTTATTTTTAGTTAATTAATAAAAGAGCATACTGTCCTTGCCCCTGTCCCTGTGTCGTTGTGACTTTTGAGAATTGTGATGAAATGTTTATGAAATGTCAAAAGTGTTAAGTGCGTTATTCACAAATCACTGTATTTGATAAATGAGTGCTCATTATCAATAGCTAAAATTGCCAAGTGTCTAGCATATGAATCTTTTAACCAATAATTAGTCAACAACTATTTACAATTTAAGGGAATGCTAGCTATTGGTAATCAGTACTTGCTTACGTAGACTAATTTCAGCTTAGGTTTGCACTCCGTCAGCTAGGCACTTTATAGTCAGGATACATAAAAAAACTAGACTGAGAATGAGAGAGCTTGCATATACATATGTATAGCTTATCGAATATAACTTGTAAGGTATTAAGCCAAATCATTTACAATTTCAGTAGATTCTGGCTATTGATAATCTCTCCTTTGCTAATCTAAATCATTGTTTGACTTAACGTTTTAGAGTTATAATATTAACCAAGCAAATGCTCATACGCAGTCTAGTTTTGTTGTATCTTGACTATCGAGTTCCTTGTTCAAGGAACGCTTCAGCTACAGAACTAAAATAATGTAAGCAAGCATTAATTACCAATCACATGTCATTTAGAGATATAATAGCTATTGGTAATCAGTAAGCAAGTGCTAATTATGACCAATTACTAGCATGCTTCTAAGTTCCAACAAACTAAAGTTAACATTTTAAATTATATTAGGCAAGCTTTAAATCTCATACTGTTTAACTTTGGAATATTGAACTTGTTAAGTGCAAGCTATATTATGCAGGGAATCTACATTCTCACAGTCAGCTCAATTTCTTAGATCTCCTCCTATGTGCATAATTAGGTTATAAATACATTGTAACATTAAAGTTACATTATAACATAAACATGCACATAGGTAATGGTACATATTTGAACAGATACACTACTCCACAAAATTAGCAAGTCGCTTTATTTTGTCCGAAAATTGCCAATGTTTGAGCAGCTGTAACTTCGTGAAAAAAAATCGTACAATAATGTGCATATGCTCATTTTAGAGCGCCAAGCTTCTACTTTAAAAGCCTCGCATCCTAATTTTTCCAACGATAATGTTTCTTCTACATAGTCGCAAAAATTCGATACTCCCTTCTCTCCTTCGAAAGTTCATAACTTCAAAACACTCTATGGAGCTTCTAGATTTTTTTCTCGGATTTCCATTGACGGCCCCTTGTAGAGCGAAGCTTCTTCTTTACAAAGAGCTAGGAAAAGTTGATTTTCGATTTTTTTAAACCATTTTATCGCAACTTGAATCAAAAGTGTGCTGCCAGCATTAGAGTAACCCAAGGTACAGCGTGTGGAGGTTGCATGGTCAGACTTGTACCTCGTGTGTGATGTGTATGTGTGTATTTAGTGTTTGTTTAGCGAATGTGCGTCCAGAGTTTATGCTTATTTGTCTGCGTATAGTGTATTTTTAGTGTGTGTTTAGTGTGTATATGCTTAAAAATGAAGTACAAACTTGGCGCTTTAAAATGAGCATATGCATACTATTGTACAATTTTTTTCACGAAGCTGCTCAAACATTGGCAATTTTCGGAGGAAATAAAGTGACCCGCTAATTTTGTGGAGTAGTGTATTTAATTAAATTAAAAATGTAATTCCAATTTTCAGCAACTCTACAAGTTGGCTTACATCGTTCAAATGTGAATATAAGATTAAATTAGAAAAAGATTAACGCGAAGAATTTCAAAATTTATTGGTAGAAACGACGTCGTTTCTTTTCAACAATCAATGGCCACCGGAGCAAGATATAGGATCCAAATAAGATGAATGTTACCGACTTTTAATCCGGACTTTGTTATTAATATGGATTAAATTGGATGTCGGTATCTAATGACGTATAATAAATCCTTCGATTATCAGCGTGTAAAATCGGTCCTTGTAAATAAAAAAAAGGTTGGCTAAATTCCCGTACTTATACACTGCACAATATAGTGCCACGGTCTCGGGGAAATTAGTTCCGCACGTATTTTTATCTTTAGCTGAACCAAAGAACGAATTTTGACCTGATGTCTCAAGAATCGTAGAACATTTGACAAAAGAATATAAAAATGTAGTGATAGAATGCTCAAAATCCGGTAAATTAACAAAAGATTTTTACAGACGGTAATAAAACGTACGAAACAGTAAACTTGTTATAATTATCGATTAATGGGTCAGTCAAGTAGACACTACAATCTACAATGAAGTGTGTACCGCCAAAGTGATTCACGGTAAATGCCGTGACTCCACTGTATCAACTGTATGACCTTTATTTTTATCGTCAAGTTAAAATATTGTGGGTTTGTTCGGAGTGGCGGGTGGTCGGTTTCCAACCAGTTTGCGATTTGCTTTCCCGTAAGGTGCTGCTGCGTCTGACGATTGGAAACTGGTTGGAAACTGAGCAAACTGCCACTCCGAACAAACCCTGTATTAAAGACTCCAAAGTGCACCAGATCTGCGGGAATAGCATTTCGTGAAAAAGCAATTCAAATGCATTCTCTGGTTCATTACATGTTTAGTGCGGCGCACACTATGATTTGCCAAATGTTGCTGAAAACAATGTATACTTTGGAACAATATTCAGAACAACTAGAACAACCTGGAACAGCCAAATAAAGTTGCATTTTTAAAAAATGGGGGTCAGCCAAGTTTTTTTATTTGTCCGTTTTTTGTTTTTTTACTTGTTACTTTGGAACAGTTTAGAACAAATATAGAACAACCTGGAACAACTAAAAAAATATTGAAAATCGAAAAATGGGGCTAACTTCATAGAGAGTTTTTTGTCACAAAGCAAATGAAATAATTCTATCAGTTAAACACTTTATACAACAATTACGCCTCACTGGCAAAACAGGTGCCCGACCATCTTCTAAAGGTGAATAATGTAAACGTTGTAAACGAAAATAACCCTCGGACTGCCTTGGCCTTCAGTATTCCATCCTGGGTCATTCCACGCCAACTGAGAAGCTCGATTTTGATGATGTCAGGGATTTAGCTGAAAATTCAGTATGTTGTGCCTGAGATGACATGGGGGGGATCCGCCACATTGTTTCCCCAGATTTGTCTTTGGTTGGGAAATACAGACCGCCAAAGTCGACGTTTTCGCGCACCAGCGAGAAAATTTTTTCTGAAGAAACTACTGATCGTATCGATATGATTCACATTTTGTTTTACTTGGGAAAGGCCGCTCTATGTACCTATATTTTTTTAATGGTTCGTAGATTAATTATTCAATGCAAGAAACTTGCATAAACTTTTGACTTTTAAATAAAATATCGAAGGCAACGCTCGCCGAATCTGAAATGTATTTCAATATGTACCTTGGACCTTTATCTATCGAAAACTGTTTTCTTTGGAATGGCAAAAATGGTCCAGGTATTTTGATAAAGACAATTAACCTGGGACCCGACCGGCTGGGTTCATAACTATATTAACTAATTAATTAATAACTAAAATTAATATAATCAAAAATATTGGGTATCACGAATGCTGCTTGATCATTCAAAATATAAAAGAACTATTTTATCATGATGCGTTGAGCACCTTTCAGTTTCTGCCACAAGGGGAGTAATATTTTGTATAAAAAACAGAATCCGGTCTAATGCAGGAAACCATATAGGAACCAATTTTGAATTGTTCTCTTGCTGTTATCACGCCCTAACAGTTAAGTATAAATGTATTTTTCAATACATATATATATATATATATATATATATATATATTTATATATATATATATATATATGTATATGTATATATATATATATATATATATACATATAATAGTATGAAACATACAATACATAGTGACACATATGCGGAAAAGTTTTTAAAGCAGTTAATTACGCAACGCACAATTTATAAGGATGCCGTTTAATAGTATTGAATGTTTTTCATCGAGTTTCATTTAAATTGTTTGTGTATGTGACCGCAATTTTCAATCAGATGTATGCTTCATTAATTAAAATACCAAAGTAGTGGAAGAAGATGTGATCTTGTTTAAATTTGTGAATCATTCATTAAATTTGGAAAACATCCTTATGAATGTTTTGCTGTTAAAGCGATTGTCATTTACTTAACTATGATATGAATGAACGTTTGATTTTAAAATTAACGCAAATTTATCGTCACCATAACACTTGTCTGCTTGTTACATTATAATGATTCTTAGAGTATTTATCATTTCAAAATAACTTGGGGGAGAATTCAGCGTAGATAGAACTTAAAGAGATTTGCGATACGGAGACTCAAATGTTCTCGTTTACTCAACAGTCTTTCAATTATCTGTCTTCATGAAGTCAAGTGTAGCAATATATTTTGAATTTTACTTCCCTTACACCAAAAAAAATAAAAAAATATATAGCGGTCGAATTGAGTACCTCCTCCTTTTCGAAGTCGGTAAAAATTGATTTTCACTATGCATATTGTTATACATTAGTTCTTTTTTATTTTTCCTATTTAACAAGTGTCTGTTTCTTAAAGAAAAAATCGTTAAAAAATGAAGAAGGTGGTGCTAATTATGACACACAGAAACGATAAGTAATCGGAAAAACTTATGTTGAAATAAAATTAATTTAGTTTGAAGTGCAAACTAACACATTGCAAGCACAATACAGAAGAAGAGTTGCTTTTTGTTTTTAAATACACTCAATTGATTCGGAATTAAGTCAATTTAGATTACGACATGAAATAGAACACGTGGAGCACAAGCCAGCATAAAGTTAGGTTTTTTATTACCGCAAAATTGGCCGAGTTCCCTCCCAATGACAAATACTAATTGTTATACAAAATATTCAATTCTTCGAATTTATAAGTTTGGTTCACTACATATACAGAGTAACGCACTTCCAATACAATTCAACTGAATGACTAGATTTTGGTTTGATGAAATATACAAACTTTCCCCTTGGTGGTTAAGCACAATTGTTATATAAAATGTTTAATACTTTGGTTCCTAATATATTTCGCGGCAAAGGACAGCGTATACGCCCAGCATAATTCTGCACCGAAGTTGTTTTTGCTATTGAATAAATGATGGTGGTAATTTCGTTGATACAACCTTTTAGTATTTGATGTATTCAAAGAGATGTATACAAATGTCGAGAAAATGAAAAAAATATTTATCGACAGTTACAATCCTTATTTTCATAAGGTAATGTTTGAAATGCATTGTACGTGTACAGCGGCGAGCATATAAATAGCTATAAAACATTTCGAAAAATTATACTGGAAGTACTTTTTGTTCATATATTTCAAATCCATTCTTGCATAATATTATATAATTTAACCGTATGTATTCTTTAAGTGGTCATAATAGGTTTGCGAATATTTCCATGCACAAACATAATAATTCAAAAATAAATAGTATATATTGACCGCGACGCGTAACAATAGTTAAATGCAATTCTAACCAAGACTTCTTCACTGTAGCAATAATGCTCAGTTACAACCGACAGATAAAACATTGTGAGGGACCATTGATCGACTGTCTCCTGAATTAATCAGGATAACATTCTTTGAGTTATGCAGACACAATCTGCCTATTAGAGTGCTCGGAGCTGTACGTTTACAAAGTTCTTTCCAACTGTTCGCATCTCTTATGATTTCTGTTGCCGCTTACGTCTATGCTAGCGCAGTGAGAATATCGAAAATCAATACCTAGTCAATTAATATCAACTCAATATCGAATATTGAGGAAATAGACTAAAAAAGGAAACTTCAAGAGAAACAAAGTCAAACATGTTAGAAAATCAGAAATAGGCATGCGAATGCATGTGTAGAGCGGGCCTCGTGGAGGTTATGCAGGGCACCTTCTCCTTGAGCGAAAACCCAGGTTGTCATAAACCCCAAAACTTGGCCACGCTGACACAGGTAACCTGACGGCGAGCGATGTCCGAGAGCAACACTCTTGGACTGACTTCAGCCTTGACACCACTGTATTACGATTCCTCTTTTCAATATATTTCATCCCGCACATTACTTCATCTACTCTAAACGTGTCGCATTTATTTGCCCACGCTAACTTGCGACGCCGTATAAGCTTACAAACAGAATTGAGAGAAACGTCACTCGCTCAACTTTTGTTCCCGCGACATCACGCGACACGAAATTCGGAAAGTAGTCAAATTTGTATGTTCATGGTAAAATAGTACGCTACAATCATCAAAAAAGAATCAAACACTGGCAATCGATTCGATTCTCACGATTGGTATTGATATCCTTTACCGTGAGACTACTATGACAAGTTAAAGTTTGCTCTCTGAATTTGAAACTCTAAACGTTCTTGTTATAAAATTGGCTAAACGAATACGGCTAGTATTCTACAGTTTTTGCCTTTATATGTTGAGTACAGTTTCATTAAAATATGTTATCTAACAGGAAACGTAGCACACCGGCTAAAACGAAGTAAGCTTACAAATAAAGATAGACGAAACTTCAAACGCGTTTTTCTCGAAATAGGATTTATAAAGCCGGGGGATATTAAGCCTTGAAAACTAATTGGCTGATTTCTTTAATATTTACATTACATTCCTTGAAGCATTTTTGCTATCTGTTGCATATTCACCTTATTAATTTTTTACTCTTATTTCCCAACAATTGCAAAAATCTTGAGAGAAAACTTCGAACGCTTGTCTTTTTGCAACGAAAAGCGACTATCCAAAACCAATGAACACTGTCAAGAAGAAAATTTAATTATTTTTTCAAATCCAATAATTTTTCTTGTTCGGCTAAACTGTTAGTAATAATGTGTATTGGAAAACATTTTGACAAAATACTTAAGTCACAATTCAAACCCTAAACCCAGATAGTACAAAATTATCCGTCCAAAAACATTAAAATGTAAGAAAATGCGCCAAGTAGCAGTTGGATTTCCCCACAAAAATATAACAAATATAATATATAATGAAATATAACAAAAAAAAATAGATATCATACAAGAAAGCCAAGCTTTCATTCAAAGATACCTCGATTTAACTCGCATTAGCAATTAACAATAAATTAACAATAAATTACCGATTAACAATACAAAAAATCTTGGCGTGTGCGCGCTTCATTGTGAGGTAAAAAGGCAATGGAAGACTGATTTAACACTAGAACTACCGATGATTGTTATGGTGTTATATCGAACCACGTAAAAAAAAGTAATTTTGACTCGTTCGGTAGTACTGGTGTTGAACCTAACACGGACTTTACTACAATATGAGTAAATCCTAATAAATCTTTCATTTTCAATCATATATACTATATACAGCGGCCTTGTTATCCCATTTTTGCCTCCAACATAACTGACAAGGAGATCATTTTCCTCGATATTGATAAGAAGGAGGTTCTCAGTTCATCGCGTATATGTTTCTTTAAAAGCTTTTTAGTAATATTACCGGAGCAAGTGCCTCGAATAAAGCGCGCACACGCCAAGATTTTTTGTATTGTTAATCGGTAATTTATTGTTAATTTATTGTTAATTGCTAATGCGAGTTAAATCGAGGTATCTTTGAATGAAAGCTTGGCTTTCTTGTATGATATCTATTTTTTTTTGTTATATTTCATTATATATTATATTTGTTATATTTTTGTGGGGAAATCCAACTGCTACTTGGCGCATTTTCTTACATTTTAATGTTTTTGGACGGATTTCATGTCTTTTTGTTAGTTAATGCTTAACAATAAAGACAATAAAAATTCTAAGTATTTATCAATGGTTTAATTAATAAATATAAAAGTAAAATTTTATTAAAATGTCAAGTGCCATTTCTGTTCAAATATGCACGTTTATGTTATAACGTGCATGTTTATGTTATAATGTAACTTTAATGTTACAATGTATTTATAACTTAATCATGCACATAGGAGGAGATCTAAGAAATTGAGCTGAACGTGAGAATATAGATTCCTCAGATAATATACTTTGCACTTGACAAATTCACATTAGCAAAAGAAAAATTACCAATAGCTAGGATGCATTTAAATTGCAAATTAGATAAGCTATACCCTCATACGCACTCTAACATTGGTGTATCTTGACAGCCAAATGCGTACCTCAGGGAGCGCATAATCTAATGTAATAAAATTTGTTAAATAAGTACTGATTACCAATAGCTTGTATGTCGCTAAATGACACATGATTGATAATTTTTGCTTGCTTAATTCATTTTATTCTTTAGCTGAAGTGTTCCTTGAGCGATGAACTTGACAGTCATGATCATGATACAATTAAATTAGATTGCCTATAAGCATTCTGCTTGGTTTATATATTATAATTCTAAAGCGTTAAATCAAATAATGATTCAGAGTAGCAAAAGAGAGATTCCCAATAGCTATAATACATTGAAATTTTAAATGATTGGACTTAACACTTTACAAATTATTCCTGACTGTCAAATACCTAGCTCACGAAGCGCAAACCTAAAGTAATGAAATTTACTAAGCAAGTACTGATTATCAATAGATAGTATATCGCTTAATGACACATGATTGATAATGATTGCTTGCTTGATTCATTTTATTCTTTAGCTGAAGTGTTCCTTGAACGATGAACTTGACAGTCATGATCATAATACAACTAAATTAGATTGCCTATGAGCATTCTGCTTGGTTTATATATTATAATTCTAAAGCGTTAAATCAAATAATGATTCAGAGTAGCAAAAGAGAGATTCCCAATAGCTATAATATATTGAAATTTTAAATGATTCGACTTAACACTTTACAAATTATTCCTGACTGTCAAATACCTAGCTCACGAAGCGCAAACCTAAAGTAATGAAATTTACTAAGCAAGTACTGATTATCAATAGATAGTATATCGCTTAATGACACATGATTGATAATTATTGCTTGCTTGATTCATTTTATTCTTTAGCTGAAGTGTTCCTTGAGCGATGAACTTGACAGTCATGATCATAATACAACTAAATTAGATTGCCTATGAGCATTCTGCTTGGTTTATATATTATAATTCTAAAGCGTTAAATCAAATAATGATTCAGAGTAGCAAAAGAGAGATTCCCAATAGCTATAATATATTGAAATTTTAAATGATTGGACTTAACACTTTACAAATTATTCCTGACTGTCAAATACCTAGCTGATGGAGCGCAAACCTAAAGTACTGAAATTAGTTTGAGCAAGTACTGATTATTAATACCGAGCATTCCCTTGAACTGTAAATAAATAATTGCTAATATTGCTTTAAAGATAAATATGCTACACTCTTGACAATTTTAATTATTGGAAATCAGCACTCGTTCACCAAACACATTTGACACTTCATAATTCTTAATAATGACAAGATTACAGGGACAGGGGCAAGGACACTATACTCTTTTATTAACTAAATAAAAGCATGGAATCTGGAATAAAATAAAATAATAAAATTGGACTGTGTCACATAACCATTATGACACATAACCAGCCATGGCATTACTGGCTTAACCAATGTGTCGGTATGACACAGATTACAGATTATAGATCGGTAACGTAAATACGATATTCCCGTTTGCTGCCATCTCGTATGAGAAAAGTGAAAACCACATTTTTAGGAATTAGTTCCCCTGATGAATCTTAATTTGCCTTGCCGTTTTCACGAGAAGAATAAGCAGGAGAAATCCATATCTCTTGAACGACTGAACCGATTCGCTTGATTCTTAGCTCATTCGATTCAGAAAAATCAACGAAAAAATACAAAATTCAGAAATAAATCCTTGGAGCTGTAACTTTTCCATAAATCGAGGTGAAAGTTTTATAGCGGACGAAAACCGCTACACTTCGGGATAAGTATCCTCGGTAGTCGCGCGCTGTACTATATATATAACTACTACTTGGCGCGAGACTCTACCGAGTCTCCTGATATAATAGCATAGTTAACGCATGTACCTTTCGAAGAAACGAAGTTTGTTTGGATTCCAAGCACAGTTTCAAAAAAGAAATCTCCAAGTTTCCCTTTGTTTTCCAGTTTTCTAGAACTTTTAGCAATGGTCGAATAGTTTACAACAATATAACAACGTACACACGGGATTCTAAACATTTAGCTCTTTCTACTGTAGCTCTCACAATCAATCTGAGTTTATTGTACTCTGCTCTTTGCTCTACTATTCTGCTCTGACGCTACAACACACTGAATTCTCACTTCCGACTGAGCCCAATCTCCTTTGTTGAACCACTTTTATTCCTCGCCCTCGCTCTGTCTCTTTCACACTTGCAGTATTCGCCCAGCGAGCGTTACACATATTTACACACGCGCACTCTCGTTTCTGGAAACATCACCCCCCCCCCCCATCGTTGCGCGCCAACGGAAGGCACTTGCATGTGGGTCGCAACGACCGTTCGGCTTCATTTTGCTCCGTCGCTCAATCGCACTACAATATTTCCCGCATTTATATTTTTTAACCATCCTCACTGCGTTTTATATATTTGCTTAAATTTCTCATTCCCTATTCAAACATTCAAAATTCGTTAATCAAGAAGAAGTTATATTGCGATCAAAGATATTTCGATTTAGCTCGCTGCTCTAGCACAAAAAAATAGGCGTGAATGCGCTTTACTGCGAAGCAAAAAATTAATGGAAAGTTGTTTTTAAGATTGTTCAAAGAACAGAAAAATACTGTGGTCTAACACGTAATCTCAAACCTAAAACAACTAATTACAATTTTTTCGAGATCATTACTAGAAGCGCGCACACGCCAAGTTTTTTTTAACGTTACAGGTCTGCGAGTTACATCGAGATGTCTTTGAATGAAAACTCGGTTTTTTTATATATTTTTTTTGAAAAATTAATTTAAAAAGCTACCAAATAGCGCTGTTCCAATTTAAATATGTATAGTTTCCTGAAAAATGTATAAGTCGAAACTCTTAATACTTGTTAATGTGGGACAAAGTACAAATTAAAGTTAAAATTGTAAATTTTATCTAACAAAATTATCTCGAGCCCAATTGTAATTGGAGCAGAATAAGGATGCCGGTAAGATATTGCTGTAATTTCTATGAAAAATTAACAAGGTCATTCCGATTCTACATGTTGTCTATAAACATAAACCACCCCTGCCGCATTATTAAATTTTATAGCCAATAACGTTCAATCGATTGAGTGCTGTCGAACTAGGAAAGTAAACATGTACATATATACACTATATGCACATAATTTATGGATACCCAAGTTTCGTCGAAACAATAAAAAAGAAAATTAGGACGCTTCTGGGATCCATTAAATTGAAAATAAAGCCAGAAAATTCAAACTTCTAACTTTAAATGGAGATCTTTTTTAAGCAATGCATTGTATTTGTTATCATCGAATTTATTTCTTAGTTATAGTAAAAAGATTGGCCTTTATCATTTTAGATTACCTGGTAATCGATTTTTTATTAAATGAATATGAATACTTTAAATATATTAATAAATATATTTAAAATATATTATTACTTTTTATTGTGTCATTCAATTATGATAAAACCACACATTCCCAAGTCATATGTTTATTTCAACAAATTGGAAACAGAAGCATAGAAGGTCTTATGGATACAGTTTTATAATCATGTATGAAATACATGAAAAAACAAACATTTACTGTTTTATGTGAAGACAAAGAGACGCAGTAATGCATTGTACCAAGTACAGGGCTTGTTTGCCTTGGAATCAGCTCTGTCATTCCCCACTTTTTATGAGATGCGTATGTGCATTCTATTACGTCCATCTATTATATATATATATAATAGATGGACATACTATATTATATATAGTATTATACTATAATATATATAGTATATAAGATGTAGCTGTTAGATGACTACAAAATATATATATAGGAAGAATTATACATAGGATTCTTCATACCAAGTTAATGCCAAACATGTATGTTCGTATAAACCAGAAATAGTTCTAGAGATGTACAGTAAAAAAGCCCTGGAAAGGCTCAAAGAATAGAGTCTATTATTGTCAAACCATCCCCTTTCCACTGCAAGAGATTTGAAACAAACCTCTAAAATCACAGATCAGATGTTGTACACTTTTTACTAACAAATAATTGTTTGAATTAAGTAAACCTGCCAAAGTTGATTCCCTGAAATCTAACATGAGAAAGAAGTGAAAAACGTTTGTGTGTAATTAAATCGTTATCCTCATTGAAAGAACAAGTAGGAACTTTTTGCTGATGTTTCACATTTCATGAAAAAGGTGTCGGTTGTAACTGAAAACTTCCTAAAACTCCTTTAATATTTCTGTTGCCTCTGACAAGAATTGCGGTATGTTGCCCATATGTTGATGTTAGAGTAGAGGAAATACAAATGGTGATAAACCAACAAAATTCGGCCACAATAAGCAACAAAAAGTCACTCGTTGCTCCAGTGACGACATAACTTGGATTATATAGTATATACTTGATAATGGCAATTCAAAGCCAATTGGCAGCAACCGGATCAAAACGCTCTAATTCTGATCATGCTGATCGTAAATGTTTAGATGCAAGATCTGTAACATCAATGGGAAAACTATATACCCTGTCGTCCCATTTCAATGTTACTTCATTGAAACTTTACCATTGAAACAGTTTGGTCTCTGTGAATATTTGCAGTATGGTAATAGAATCAATATAGAAGAGAAACAATGGGAAACAGTAGTAAATTGGTTAAGAAGCCTAGAGAAAACAAAGAGCAGGGAAAAAAGGTTTAGAGATAAGAAGAAAAGAAAAATACTATAGTTGGTAGGAAGGAGAGAATGTTATGAACAAGACATATAGAAAGATAGAAGCAATAGAAGAGTGTGGGAATGTAAAGCTACATACATACTAGGACAATATAACTTGTTTTACAAGAACACTCAGTTACCCAAAGTCATTCTGTATATACACATAATTCAATTTATATTTGGTAGTGTAACCAGCTACAATACAGCTTTAACAGGTAGGAAGACTTAGGATCCACAAATCTTTACCCGAATCATATTTAATTTCAATATTTCTGATTGCTATTATTAATATTTATATTCTATTCTTTCAATTATATGGAGATCAACATAAAAAGTTAATTGTCTTATTATCCGATAATTCCCTTATCCAAAGTAATATGCTAATCAGGGTTCTACTGTAACTCTATGCTAGATGGTACTTTTAGTAATAATACGTACTACCATTAGCTGCGGACTTATACTATGCACAAGGTGATGCATTTGCTTTCGAAACAACAATGACAGTATTGTATAACATATTTCAAGTGTTATAAATTTTGAGACTGTCAATGTTCACCTAGCAATTTGCGCAAAATGTAATACAAGTAATAGGTATGCGATAAAACTGTTTGCGAGAATACTTGTGATTCTAACGCAGATGTGTTATCCTGTATATTAAATGCAACTCAAATTCATATACAGAAACTCAAATATAAAGTATTTAATCTTAAACAACAAGCTGCCTTGTTTAAATTATTCAGAGTTTTTAATAGAATTAATATTAGACCTATGAATTATGTAAAAACTTCCTATTGTTTTTGTTTATGCGAATAAAAGGTAGTAAGCAAGTTTCAAATTAATCGTGACCATAAAATAATTTTCAGTGATTGTTTTATTATTCAGTATTGGTACCAAAATCATAAGACATGGACAGTTGTTTTTAAAGAGATAATAAAGAAATGGGAAAACTTATTATGTTTTCAACACATTATGGTTTTGCACTCTTTTTCTTAAGAATTCTTTTCTTTTTGGGTGAAAATTCAAATCATCTAAAAAATCCTCTTCGTTTATAATATAAAAGATATTTTATGCTTGCCTCAATCCCAAACACATGCACTTGGATTGTAATAATTTAAGAAATAGGTCTTTTGCTTTCATGGGTATGGGGGTTACCATCTTGTGAAGGTAAAACAAACTTTCAGATGGCATTTTTATTATTGCATGTGCGTTTAATAATTGAACAGTTGGTTTGGAAAAGAGTACGAGTCTGATCAAACAACATATTCCATACCAAACCTCTACTTGGACCTAACCATTCAAGTAACAATAAAAGAATGTGAGATAAAGTGGATCTTTGAATTTTTTTTACTCCATTTAACTCAACCATAACTAAAGTTCCTATCTAAGTTGTAATCCAAGTATCTAAGTTTCTACTAAATGTACATAAAGCTGTGCTTTGACTGGCGAAACTTTCTGTTGCAAACAGTTATTGAATATTGATATTTTGTCTAACCAGCATTAACATACAAATAACACGCAACAGCTTCTCTCACTGGTAATAGAAACATTATTGAAGAAATTCTTTACAACAACCAAAAACTTTTTTAAGAAACAAGAAACATTGGCAAATAATTCCTTGTTGTTCCTCCACAAAGGGCAAAGCTTAAGAATTTGTAATAAATGTAGTCAACAAAATGTATGGAAGAAACCCAGCTTGTGCCATCATCTCCGACTGATCCCTGATCAACAGAAATGAGTCGATACATGGTGATATCACAATTTTCTTGGCTACAAGTGCATCCTTACACAATTTTTGAAACGCAATAACTAAAAAGAGCAAGCATCATTCACAAAATTTCACTTTCAAATGTTTGTCATAACATAACATCATCAGTTCAACTGTTCAATGTAGCAAGACAAACATCCTGTTTTATTTCGGAATTTGATATATGAATACTACTACTGACATTGCTGTAATCTTACTGACAATATATAGAATGTAAATTTTCATGCATCATTAAATTAAACCAGTCACTTTTGAAGCCATGGAATGTACTGCAGAACATGTCTTATAAAAATCACTTTATTCAAATTCTGTACAATTCAAACACTCTGTTATATTATTTTTATGGTTTTCCATGAAATACAGGAAGACTGATATCAAGAAAATCCATAGAAATATTATAACAGATTGTTCGGATTGTAGAGAATCCAAACAATGCGACTTAAGTAAAAGTGTTTCTATTGTACAAATTCTACACTAATACTCATTAGCTATGTTGAATTAAAAATGAAACATGATGTAAAAAAGAACATAATTTATGTTTCCATTGGTTGTATCCTATGCCTCTAAATGAACATTAGCGAGTACACCCAACTCCTCACTGCATTTACATAAGAAATTGAGTTCTCTGTGTTTAATAAAACTAATGAAACAACCAGCTTACATCATGTTTGCTGGCTAATGTCTAATCACTTTCCTCTAATTCTTAACTTGTTATGACTAACAACGGGGCTTGCAAAATACAAAATCTATTGGTACATGTTAGCTTTGAAAATAGCTGGATCAAATCAATAACATCTGTACATTTAAACACTAGTATAATAAAACGAAAAAGAATCTACTTTCCTATTTAAGAATTTTTTGTTGCAACAGTTGTGAGTATACATAAATCTCATATATTAACATATTCTTTTTGGATTCAGGTAACTTCTTAATGTACTCATATATTGAGTCCCAATATTTATTGTCTCAATATGTATTGAGACAGTGTGCAATGTGAGATAATGCGAGGTACATTGCACTTCTTCGATTTGCCGTATAATTGCGTTTCAAAAAATTAATATACACATCATGACTTTATCGCATTTTGGAATTTCACCTTGAAAAAACGTCTTTGGAACAACGCTTATTACAAAAAAATACAGTAAGACAAGAAAAAAATACACATTTCGACAATCGTCTTCATGCTTGGGCGAGCATTCAATGAAAACAACAAAGAAATACAGGAATTTTTCATTATTTTGTTGAAATTGAGTGCATTCGTGAAGTTATTCGTTAATCTTCATAATAATTTCATTAATTACTTTAATAAACGGCATTTCCGTTGGAAGAGCCACAAAATTAATAAACTCACTTTAAAGAATTAAACTTCCTGCGGTTTCGACTTCAACGCATTATAGACAGAACTTTGCCAAATTCTGCATTTATTCGAACAAGGCTCTCGAACATTTTCAGTTTTCAATTCTTACACTTGTAAACAACAATGCTCAACTAAAAGAAAACAGTGCATACCTCGCGTTGTTTCGTTCGGATCCTTCATTTCGCTCATATCCATAGCACGGAGATTGAGTGTGTGGTCACAATTGAAATCTTGCTTCATAAATTATCACTACCGCAAAGCAAAACCGCACTAAATACTCTTCATATTCGTAGCATTGAAGTCGAAATAAAGAAATATTCTCGTCCGCGTCCCTGCATGTGATGCACGCAAGGGTAGCGCCACATTGTCGATTCCCTCGGAGTAGTTCCCGTAGCGCTCGCAAAAGCGCGCATCGATAAACGGTTGCCAGCGACAGTTCGAGCGTCTTCGAAGCTGCGTCCAACTGGCTGAGAGGGTTGTTGCTTTCCAGTTTGGATGCTTTTATTGGATACGCTGCTCATGTTGTTACCTTCGTGTTCATGCTACGCTGATTTCAAGCGTTCTATGTTCAACGCTTTTAGTATATATGTATACAGCTTTATTGAGTTTTATATGAAAAGGTACTTTTAGGAATACCTGTGTGACGAGGACTAATTATTAGACCCATCGACGGGTAGTACAATCGATATGCATTTATGAAAATATACTAACCGTTGAGGGTTTAACTGTATAGAAAGCAGCAAGTTTATTCACACATTTAATTCGTAAAATTGCTATATATAAACTATATAGTACTTTCGCAACGTATTGACTACTATATAGCATTGAAGTGTCATAATTCAAACCCATAAACATTATTGGGTCAACGCAGCGAACGTTAATTGGCTTGGAAGAGCTTATTTGTATCAAAATCTATATTAAATCAGGTACTTATTCGGAGTGAAATTTAATAAGATTGTGAACAATTAGCGCTCATTTACATCAATAGAAAGACCCAACCTAAATTCGCGCGTTGATGGCAGAAATTTGGATTAAAAATTGCAAGACATTTATTATTAACTTTAATAGGATTAGAAAGATACTCACTATTTTTAATTTTATTATTTATTGTATTATTAATATAGGTTTTATTAATAATTTTAGAAATAGTTGTTGTATTTGAAATATTGACAATTCGAATGCAGTAAACAAATAGCTTTATTTTTAATATTCGGAGATTTAGAATAATAAATGGATTTGATTTTTCGTAAAAGGGGTAGATAGCGAAACATTACATTTACATTAATCTAATAACAGATTGAATTGAATCTGTTGGGCCACCCGTTCTGTACAACAGTAGGATATGGTGGCCAAGTCTCTGCAATATGAAGCGAAAAGGTTTAATTATACAAAGTCGCACCTGGTGAAATGGACTTGATTGGCCACTCGATTGAGTAATAAATTAACATATTAAACGTACTGGCACATTATATATATCTGTTCCACCTACCGAGTCAAATAACCAGTTATAAAATAAAGGTATATGTAATTATAAGTATCAATTGAATACAAAAGACTAATGCAGAAAATAACATATGAAGATAATAATACAAAAATTATATATTTTCATTTTTATTTCTAATAAGAACGAGTCTTACGAATTCCTAGACAATTTTTGTCATATATCTTTGGTGTACTCGTGGCAAGATCAACTTTCAGCAGCACTTTTCCCGCGGAGACATCCGGAAATCATGAGCGGAGGGTAAGGCACCTCAATGGCGGCACTTGCCAGAACGGAAATGTAACGATGCATGAGAGCTTATTATTATAGCAACATTAGAATAATATAACTACAATAGTAAATATACTGTAATATTGAATTAATATAATGTACAGTAATATTACTGATACATCTCTTTTGTATAATAATAACAAAATAATCAGTTTTAATTTAAGTATAACATATATATTTTGGCATCTTGGAAATAATATTTTCTGCTATTTTTTATTCACTATATTGTTATATATACTTGCTAAGTTACATTGCTGCAAAAATGGTTTTCAGCGAAATGAAATAATTCATCCCAATGTTACAAATCTAGAATAATAATTTACAGTTGATATATTATTACTGGGCTCATAAGGGTAACTTCCCCTTGACGACGTCATCAACTCTTGCTTGGTGATTGGTCTATCAGAAAGCGCGCGCTAAAACTTGGTGCAAGGGAATGAGTTTCCACTAATGGGAACCTTGGATTAGAATCTCAATTTAGAGAGGAGACATCGAACCGGAAAGCATCAAGAAAACGCCGGGGAAAATCAAATCTACTTTATTTCTTATGGCAATCGAAATTTCTGGTGAGATTCTTGTATACGTGAAGCAGCAAAAAAAACTTGTTTTTTTGTTACTGTTCTTCAATTACGATTTCGCACAAGGGTGATTCGAACCGGGTTAATTCTCAGTTCGCATTCCCATCTATAGCTTTGTAACTTCGCGAAAGGATGTACAGCGTCTCAAGTCCGCAAGAATATATACACTCTTGGATGACCGGAAGCATTATTTGGTTCCTTTGCCGCCAAAGTGAGTCGAGCGTTGTCATGAAATTGTTTATTCTGCTATCCGAGATTGTTTCATTTGTACGGATTTAAGTGGATCATTCATATAATTGCTACACCGATTGATAATCGATCTTCAGTGTTAAACAATCGACGTGAAATTTCGATTCCATCCACTGTTAGTTATTTCGTTTACTAAACCCAACAATGGCAAAAGTTCAACTAGCAAATGTAGCTGTCCTCGACAATCCCTCGCCGTTCCTGAATCCTTTCCAATTTGAAGTAACCTTTGAGTGCATTGAAGAACTGAAAGAAGGTGAGTCGTATTTATCAACTACTCTGCGAAGAAAGAGCATTTATTTGTCTAACATTCAGTCACTGCTTTGTTCGTCCTATCTTGTTATGTCCATTGTGTAAGGTTAGTTCATGTTTGAAAGACAAACATACAACCGTCATTTTATCTTGGGGATCATTGTAATTAGTACTATTACACTCTGTTTACGTCTGAATCTTCTATCAAATTTTGCTGCTCATAAGTGTTCTATTCCATCCGTGTGTTCAATTGATTCTCCGTGAGACGTTACTAAGTTATTTACTCTTTTCACACAGATCTGGAATGGAAAATGATATACGTTGGAAGTGCGGAATCGGAAGAGTTCGACCAAGTTTTAGATACTATTTATGTAGGCCCGATTCCTGAAGGCAGGCACATGTTCATATTTCAGGTATTATGTTAAATACACAGACTTTCTTTGATTTACATGAATGCACTGAACCTCGATGCTGTAGTGACTTAAAGCTTACCTATGTTGGATTTTCCTTGTTACCCTAACAATATCATTAGTAGTTTAAGACATTGTTACAATCAGGTTTAAGAAATTATACTGTTCATATAATTGTCTAGTAAATGTATAATATCAAACACCATAATTTACTAAGGCATATATGTAAGTGCAGGTTTGCAGGAATCTACTTTGTATTCGTACAAGTTTGCCCGTATTTGTATTGTTTTGCATATATTGAATAAGCATGGTTGTTAGAACTAAGACTGATAATAATTTCTTTTCAGGCTGATCCTCCAGACGTTAGTCGAATTCCAGTTAATGATGCCTTAGGTGTAACAGTCGTACTATTGACATGCTCGTACAGAGGGCATGAATTTGTCCGTGTGGGCTATTTCATAAACAATGAATACACCGATGCAGAGCTTAGGGAAAATCCACCGGCGCAACCTCAGTTCGACAAGGTGCAAAGGAACATTTTGGGGGACAAGCCACGTGTGACAAGATTTAAAATTAATTGGGACGATGGAGCGAGTTCGACGGCCAATAATGTTCCCGAGGGCATGGAAGCCCAAACTTTAGAAGAAACGTCTCAAGATGCGCCGACCTCAACACTGGGGTTTGCAGGAAGTACGCAAAATAGCATGGAAGTGATGTGAATACCAACGTGGCCGCTGATATATTAAGTATCATTAACTGGTACAGACCACAATACCAAGAAACATGTAGTACCTGGAAGATTGATATATCTGACATATTTCAGTACGTTGTGAAACAAATGATCAAAATCATTTTGTGTTTCTTCTTGTTAAATTTTGTTTTGAACATATTGCTTTTACATTTACGTTGAAGAGAAAATTTAGTCACCTTTTATAGGAGCTAGCATAAACATTTTGCAAACCATGTAAAACAAGATTAAGTTCAAACTAAAGCATCTTGAGAAATGCATACCTGCTGAATATTTTGTTTTTCGTAATTGAAAATTGTACTATTCTATTACTGCTGAATTCAATCGAATTTCATATTGTAAAACACATGTGCCAGTTAAAGTATTGTATTATTATTGCTTATGATTTACACAATAACTTAATAGACATAAGGTCCTCTTTGTTCTATCAGTAAATGTACATATATACTATAACGAGAAATACAAAATTATGTTTTTTACTTCATAGAATATTTCAGTCAATGACATAGCTATATTCTTCGAACCCCATTTGCTCTTTCATATCTGGATTTCAATCTGGTGATAATTTCTGGTCTCTTTGGAGAATAGGAAATAGATGTACATTTTGATCATTTGAAGAAGGTTCCTCGTTTTAGTTATTTTTTACGCAACTTGAATGGTACTAACTGCTATATTTGCAATATATTGGTGTGCGTAAATGTTAATTGCAATATTACGTTCAGTAAATACTCCTAATTTTTAAACAAGTATAAGTGTTGTATGCTACTGTAAAATGAACGTTCGTTCTATTTATGCTGTATGGAACCACAAAAAAGTTATATTTTATACATGTATGTAAGTTGAGTACTTGTAAATTTGTATATAATACAGGGCAAAGCCTGTAATAGAGTTTTAGATTTATCCATGTAAATGAGATGTTATTTTGAGCTGTGTCTTCACTAGCGTAATACAGAGGAACTTTTTGTGGCTTATTATTACTGAATGTTTCAGTACTGTCCATATTGGTATTTACTCTACGCTTCCATTGATATATGCGCAATACGCAGCAACTTCTATCGCTGGCAAGAGAGTAAAGATCTTTAAGGAATTTTTGGTAAAAACTTGGATCTTTCCCATGAAACACGAAATATTAACAAAAAGTTCCTTGTTGTTGCCTCAGTGGGAATTCAACTTTAAATATATAAAACACTAATAAATAACTGGTAAATAGCTCCGTTCGGGTAATTTGGAGCTTAGTCAATTTCTATTGGGCAAAATGTGAACATCAGTTGGATAATATTATACAGTTTACACTCGAGGAACAACAAGCAACTTTTCGATGAAATTTTCTGTTTTTTCAAACAAGCTTTGGTTCTTACTACAAAATTTGTAGAGTTTCTTAATGTTTTTGTTGCCAATGGCAAAAGTGTTCATCTATCAAAATAAATAAATGTTGACGTATCAATAATAGTGTGGACAAAATACCAATACAAATGACAGGAAGATATTCAGCAACAATTAGCAATAAAATGTTCTTTTGGTGTTCCTTCAGTAAGAATTCGGCTTGAGCTCTCATAAAATAGTTGAAGCATCTATTTTTTATCTTATTTCACATAATCTTGCATAGCAGAAAATATATTATCCTATCAGATATGGCTTATTATTAGTTTGCCCAGGTAAGATCAAGAATGCACATAATGCAATTTGGTACTTAGATTCTATCCATTCAAAATATATCGTATGAGAATTACTCAAAACGAACTTACAATTATTGAAATCGCAACTTTACTTGTAGCACCTGTACAGGGTGTTCCATTTGCTTTTGAATCAGCAGTTGACACACCAGTTTTGTCAGTCATTATATGAGTACATTAGTCGTTCTTCCCGGGCTTCACCCGGGTGACATTTCATGTACACGTTAACAATAACTTAATTTAAAAAATAATAAGTGGTTTTGAAATGTTGAAGCTACTGTTGAAAAACCCAGTTTAATTGATAAAAATTGCAATATTTTATATACTATAATACTCTATAAAGGAAAAAAACTGCGTTAAAACCCGATCGGTGGTTCTCAAGATTATGTAAAGTTTTCTGTGCGTCAGAACCTCTTTTAATTCGTCATATGGCCTATTCATGTTCACTGCTCGATTCTCTGACGAGTTAATCGCAATAAAAATATAAGCCATATCCGTGTGAAAGAAATACACTTTTAGTGGTGAAAGAATTATCCAAATCATTTGAGTAATCTCTGAGACTACCTCAGACTCACACGCATAAAAACTTTCTTTATATATATATAATATGATAGGTATAATATAATCATTTTTCTAAGACATAGGATTCTGGCAAGTTGTGGGAAACATTTGTCTGTAATCAAAATTACTATAACATTTACATTTACCCTATCTATAGCAGAGTAAATCAGACAGTGATGTGAATCAAAAGAAGTGAATCACCTTGTACGTTAATTAGTGCTTCATACACATCTATAGATACTGTTAAACAAATATTTTGGTCAGATGAATGTTCAGTAAGAAATTTTAAACTGTTGTCCATATTTACGAATGTGATGTTTATTTTAGTATCATTAGGATAGTTGAGCCTGAGTAAACTGTACTAATTCAGTATGAAGAGTTTTTTTATATACTCAGAGCTTTATTGTCATAACATTTGCACAGTTATTAGTGATTTACAATATGCATAATACATATAAACATTTGTTCCCTTTTAAATTATTTTCGTTCTATTAAATGTGTGTTCAATTTATGCAAAGATTGATTTTTCTTGATAATGCAGAATTTTGAAAGCGAAGTAGCCATAGGCATTTTCCATTGCTAGGATAAGCCTTTTTCTGTTTTTGCTAAGGAAACAACTTCAATACTTTTACTTATTTATTTCTATGAATTTTGAACATTTATTGTCTGATTGATTGTCTGAGCAAATAGCAAAGGCTATGCAACAGAAATTATCACTCTAGTTAACACAATAACTAACAAATGAGCAATTCAATTGCTACTTGATATAGTTTTTAGGGGAGCAACTGCTTTGCTTCCCAAACGTTTGTGTTAGAAACTAGAAAAAATTAGGAACAAAAAGTGACTTTTTGACGCCCTACTTGCGGGATGGTGGACTATTTCCGCAAATTCCGTTCAGCAAAATTCAGCAAAAATAGCAGAGTTATTGCAAAAAACGTGGAAAAAACAAGAATGTATCTCTTTAGTTAGTTATTATAATTTCTAGATCACTATATCCTCTAATCTCCCAATATTCGTATTCCTGTTCACTTCGCTTAGCTACACAGTTACGCTCTATGCTATTTTCTGCGAAATTGTATAATAATGAAACATGGGCAGAAGTCATAGTATGTTTGTTTCTGCATTTTCAGATGGACATCAGCATGCATCCACGTAAAGATCCGAATCTGGGGTTCTGTGTTACACGATCGTTCGTAGATATGAAGCAACAAAACTCGTACTTCTTATTTACAAAAGGTGTTAAGAAAGATGAACTTCTTTCTGCCGATGACCTAACTTCAGTTCTTACATTGTTTTACATCAAATTGTACCGTTTACAAAAACTGGATACATGAGTTTGGAATCGATGGATGTAAGGTTTGTATCCTCTATATTTCCGTATTAAAATTATAGATTTGTTTACTTCTACTGAGATTTAGAATCTATTGCGTGAAGTGCTTTTACAAACAATGTTTATTATAATAATTAGTGTTTCTAACCTTATGTAAGCGAACTTTAGTTTGAATGCGTGAGTTTTAGGTTTATTTAGTTAAGTACTATTCTAAGTTCTATTTCGATATTCAAATCGCTGTAAATATTAAGTATTTTGAAAGCCTCTAACGAATTTCGATGTTTTTCAACTGTTATTGTTTTCAAAACTGTACATTGTTGATCCAGGAGAATTTATAAAAATTGCGGTTCTTTTGATTGCTTGCTGCCATTGTTTGGATTGTAGAAATTATAGTAAATATTTTTTTTACAATTTTCATTACAATATTCGATTTGTTTTACAAAATTGATTAATTGTCACATCATCAACTTTAGTTATTATAGTGATATATGTCATACTAGTCGCCCTACCTGACGTTACCCATATAACATTTTCTGTGCATATTGACAATAACTTAATTTAAAGAATAATACGTTTTTGCAATCATCTTTGTTTCCCAAAATCTTTTAACAATTCATAGCTTGACTTTCCATATCTTCTAAAACTGTGAAGTGACTGTTAAAACAGCTTGCACAGGTAATAAATATTACAATATTGTACAGCTTATAGTTTGTCTGGTTGATAACTTTACACAGGAAAAAAAGTTGTATAAAATAATTTCAACTGTTTTCAAATTTATCACAAACAAATACAGACAGATGGACAAATGTCGCCCTTTATATTAGTAAAGACGCAAAAAGAGATAATGTATATGTGACCATCAGTTTTATTTTACTTTTTTTGACATAGTGTTACTCTATTATATGTCTCATTTGAATATATATTATTTACATTTTATTAAATAGTTGTGTATCTGTAAGGAAATCAAGCAGATTTGTAATTTCATCCCTTTAGGAGGTGATTCACATTGCTATTACAATAGCAAGTCCAGATGGGATGGGGCATTTTACATCACAAATAGTTTATGCAATGTGAAGTATGTAGATTGTGATCTGTAGTATTGTATGAGAAAAGGCCAATTTCATGATGCTGCGGTGATAGGAGAAATTTGATGGATGTAATACCATGTATTTTTGATGCCCTACATAGAAAGTTTTTATGATTTGATTAGTAAAATTGCTTTATTAATTTGCATGAATTTGAATAAAATTAAGGTACAGTAAAGTCTGTGTTATTAGAATCATGTTATTCAAATTTTGTATTATCTGCACACCCATATTATTCTTATGGTCTTTGTTGATGCTAGTTTTTATGTATTTCAAGATAAATAATAAAATTGATATAATACAGTATTTGGATAGCAGAAAATGCAGATAAAAAAGGGTCTAGTGTATCTGAATTAGCTAATAAATTGCTCTGTAAAGATTATGATAATTGTAACAGATTCTATGTTAAAGTGATAACATAGAAATAGATATTCAAGTAATCCGTTAAAGCTGTATCACTGCTCCAGAAACAACAAGGAACTTACTGTTTATATTTCATGATTCTAGAAAAAGTTTCAGAGTTTAACGGAGTTAAAAATTTCTTAAAGTTTTGTAATGTTTTTGTGATCAGTAACAAAAGTTGCTACAGGCTCCTCGTATGTCGATGCTAGTGTAGCTAAAATGCCAATATGAATAATGCCTAATCACTCAGGAATAATGAGCAAGAAAAAAGTCCCTGGTGTTCCTCCAGTGAGGATACAACTAATGTTTAATAATTAGCAAGTATACGTTTCCCTTTTTTTGTTACAGGTAGAAGCTGGCAATGCATTGCCAGCTTCTCAATAACCTCTGGATTTTATGCAGAGATTTGCATTTCCATTGCATTTGATCTGCATTTTTTCAATAACCTATTTAGGAGAATCTGTACTCTGCATGGGTCCTTTTGTTCTTGACAACAGCATTTTGTTTCATTAAGAAATGTTTTGATACAACAAGTATGTATAATACCTCTACAATAATAAGTATAGATAAAATCTCTAATCCCTTCCTACGCAATTATTAGTTTTAGTTATTCTGGAGAGACCATCAACAGTGAATTTGTGAAACTCTGGCGATAGCTTCACTTGTTAGACCTTCACAAAAGATAATCTGACCAACGGAGATACTTTTATCATACAATGGGAATTGCTAAAGGTTTGGATGAAATTATTCAGAACATTCTGCTGTTCAGTAAAATTCACATTATTGTGATTCAGAGAAAGTTTTCAAAGTGATTCTAATAGTTTTAATATTTAGGGTATCTATGAGGAGTTTGTGATCTTTTATGGAGGCAATCAAATAATTGAAGAAGATAGCAAACAGTGCTTTCATAATTGTTTGATAACAAGACTGCAATCAAGCGAGACTTCAATACATGTACAGAGAGATTCTCTTGCCTTTGAATCGGTATTATAGCATCCCACTTCTTACCAGACACGTGTATCTCATACTGTGTATGAATGTACGTATCTCAACTAATATAGCGTGCAGGATTTGTTTGTCTGCCACTTGCGGTAAACTTGAAAATGGTAGAATAGATTTAAAAATACGATTTTTTCTTCTGTATAGAATTATAATCCTGATATAGTATAGGCTATAAAACAATATTTATCACTTAAATAAGGTGTTTGGAAAGTAATTGCCAAATATCAAAAGGAATCAGAGGTTGATCTGTATATCATTGGAAGAAATTTTCAATAAATTATTCTTTAAATTACGATATTGTTAACGTGCACGCGAAATGTCACCCGTGTAAAGATGGCTGTGACAGCTAGTATGTTTTACATAATACGTAGGATGTAGCATAGAGTTTGAAAGATGCCTGCATAATCAAAGTTATTAGATTTTTAAAGTTACTAATATATATATTACTATATGTAAACATATATGTTTATCTTGTATGTACACAGCAGTATATACCCGACAGTGTTGATTGAAAGGCAACTGAATCACCCAATGCTTTTGGTGATGTTTATCAATTATCTTCAAAACCGCACGCACGATATAGTTGGAGGTATCTGTGGTTACCGGGAGTGTTTGCTTGAAAATATGGAATTAGCACAGAAGTTGGAAGCTGATAATGTCAATCAAAATTTGGAGGCAGTTTTTGTGTTATAATCCTATTGATAAGGTAAATATTGATAATTATATATCAGTTTGCTACTTTTGGCAAAGGACTAAACTATTACTTGGCGTTTTCTTTACATTTGAATATTTTTCGAGAGTATCTCTACTATCTCAACACTAGTTATTTGATCGCTGCGCTATCCAAAGATCACTTATATCCATACAGATTAGGATATATTTAGAATTCAACTGGTCAAAGTAAAATAAACCTCATCTGACATAATTCGCAATTTTCAGGATATCTTCCACGAAAGTGGTTGGGTTGTTCCTGTGCTGTTCTCAGTTGACTAGCTTAGATTGTCGGTCCAGTAGTATTCAAACAGGTAAGACAGTGTGCTCCGATAATTGTTTGTCTTTCAGGAAGAGTTTCCACTACTGCGGAAACTACTGGCTTTCGACACCGACTTATGCTCCCAAGGAAATCATGTAGAAAATTGGAGAGGGAGATATTGCGCTGTGTTGCACATCATCTACCATCAAGTATTGTTATTGCACTTTTGACGCGGAAATTCCACCGTTGTACAGTGAAAAAATTGCGAGAAATCTGGCTAGAACTGGAAATTTTGAACTACTAGAATTTTGCAAATTTGCGTATCATAACTATTCTTAACTAAACACAGGATATTCGTTAATTTTTAATTATTTTTTTTCAATTGAGGGATTGATACAATCCATTGAAATTTAAAAAGAATTATATTTTAAATGTTATAAGACAAGCTTTGTAATTCGGATAGGAAACCATAAGATATAGATACATACATATATCTTAAGTGACAATTACGTTTTTTGCCGTAGAAAAATGAGGCCCAGGATGCTGTCTGGATGTTATTAGTAGTTCGTTTATTTATTAATAAAATGGAGACCAAAGAATGCAAAAATATCAACAGCTTCCGACTTTTCAGATGTTACAGTGAAAACTTCCAATAGGGTATTAATGTACAAAATAACCATAATTCTTTTTAAAATCTCGCTTAAAGTATCAATGCCTTAATTGAAGAAAGAATAATTGAATCATCAAGCAATGTATGATCTATTTAGTTAAAAACAGTTATGATGTGTACATTTTTAGAAATCGAGTAATTTGAAATTTCAAAATTTTATTACGTTTCTCGTGATTTTTACCGACTTCGAATGTATGAGAATATAGATATATGAGATATATTTACATTAGTAAACTTCAACTTCGTATACTAATCTATGATTTACCGGACGGACTACACCACTGTACAATTTGTCTTTGCTTTCGAAAATAAAATCACAACGATTCATGCCATCCAGAATGCTAAAATTATCACCAGTCGCACTTTCCTTTGTCGTTCTCACTCCAGCCTGTTTTAGCGTTTCCGTCATTCCTTCCCTAAGTTCTACGAACCCCATAGCATCCGATTTTCCTATCTAGTTTGACATCCTTTTGGATGTTTCAAAGTACTATTCTTCTATACAAAAATTCTAGTAAAAGTTTGTCGCTGTCAGTTAGCGCATGTCATATTTGGAAACGGACGGTTTTATACTTCGTCTTTATAATTGCAGCAGCTGTTTAACTGCAAATAGAAGAAGTAAAAGCTTTGCAAGTAAGAATGGGTTTGTTCGGGGTGGCGGTTTGCTCGGTTTACAACCTGTTTGCGATTTGCTTTCTCGTAAGGTGCTGCTGCGTTTGACGATTGGAAACTGGTTGGCAACTGAGCAAACTGCCACTCCGAACAGACCCAATGTATAATACAAGGAGTTTAAAACATACGCTAATCGGCTATTGCTATGGGTTTTATATAAAAATGTATACTTAAGTGGGTTTGTTATTTGTAAGGATTAAAAAATCTAATTTATTGTTCTATATTCTTCTTAATATATCGCTGGAATTCGGTAAAAGTATACAGTTACAACAATTTGAAGAAAGCGGTGCACCGCTTGAAACGTAAGGCATAAAGCGCGATCGAATTTCTTATCCAGTACTCGAATTGCACATCCAGGCCACCCAAACTGTCTACAAACGCTGCAGCGGTTTCTTCTTTTGCTTTATTTATCAATTCTATTAATAGTTACTAATCGACGACTTCATTACTGACCTAGTAAGAAGTCGCTCGAGATCAGTTTCCTGTCAACCATAGTCAAATGGTTTACCATCCTGACAACTTGCTGGTTTCTATACCATAATATAGGATATTTCGAAAATGTCACAAAGAACCAGAACTTATAGAGAATGAAGCCGAAATAGACGTAGTTATTTTCAAAATTCCCATTGAAGTAAATGTATATCTTTTCTTTTATATATTAAGGATTCCTAATTTATTTATCATATGCTTTTATATCAATTTTAATCAATACACTGTGAATTGTACATATGGATGATATGGCTAACGAGGTTTAACACAAGCGTACATACGCTTATCTCCTGCCCTATACTCGTCTTTCGTCATTGCGCGTCTTACACGTTCGACTTTTCGTTTTTGCGTTCGTAGTCTTTCTTCGCACTGTCTCTTACTCTCACTCTTCCGGAACCTCACATCTATGTCTACATATAGAAATAATCTCTGAAACTACAGTGGATTCTCTCTTTTGCGAATCATATTATCCGTAATTTTTACTATTCGAACAGCCTCCATACATTAAATACACCCATGAAATATAAAGATTACTTTAAAGAAATACCATCAATATAATATAACAGAACCTTCGAATAGTAGAAAATTCGGAGAACGTAATCCGAATGCTGCATAAAGAACGAATGGTACGTGCATAGATTGATATCGATGCTTCTGATACGAACGTATACTTGCTAACATGATCTGGTGGCGAATAAGAAGCGTGCGTGGTTTCGAGTGTCAGAATATAAGGTTTTTGTTTATAGAATCGCGCTGCTCGTGAGTGCTCAATGCCGGGTGCGCGAAAGTCGAAAACAGTGTAATTGATCGCGGATCAAAGGGATCGCTATTTCGGGGGATGGATTATGGGACAAAGATGATTTAGTCTATTGTCCGACGTTACTAAATTAATCACTGCGCTTAGCAATAAAATGATTGCTACAGTTTGTAGAAATTTCTGCCAATAAAGCAATATAAGCATATGTATAAATTATCTTTAACGCACTATGGTCCGGTATTTTACCTTCCGCAATTTGTGGCAAATAGGAATTCCAATTGTGTAAAAAATCTTAATTTAGAATCTGGAAGTTTAAATTTCGAGAGAGAACCAGCAGCTCTTTATTTTGTGGAAACTCTGGTTTCTATATTTTATATAGTATATTGAATACTTTATTTAGGAAGTTAGTTGTTTTTATTTTCATCTTTTGAGGGTATTCCGAGGTCCCTGGCGCCTAACTTTCGCGATCTTAGTAATTTATTGTAAAGAAATCTCCCCGGTAGAAGTGTCAGGTTCGCTCAATTATTGAATCAAACCAATGCCAAGACAACTGGAAAGAATATATATTCTAGTAAGAATATACCTTGAACCTTATAGTATAAGTAATTAAACAATTATGAACGAAATATGCAAACTAAGAGCTTCCCCCGAAAAGGCGGGACGAGCCGCATGATATTCTACCAAAGAATTATATTAATACACAGTCGGTAAGAAAAGTATTCGCACACCCAGATTTTCCGAACCAAATTTTCTTAAAGAAGAAAACATTTTGCTGTGAAAACATTTATTTTCTCTTAGAAGATAACTTTGTTCTTCAAAAAAAGTTTGTATTTTCTTAAAACAGTAACTTTCTTCTAAATCAAAATTTACTACAAGAAAAGGGGTGAACGAGAATACTTCTTTTTATCCACTGTACATATTTACTTATTGGCATCTACTTACATTGGCAGTTTGAAGATAAAGCGGAGGAGTTTGAAAAATAATATTGAATTATTAACTTCAAATAAATTGAGACATACGGAAATTTAGAAAGATTCACGAGTCACATTTACATTTGTTTATTTTCTGTTTGAAAATTTGCCGTTGAGTTTAAAAGAACAAATACGCACACGACCTTTGTCTGAAGTTTAATAGAATACACAAATTTGTAAACACTGACTGTTATGCGTTAATTTCAACGTTTGCATTTAAACAGCTGTTTTCTTGAAAGAAACTTTACCAATAACAAATTTCTTAGGAGGTCGCAGATTTCGCACAGATTCTGTATGAGAATTAGAATCGCTGTTTTTAGGCGAAAGTAATTATCGAGTAAGCGCACAAAAGCTAATTCTCGAAAACCATATCAATTCGAACGGACTGAGTGTCTTTAAGATTGCTAGATTGTAATATGTAAATCTAAATCAGTGAATCATTATTTGAAAATCTGTAAGAATTGACTGTGAAAATTGCATATTTCTTAGCAATTGATAAAAAATTTTCTTCAATGTTACAAATTATTTATAGAGATTGGAATCATCCAGTTTATAAGGCAAGGTAACTATTTGATATGCTTGTGTTTTTCTATCAAAGTTTGCGGGAAGATGAGTAAGAATGTGAATGTGTGTGTATGATCACAACATGAATCGGGGTCATTGTCACCTCTCAAAACAGTAGTTGACATAGGAGAATTCGTCAGTGCAGTGAACGAAAACAAATAAATCCACGGTCAAACAGTTAATAACGGGTTAGTTGGTTGAGCGATTCGCGAAGATTGTACAACAGAAATCTCCACTGTAGTTAACATAATAACTACCGAATGAGTAATCTGATTGGTGATAAATTTTAACTATTTGTTGGAAATGTGTAGAAGACGACCAGTACTGATTTTTAAAGGTTTCCGATAGAAATTAGAGAAATTAGAGACACCCGATGATTTTTTGAAGCCGTACTGTGGCATGTTGGTTTATAATTCAGTTAAAGTAGAAGAGTTACAATAAAAAACCAAGAATGTTTCTTTTTCATTTTGCTCTTGTAATCCCTAGATCACTGCTCCTCTGATCTCTAAAAATTTGTAACCTTTTTTACTTAGTTCAGACTACATTGTTACGCTCTATGCTAATTAAATCCAGTTAAAATAATTACACATAATGTTATTAGAAAATTATTGGTAAAGTTTGCAGTGATTCATATATGATTCATCGAAATGTTTCTTCGCATTTGTTATATTGTCTAGTCAAGATAATATATCATTTTATCCAAAGAGAAGTTACCATATTATTAATGAACTATTAAAATTGATTCAGCCGTTTTCGAGTTAATCACGAACATACAGACAGGCAGATAAATATTGTCCCTTATATTAGTAGAAAAGAATACAAAAGGTAATATATTGTGACTGTCGGTCCCATTTTATTTCGTTTGCCAATGCTATACACTGTGTTGGTTTATTACATGTCTCATTTGAATGCATACTATATTTCATGCATGCATATTATATTTTATCCAACAGTTGTATATCTTTAAGGAAATCATTCAGATGTTTAATTTACAGTATCTTTGTTTTTCTCAAACTCATGGAAAGTAAAAAATCAATTATGCTAATTAAATCGTGAACATTTTCTGCAGGATACCAAAAATACATGGTATTACTTTCATCGAATTTCTTCCACAATCGCAGCATCATTGCACAGAAACTGATTCCAACATACTGGTAGACAGACAAACACTGCCCTTTGTAGTAGAAGAGAAGGGAAGTAAGGGATAAGAGAGAAGGGAGAAAACCACGCACATGCTCATGCTCGATTATTACAATTCTTTTGCTTTAGTTGTTTTCATGTGCAAGTGTTCCGTTAATAGTAGAAATCTCGAAAGTAATAATCGATGGTGTTTACCAAAATATGTACATGCATCTGAGAATTCAGACAGGAGCTTTTTGAGAGTATGTTCAAGTGTTATATGTATATTGACAAATATCACTCTCGGAAGCTGGTCTCGAGAAGTTTGCTCTGAAATTGACACTTGCTTTACACTGCGCATTCTTCTCCTCACTCTTACTTTTCATACACTCTTAGTCTCGCGGTTCCACCGCTCGCTCTTATACACACTCACTTACGCACTCTTTCAATAGCTTTGGCTCCACAATAGAAACCGAATTTGTCATCTATTACGTTCAAGTAAAGCATGAAGTTTGCTGCTGTGATTACTTTATAAGCGTTATATTAATTATTGTTTTGTGTTTTCTAGGTCTTGCGCTATTTCATGACTTTGAAAAATATGAACGGAATTTTATTCTCTTATACTCCATTCTTTATTGCAAGAGTTATATTAATTGCTAACTGCCCTATCCGATTTCACTCGAGTGCCATTTCGTGTGCACGTTAATAATAGTTTAATTTTAAGAATTATAGATTGTTGTAATTCTCTTTGACGCATAAATCTCCACGAAGTATAGCTCGATTTTCCATTTCTCTGATATTCTGGAGTCACTCTTACAATGGTCTATATAAATAATAAACATTGCAATATTTTATAACCTATAGTTCGCCTTGAACGTAATTCTATACAGGAGAGAAAGCCGCATTAGATTCGACTCAGCCGTTTCCGAGTTTATCGCTACCGTATAGACAGACGGGCAAACGTTGCCCTTGATATTCGGAGAGATGAGAGGAAATTAGTATTAGTAATAGTGTTAGTGTTAATACTAGCATTAGCATTGGTATTATTACAGGCATTAGTAATACAATTATACATTTTTTGTTGCGCATTTTATCAGATTTTTCCGACTTTCCTTTCTACTTTATTTCCCGCGCTCCCTATACTTTCTATCGAACACTCTGTGATACTTGCACAATTTCGAAAAAAGGGGTTAGGAATGAGTTGCCGGCAGTATCAGGGGCGGGAGGCTGGCGATGAATAATCCAGCATACAGTAATCATGAAGGACAGAGTGCTGAGATGAAAAGAGGACAAATCGTATAGAGAAATCATGCGTAAGACAGTGACGAAGAGAATGAGCGCCTGCGCATTCGCTCCTCGCTTCAGACTATACGCGCGCCAGCGCACACGTACAAGTCGCTCTGTGTGGGTGTTCGTACCAACGCGACCCTCCAAAGCGAACAGGTCTCGACACGTTCGGTGCGCGACAGTGCACGCTGGTGCGGTCAGTTGTCAGGAGCGCTCGGGATACGGTGGAAGTGAATATCGAAAGTGTGATTGGGTTCGAAATAGCGCCCGCGAATGAGCATAAGAAGTGTGTGGACAGACGGGGTATGCGCGAAAGTCCGCTATCGTTGTGATCCAACCAAGTTTCGCCGGCTTTGTGTTCGCATTCTCTGCTCAAATGGTAAGATATCACTGCCAAGCGTTATACATGCATGCAATCTGCAATGTAAATAGGCCAGATTCCGCTCACGGCTGCAACGGTGCCTCACTGTACAGTAGGATTTTGCTTTTTTGATTTTTCTACTGTCTGAACATTGTGTTACATGGTTTCTCTTGAGATATAAAAAAGTTAAAATTAGATGGCAATGAATGTAGTATAATACTATTGGGAGAGTAGAAAATTTGAATAAAGAAGGTTCTATTGTACTTCTATGATGAATTGCTTTTGTTTGTGAAACATAATCGTTTTATAATTCGTGTAATTGTAGTTCAGAGGTTTTTGTAAACGTACATGAATATCGGTCTAAGTCTAAGATGTAAGGGAGATCGGATGCGAAGATGTGCGCACGAATGTAATCGAAGAATGTATGGGAATATTCGTTGCGTACAGAATTTGTTCCTAATTTAGTATTAAATTAATTCAATGAAGCTTCTGTTTTAATCGCAGTATTATCCGCACAGTTTAATGACAGGTGGAAAGCTTTCAAGCGCTTGGATCACTCACTCAGCTTCTCGCGCATGTCTCGTAATCTCACAGTGTAATTTCATCAGTCGGGAGTCAGTTGGAAAATTTGGATAATTTTCCAAATTTTTTGGAATATTTAGAGAAATATAACAATTGCGTTTTGCGAAGGTGGTTCACGAAGTTTCTTTTGGATTAACCGGTTTCGTGTTGTGACGTACTTATTATACTGATATGCATATACGTCCATAATTCATTTTATAATGTAATGCATTGATTGGACTTTTTGGACAAATAGCCGTTTTGGAGAATGATTGTCGGACCTTCGGCTCGTCACGAAAATCGGAATGTTGCTCCATAATTCTCGGTACCGCATCGCGCGAGTGGATGAGTCATCATCAGGCATAGTCTTTTTCTTTTCCATCCGAAGCCTCCGTGGTTGCTCGACGAGGCTACGCGTAAATGCATACATACATATACACGTACGTGTTAGATCTGGTAAAACCGATCTTTTTATGATCGATATTGTATGGTTCCCAATAATCAATACCGAAATCAATAATTTATAGGTTTATATTATGGACAAATAAATATATACATTGATTGCTGGAAATGATGGAAATATTAAAATTATTACATATATGACAACTGTACAGTTATCAATTATAACTATTATCAGTTCACTGATTTCCATGAGACATGATCACGACATTATTGAACGCCGGCATTATGGGATAGGGGTAGTATCTGATTCACGTTATTCGAATTTTATATTATCCGAACATTGTGTTACATTATTCTTATTCTTTTCCTGAAATCCAAGAAAACTAGCATTTCGAAAAACCATAAAAATAGTATAACAGTGTTCGAATAGTTGAAAGTGCGGACAATGTAGTTTGAATAAGAGAGCTTCTATTGTTGCACTCGTAAAATTGAGCGCACACTTGAACCAATAATCATCGTTATCTTATTTATAAAATATAATAAGGTATTGGTACCAAAGTCGGTATTAATTAAATATAGGACGTAGAATCACTCCTATAAAATAATCAAAGGATTGGTATTTGTAACTTGGATGATCGCTGCAAATACGATTACTTACAATATACAGCATAGTTGTATGGATAGTGAAAGTTGTCGCGGAAAGGAACAAAACCATACATATTTGAAGGTGAAAAGACAATATGTATTATATTTGAATCACAAATAGAATACCCAAACAAACTTATTTTTCATTCGGATACTTATTTCGTGCTACAACAATTCTTATACACGAAATAGTGTATGGATTTGACATTAGATTTTCATCAAATATTTTAAAGCGGATAGAAAAATATTGCATTTTTATAATACTAAAATCTAAAATATTATTATTTTATATACTATATAGTATATAGTATTTTATAATACTAAAATACTAAAATCTTTTGCCTTTGGCTTTGCTGCACTGATTTCACATATTTATACTGTTGGAATTATGGAACTATTTGTAGCGCGAAAAGAGTCGTAAAAAGCGACTGGTGTGCTTGGTTCATTTTTTGTAAAGAAAACGGAGTTTCCGTTGGGTATTCGACATATACGATTGTAATATATCCAGAAAAGGGAACATGAAACTGTGTGTCATGTCGATCGTACGTGTTACCAATACCTATACTTTGGCAATTGTATAACAGTGGTTCCAATTATCTTATTTAATGTAATACGGCATTTGATACGAATACCTTTGTGTATTTTGGAAATAAGGCCCTTCAGGTTCTTGTACGGTTGGCTACTAGTCGGGGGATCGACAGTTGACATTCAAGGCCACCCCTAACACATAATGGCGTCGCCTAATGACGTCATGAAACCTGTACCCTATGACGCAGTGTAGAATTACTACTATTGATAACTGTACAAGATTGGCAGAGACGCATTATTTTGAATATTTCCTTAATCGTCGGCGGACAATGCGTATATTTATTCATCAATAATGTAAAGTTATCGACTTTTGTATCGATTTCTAGCTATTATTTATCGACAGCTCGACTCGGCTATCTTTGAAGCATTGAAATTACAATTATAAACTGTCAAATTCAGTTGAATGAAAAACACTATTTGTATGAAAGGTTTAGGGAATAATATATTTCTTTCGGATATTTCGAAACGTAACTTCGAATTCTTTTGAAGATCCTTAATGCAAAATTCGATTCGATTTAAAAATCCTCTTGTTTTGCAATGCGAATTCAAAAACGGCATGGTTGGTAATACAATAATTTCCGAGTTAAATTTAATAAATATTTTGTATTTGATAAAAGATGAAGCAAGCTAAATAATGACTGGAACTTTCCATGGTTTCAAGAAGACCAACTTATATAATAGTACGATTTCATCAAACTGCTGCTTAGAAGTAATCGATTTAGCATATCAATTGAACTCTTTCAGTACCATTAATCATTGGAAAAGCTAAGAATAGCTGGTTATACATTTTTGATGACAATTATTGCATTTTTTTCGTTTTTATCCTTCGAAATTTTTCAGGTAATGTTGTAACGTCTCTGTATGAAGTGCTGTGATATTGCGTTTCATTTTAAATAGGTTTTGGGGTATTCAATGCACATTGAGTCTATCATTACACTCTTACGTGCTGTGATTAGATAAGGTCGAAGGGAAGTAGCATTTCTCGCAGAATTAAGATCTAAGGATGTGAACTGTATAATTTTAAAATTTTTTAGATGCAAATTCTAAACGATTTGAGCGTGTAACAAGAGACTCTATGTTTCTTTTACTGTTCTCATCATATACTAAAGCTAAACACATTAAAATGAAGAGCAGGTTAGGCGGTTGTTTTTGATGACTTTGACTAACATGTTACCCGAATTTTGGTGATGCGAATATCTCCATCCACACGTATATTTATTTCTACGAAAATAACGCTATTAAACTTTTTCTTTTTGGAAAAGTGTAGTGGAAGAGGTAAAAATCGGCAAGTCTGGCAGTCAACCTTTATGTTGCGATATTTGATTATACATACAAACGTATTGACAAATATGGAATTGGATGAAATGGTACATGTGTTAGTAACATGAAAAATATATAAAATCGTAAAGTTTAAAGAATAACTTTTTCTTCATGATTGTCACTTTCCAGGAATTCTCAAATTGGGGACACTAATTACGCGGTATAAAGGTTACCAGTACTTAATAAATTAATGATATTGCACAGAATAACAAGTAAAACATGAAATGCGGAGCTGTAGAGCCAATACGACAGTAGAGCCCATTTTAAACGCTGGATATTCGTGTGTTCATATTAAGAGTATGACTCAATATTCGGTTTTCTCCCGGTACTTCGCTACATTTGTCATGGTCTCAGCTCTGCCAGATATCGGACGTTGCTCGAAACCACGCTTGAACTTGCTTGCGAAACGTTGTTTCCTATAGGAAATTTATAATGATAAAAGTATGAATTATTAGTCATAATTGAGTTGCTAACTTCATAAAGAATACGTTTAGCCTTTATGTTCTGTAATTAGTTTCTCCAGCTCGAAAATTCTTGAAGTGTCAACTATAGGTGTGGAAAAATGCTTTAATCTTAAACTTTTTTTCAATTTTTCATGTTATGAGCACACACACCGTAGCGCACAATCAAACAATATTTATCATTACTATATTATTGTTTCGAATGTCTTAAACTTTTGGTAACTCATTCAATCGGAAAATTCGGCTACTGCTAATGAATGCTACAGCGTAAACATGAACCAGAAAATTCAGTTTGCCCAGAAAATGGGCAACTGCCCTCTAACATTTCTGTTGTAAATTGGATGCGTATTAAACACTAACAATAAGTGCTTCTCAAAATTCCGCCCATAGAAACAAATACTTAGCAACGAATCAGTGTCAAATTTAAATTGTGGGAATTTCTTTTCATAATTATGCATTGCAATTTTTCACACAACGTTCAAATAAATAGCATATTTTTCATTCAAGATCAAAAACATTAAATTCGGTCACCAAAGTGCTATCTCAGAGATGATTGGGGATAAACAAATTGGAGGGGTTGTCACGTGGTACAAGAAACAGCTTCAATTGAACAAAATTTGTAGTATTAGGTACTAATACTAAACATGCACCATACAATCCTAGGTTTTAACGTACAAATCTAGAAATCACATGAGCTATACGCATTGAGAATAATACCATAATAGGAGATTTTCAAAATCGGACAAGCATGCAATTTTTATTTCTAATATTTGTTCTTATCTAAAAACTCAAGGAAAATTTTGATTCCACTTCTTAATTTGTTATGTTAGGGGTGGAATAATAATGGTACGAAGCATGGGGGAAGAATTTTGTTGTGATAATTTCAAAATATACGCTTTGAAGGTACAAAGAACCTTCTTCATCTGAACACTCTGTTATACTATTTTTACAGTTTTTCTTGAAATACAAGAAGACCAGCATTAAGAGTGTTCGGATAATGCAATATGTGGACAGCATAATTCGAATAAGTGAAGTTCTGCTGTACTTCAACAATTACCTTTTTATGTTTTTTATATTATACGTTATTAGATTATTCTCGGGTTTTATATATCTCGTACCTTCTCTTTGTTTGCTGCGTTGTTGCTGGGGGAGCTTATAGCCTAGCGGGGAGATGGCTCGCTTGCTACTCTAATCGCTCCCTACCTGAAAATTTATCGCAGAGCCCGTTGCGCATTGTCGACTATTGGCCAGGGTTGTCAGATTAAGAGAGGGGAGTCACACATCACGACCGACGCGACTGTAAAATCTTAAAGGATTCTAGATTCTACAAATCTCGCCAATTCATCGGCGACCGGATGGCCAAGAGATCGTTTACGACCAATGAAAATCTCGAATTCCTTCATGAATGCTATTCTTTCATTATATCCCTAACTGTACTTTAATTTTTATAATACGTTATTTTTATTGCACATTTATAATATAAAAGCATGCATTCAATGAGCTTGAACATTTAATACTGATTATTAGCTAAACAAACAAAAGTGTCAGATCGTCTTTTAGTTTGTTAATATTGTAGCATGAGTTTGCGATTTATGATATGTTTTTAGAAACAGGATTTAAGATAGCCTGTATAACTTTGACATGATATAACAAGTAAACCATATCAAAATAATTGGATCAGTGGCAAGTATAGAATTATGAACGTTCGTCAAACAATATTATTCTTCGAATAGTGAAGGAAAGTCAGATTGAATGAAATATGTATTGTTTCTTACAATGTTTTCTCTGTTAATTGTAAGTTAAAATTCCTGGTACAGCGAAAGAGGTTTCGTTAAGGTTTCTACAATTTTTTTTATTTATAACTAGATGATATCAGCAAAGCTTTTATGTATATTCAATTGATATTAAATTAATGATGTGAAAGGAAATAGTCGAATAACTGTCATAAGTATTAAAAGAATACATAGCGTTGAATTATATAATGTTATGTAAGAATATATCTAAATTTGGCGAACAAAAAAGGAGTACTTGCGCTTATTTATGCGTTCACTACTGTTCGTTGGCGCTGGCAAAATATATGTATGTCAAGGCCCCATGGCCGATTCAATGAACATTTTGCGCACTGGAGATACTCCCTGACCAAAGTTTGGAACAATCCTCCTTTCTATTCGGTTTGGAACTTGATAGTTACAGAGATGGTAAATAACAATGGTCGAAGTTCAAAATTATTTTCTTTTTCATTGATTTAAAAAAATAGAGGAAGAAGTACTGAATTCATCGCGTCTTTTTTTTCATTTTGAATATTGACTGGACAATCTTATTATTAGAACTAGAAATTGAACGTACAAGTTTCGAAAAAATTCATTTATAATTAATAGTGTTCCTGTTTACGATAAATGAAATTCTTTTTTAATAGTAACTTTTTCAATATTTTGTTGTTGAATTATCTACACGAATATAAATAATGGCGGTTGTTGTAAGAAAAAAGATTTTTAACATTTCTTCCAAGTATTCAACGAACAGAATCAAAGAAATGTCTTAAAATAAAAAAGCTAAAAAGTGAGCATGAAATTAGTGATTGGTGTTTGTATTCGGTTTAGAACATATTTATTTATTGTAACAGTAAACGCAATTGTGGCATTTCAAATTGGATAGCATTTTTTAGCACTACATAACACAATATAAAATAAATAATATTGAAGGGAAATTAAAACGGTGGTTCTACATTTTTGTGGTGGAAATTGAATGATGCATTGTTTTTTATAAAACAAGCCGAACGTTTTATGAATTCAGCTTTAATGTTTAGTTAAAAGTATAAATACCCACAAGAAATACACTCGAAATTTTCATTTTGTTAAAAGTTAATGATTTTCTCATATCGTTGCTATCAATTTTCTAAGTTTTACATTACATTTCAGCCTTTCCTGGATTTTGGAGGTCGTTCATTCCTTTATTTCTTCCTTTGTTTTTTTATTGAGCCCCTTTTAATAGGATAATTCTATTATAATTTTAATCTTACTGTATAGTTACGTATGTTTGAACTATAACTTGAATTTGCTTTACCACCGTTGAGACTTTTTGTAGACTGACTAAAACTATACTACCTAAACTGAAAAAGTATACTAACTAAACTCTAGACCAATTATACTCTTGTAAAACCCGTCAGGAGTTTTTTCTTGTTCTTGTCTTATGTAACAAGGTGCATTTCGATTAGCATAAAACATTAATGTCTTGAACAGCTTCAGGAATAATTAGTCTTGAAGTTCAAGGCTGTAGTTTGACCGACCTTCTATAAGATATTTGTGTCACATTCGTCATTATGGTCTCATGATACAATGCCTCAAGTTCAACTCTCTATGTGTTAGGAGTCTCTCCAATAAAAACTGTGTTGAGCGTCATTTAGAGTAGCCATTGTTGCCGCTGGAGATAAGCTGTCCCAAATATTTCTCCTACTTGATACTGAGTCGTAACTCGTTCTGGATGTGGCTACAATTTGTGTGCGCAGGATGGCAGGAAACAAAGGGTTTGTTCGGAGTGGCGGTTTGCTCGGTTTCCAACCAGTTTGCGATTTGCTTTCTCGGAAGGTTCTGCTGCGTCTGACGATTGGAAACTGGTTGGAAACTGAGCAAACTGCCACTCCGATCAGACTCAAAGTAAAATAATATATACCCTTTCTTATGTGATTAGTTAGTATTAGATTTTTAGTACGCGATTATTGGTCATTTAGTAACAGAACGTAAGTTTCATCCTTGAAGGATTTAAAGCTTAAAAGGTTCGTTTAAATCTACAGACATTGAATGTAGCGTGGCAGACACGAAAAATATTCTTTAACTCCTGGTATTCCTAATTCTTTTCCAATTTTGTTTCCAGCGACTGCCTATTATTTTAAGTATTTTATTTGCAATGTACTTCAAAAGATAGTTGATTGATAGGAACCAATTGAAATTTTTTTAATGCTAATTATGAGGAAAATTGCCCTGGAAGTTTGATATTTGTGGAATTTCTTTTGATCGAACTCGACACAGGAGTATCTGTGAATGAAATTGATGTCGAGTCACATTCAACAAAGGAGTTCGAAGATTTAATGCATATATACATAATGGTCACAAAAATATAACTACATATATATGCAAGAATATATTAATATATGTGTAAAGAAATTTTCATCAACTTTTTTACAATTGTCGTAGTCTCCAGTCAATAAAACGGACAACGCACACACACACGCGCGCCCATTCTTGCCCCTCCCTATTTTGTACAGAATAAAAATAATTTATAAGAACGTATAAAATACCAGATTTAAACTCTTTTAAAAAGTGTTCTAAGTTTATTGTGGTACACAGGAGTTGCATATTCGTCTCATCGAGGAGCACAAGCTAGTAATAGTTAATACAAATCCTCGGCTATCATTGTACGCACTTTCATGCTTTGGCGTAGAACCGGTTCACCCCTGTCTACTGTACCGTACCAGACACCTATTATCTCACCCTATCAATCTTACGTTATTGAAAGACTTAATAAGATCAACTACTATCTAGGGATATTATCTAGGGATGTCCAGTTTAGAAGCATTCAATTGCACCGGCATGGCGCCGCAGCTCATTTCGTGTCATTCGAGAAAAGGGTAAAACTGTAAAAAATACGAAGTATAACAGTTGCACAACAGAAGTACAGCTTATGTGGAATCACACGAAACTCGCAATAGATACACTTTACACTCACACTAATAAACTGACCCGCAAATAATTATAATGCCACTAGACTTGCAATATCCTTCTCTTCTCCCTCTCTACTTTCATAAAATAATGGCCAGATGTACATACTTATTGGTAATATATTGTTAATACTGAAACTACCAACGGGGACTAAATAACTTGTTTAATATTTATTTATATTTATTACTTATTTTTAAAGCATTTGAATTTATGATTGTTTTCCCATTTTTATTGAAATATGTACACGATCAATTGTATAAATCATTTCCTTCTTTTTTTTAAAAATATACCATAAGAAGAATTAAAACAGCTTCTTACGCGCAGGAAACTTGATTTCAACAATTCGGATTTTAATGCGATTTTCTTTCCTGTATAATAGTTATGGTCCAAGCGAACTATAGGCTATAAAATATTTCACTATTTATTACCTATACTGGGTGCTTCAAGAGTTATACCAAAATTTGAAAAGGAATGGGGTGTCGAGCTATAAATCGTTAGAAGATTTTTGTAACAAAGATAACTACAACAAACTTTTTTTTTTTAAATTAAGTTAGGGCAACTAGTATGTAATAAATGCAAGACATCGATTAACGTCTCGCCAACGATGTGTTAAGGTAGTAGAAATAAAACGATTATGGACTTCAAATGATCTTTATTAAAAACGAATAATTTTGTAAGTATGTCTATGGATTGACAATAATATTCGTCATTAAAATGATCTTTTTACAGGCTTCGATCGGGGAAGGAAGATCGTGTCAGGTTGACGAAGATTGTTCAGTGGAACAATATTGCTATGATGTGTCTCAGCAATGTGTGGATTATACTAGATGTAATAGATACAATCGATTGGAAGGAACGGGACGGTCAAGACACCCTTCTCACTGTGGAAATTGTCTACCGACGTGAGTATCCAATTGTACTGTTACATCATAGATATATAATTATACATATGTATAGGATTGTACTGAGCGTCTTAACACTAAACGTACCATGCACGATCACACGACCGGTTTTAAAATTCGATTCAACTATACACTTTTTTCCAATTCTATTAAAAATAAGGGGAAAAAATATAATTTTTATATTATTATCCAAATGTTATTTTGTGCATTAGTTTTCGTATTAAATTGACAATTAGCTATACCGAGATGGAAAAATATGACCTTTATTTCATAATCGGTTATTTGACTTGTTAGGGTACGGATAACTATGTATACATAGTCGGTATGTTTAGTGTTAAATTCATAGTTTCAGTGTTATCAAACTTGACTCTTTGCACTCGAGACTTCCCGTTTCTATTCATTTTGGTGACACAGAGGGAACAATCGAGTACAAAGGGTTGAATTGCTATTACTGTTTCCACCCACCCTGTATAAAGACATAACATGTTTGTTTGGATGTGAGCGATAATCTCTGAAATTATTGTACAGATTAAAAAAATTCTTTCACTATATAGAAACTTACTTATTTCTGATTAACATAAACTGTACATGGCATCGTTTGTATTAGTAAAGTACAGGGTATAATAAGTATACAGAAGTATAATTCAACTGTTCTACTCTAAATTGTCAATCTGAGTATTTCCACAGTCCTGATATCTTTTGAGTAAAGAACGACATCAGTGAAAAGTTTAAGAAAACCTCTAAGTGACGGTGGAAGTACTTCCTATTGTTTAATTTAAGCCATTGTAAGGGTGCACACGAAATGGCATCCAGGTGAAGTCGGGTAGCACAGCTAGTATAACATATACAATTTCTTTGTTAGGTTTAAGGCGGAGATTCTAAGCACTGGGGATGCGGCAATCTTGTGCAAGAAAATGGAGCCGCTGCAAACAACAGCTGGTAAGATAGACTTTAGGTTGTAGCAGGGTCTATTTGTAATCATCCGCAATACAGCTATAAACTTTATTTAATTTAAAAAAGGAGAACCGATAATAATTACACTTATTTCAGTATACAGTAGAATCCTTTTTATCCGAACTTTTAGTTATACGAACATACCAACATAGTAACCAAGTACAAAACAGCTTTAGCAGCTACAAGGATCAAATTTGGATCTATAAATCTTTAATCAGATCATATTTAACTCTTGTATTTCTAATTGCTATTATTAATACTTGTTCTTATTTTAAGTACATAAATATTAACATTAAGAAACTAACTGTTCTATTGTCTCAAAATTCCGTCACCCGAATAGGCATGCACCCCAATACTTCGGATAATCAAGCGTCCACTGTAAACTTTTGCACAAGCTTCTATGTGACCAAAAAAAAGAAAAGCATTTTCAACTTTATCTGAGGAGATCGGAATTGCCGTTATATGTATTGTTGCATGACAATATTTGCTTACATATTGTGACACTCACATTATTAGAAATTCAGCAGGAATTGAAGTATGATTTAATAGTTCATTCGTACAGTCACAATATTGCCTTTTCATACTAGCACATGCCTGGATCACTCAAGGAAACATTAAGGTATCTCATGCAAGTTAAACCGTAGAAAGGAGGGAAAATTTGTAATTTTTTCCTCACACGCCAAATTCTTATTTCAAAATTTCTTTTATTCTCATTAACGTTCATAGGTTGAAGTAAATATATACTCTAAATTTCATTACAATAATTATAATTACTAGGACGCTACAATGTCCGTGAAGCCGTGGTTGTTAAAACATCATTTACTGTGTAAAATTCCACCCTGCGCTATTTTTATCTTAAATGAATCAAAAAATGTTGGTTTGTAAAAGTGATAGCTAAGACCATTTTACTGAGAAGCCGACTTCTCGAGCTTAATGTTGCCATAGATATTCCTGTTTGAAATCGCCGATGAAGTTTTGCTTTGAAAAATTGTAAACTATTTGAACCCTTTTTGTTATATGTATAGAAAAAAACTAGGATAAGCTCCGAAAATAGGTTCCATACTCAAGTAGGTAATCCTGTAGAGACGATCTCATCGAAATTTTAGTCGAATTGTTTCATTGCGATTGGTTGATAAATTATGATGGGCACCGTTTCACCAACGATGCTTTTCCAACTATTGCCATAGCGTGTTTATTATTGCGAATAGGAAAATGAAATTCATACGACAGTTAATTCAAACTATGCACTGTAACAAGTATATCACGAGTTTTAGAGAGTAAATATCGCGTTTCATGAAAAAATTACAAGAATTTATTCTCTCTTGCAAATTTAGCTTGTAAATAAAAAAATACGTTAAAACTGTTGATTTGCGGATTAAGCTATGTAGTCGAAAACATTTTTTTGAGGGCACAAAGAAGCTTGTAGAAAACTGCGATAAATACATCAAATAACACGTGGACAATCCTACAAAGTACCATTCTTCTAGGATTTATACTTTATGCTCAAAAAAGTGTATAGCTAGGCGTATTGCGGATAATTATTGGCTCGTGCATAAACATAAAAATGACTGACAGTATAACACATCTGAAACACTAATGAATTGTATTATAGACCCCGCTAAGCTGAGTAACGCTGTGATAATATGGATAATAATCGGGGCAATATTTACGGTTGTATCGGTAGCTGTAGGATTGGTCTACAGGAAACGTAAGTACAATATAATCTTTGTAAGTTTACCTGCCTATCGCATGTAAATTGTTGACTAAATTCTGGTTACATTATGATTACAGGCATTTGTGCTATGCGTCAAAAAAAGCAAAAATCAAAACAGTGGATTAACGATTGTGTAGTTGGACCAACCGCTCCACCCCTGGAAAACGGTAGGTGTTGTGTGCTCTTCTGTCAAACGAGTCTTGCACATGGAAATGCACCGTTAAGTTGAGTCATCATTGAAGGAACACCGAAGAACTTTTTGTTGTTTCTGTTCCTGAAATTTTTCGTATTTTCCGTATTGATACTTTATCTACGCTAACATCGACATATTAAAACTTTTATCGGAACCCGCGCGACATGAAGGTATTTCCGATCACGTGGAATGGTTGCACTACAGTAGACCCTCTTTTATACGAACCCGCGCGATATAGTTGAAGGCATCTGCGGTCACCGGGAATATTTGTTTGAAATATGAAATGAACGTCAAAGTTGGGAGCTATTAATGTTCCACAAATCTTGGAAACAATCTATGTGTTACAATTCTATTCAGAAAGCATATCAATTGTGTTACTGATTTGAGAGATTTCGGATCAATTTACGATAATGGACCTATAAGATCTAAAAAAATTTCCCTATATCAGCTTCTTATTTACATACTGTAAATATTACAGTAAAACCATTTTTATTCAATTACTGTTATTCGAACACCTCTTGCATCTGCGCAGTTCAGTGTATATCTAAAATCGCAATCGATCACAAGACAGTGGAATAGTGCTGTGCCGGTAATGCGTGGTGCTAACTTGTATTACAAGGAGGCAGGAAATAATTAAAACACCCAAGAATGGTGAAAGGATAACTATATTAACTAAAAAATATGGTATTGCCAAGTTACCAATTGCGGGCATTAAAGCGCCGACGCGTGCTATTGAGAATTAGTTTCTATTGTTAATATTTGTGTTTTTTCATTAAATGTGTGAAACCAATTGCACTGTTATCCGAAAATGTCTCTGTCCGAATATACATATACATATCGATACTAATGCGTATAATCGAGTTCCTACTGTATGTATCAGCAACACACAGCAACATCGTGAGTGACAGAAACATTCAGGAACGTTAAGAAACATTTGCTTAGCTTCAGTAACTTTTTCAAGAATCACGAAATATCAATAAAAGGTTCCTCTTCAGTGACGATGCAACATTAAATACACAGGAAAGTAGAACTTACACCACGTACCTGTGCACATCCAGTATTGTGTATCGGGAAACATTTCAATCTCTCAGGAACTTAGAGGAGACAAGCTTGAACACTCACTTTGTGAAGAAGAAGCCACAAGAATATACACAATTGATCTCATTTGTTGTAGGAAACTTTATACTTTTCCGTGGAAGTAGATATCTTGCTGCCAGTTTTCCTTGCATTTAGACAGTCTGTTAGAAAAACGAGTAAATATACAGAATGTAAATCTCTATGTATCATTAATTTTAACCATCGACTCTGAAAGCTAAGATATCTACATAGAATAAGGAAGGCTTTTGCATTCTGCATCTCCTATTGTTAGTTATAATAATGAATTAAACATTCCATGTTCTATCGAACAAGAAAACGCACTTGGACTAAAATTCATTGTTTTACGTCGTCGCTACGTACGGTCGTAACAGAAACTGATTGCTAACTGTCATTCCTAACTGGTTCTTGTGAAAGGAATCTGTATATATATTTCATATGTATTTCAGAATGCTCAGTTACATTTTCTTTCAGTTGCATTTTACCGTAATGCTTAACTTGTTAAAACTAACAAATGGGGGTTTGGGATTACAAAATTCCTGTGACACATGCACGTAACTTAGCTTCTGAAATCACTGGTTTAAGTTGATGACACACGAAGGTTGTGTCTGTGTATGCACCAGTAGATCATAACTTTCTTGCACATGTTGCATTTAGCTTTTGTACTGGACTAGTGCTAACGCTCGTATTTCATGCATTAAAATTACTAACTGGCTATAAATATAGTCACTTCTATTACAACAACTCGATTATTTTATTACAGTATACGAACCTACTTGAAAGCCGAATTAAGTGCGGCGAGTTGAACACGCGGTAATGACTGTATAAAAGTTCAACATCATCGACACAGCTCTTAAATACGTCGAGCAGTCTCTGAATGTGAGATGCTTTCAGGTCCGTTCCTTGAAACTGGGGAACGCATTACAAATGAGCCGTTCAACAACAATCATCATGCAAAGGATAAGAATAGATTGGTAAATGCCACTCCCTGCAAGGAGCCCAACTGGATTCGTACAAATCCTGATTATGAACACAACTTGGATAATAGCAGCTTGGGCGCAGTGGGTCATCTGCACACTGACATGCTTCTACCAGGAAATAATAATAATTCGGAGATATGGGAGCCTGTGTAAGTATAGTTCAATTGATTTTATAACTTGGGAAGCACGGCAAGATGCGAATTCTCACTTTACGTAAAGTTTCTCGTAGCACAGTACTGTCCCGATCTCTGCAACACTTTCGGGACTGAAAAGTTGCAAATGTCGAGAAGCTCTGACTCTACAACCAAGTCGAGCTAGACATGATATGCAGAATTACATATGTACTCCAAAGAGAATAATTTCAAAATGCAGTCGCAATCTAGCCCGAAACAGCATGCTCAAAATTGGAAACAACAAAAAACTACGCTTCTAAGTACTAAAGATCATAAAAGCTGAAGTCTTTTCACAATTTCAAAAACTGGTGGGGATAAACCCATCAGTTGCAACCCAGAACTTGTTGCAAAGATCGAAGGAAGTAAAGTGATGAAGATTAGGGGACGACAGTAGTACGGAAATGAATCAACTTTTCATTTTTTTAATTATTTTCCGTAGCTTGCACATAACTTGTATACACATATCCTTTATACAGGGTATCTTATAAATGTCAGCAATTACTATAACCGTCTTGTAAAGAGTGAAACAGGGTTGAAAATGGGTGCATTGAATATTTTCATTCGAGCTTCCTATTGCAAGAAAATCATAAGAATTGTATGCGAATTAGATGCGTCTCGCGATGTGGTCAAAGTTACGGTGGCAACCCATCAGTCGAGGGGGAGAATCAGAGGTTCCAAAAGAAACTTACTATTTTCCATGACCGCTTTTGTTAACTGCTCCTCTGAAGAAGCAAAAGACAGTCTGCGAGAGTTGCCACGTGTTCCAGGAGCCTTTCCTAAATTAGTAACTGACATGGAATTGAGTGCTAAATGAGAATTTTGAAAAGGCACGTGTTTAAATGTTTACCAAATATAGTAAAAATAACCCCCAGAAAAATACTTTTGTCCACCAAATTTCGGACTCCATTTTATAAAAGTGATTAGCAATTATATTATTTGCCACAAACAAAATTTTTTGCTCTCCAAAAGTAGTAAATCTTCATCTAATATGAGACCACATTTAACCTTTTTGTTCACTAAATTAAATTCTGAAACCCCAGAAAAATATTTCCGTCCACCAATTTTAGTAAATGTTCGCCAAAATGAGTAAACGTTCACCAAATTTGAGACCCCATTTAGTTTTAGAGTGGATAGGCTTGCTCGCAACTTAAATCTCATAACCCAGAATGTTTGGCTGCGTTGCAAAAAAAGTTATTCGGGTTTTTAGCAAATTAATCTTGACCAACTCTTACATTAAATCCACTTAAATGGGGTAATTTTGGTAAAATTTGATGAACGAAAGTATTTTTCTAGAGGTTCAAAGTGTAATTTGGTGGCCAAAAGTAAATTTAATAGCACCCAAAACTTTTTTGGGTGCTAAATAATATAATATAGTGATAAACTATGGGTATTTGGTAGACACTTTAGGATTAAATATGGTCACAAATTTGGTGAATGTTTACTAATTTTGGTAAACGGAAGTATATTTCTGAGGCCTTAAAGTTTAATTTGGTGAACATTTAAACTTGTTCCCTTTTGAAAATAGTTATCGTCATCTCTGTCTCATTTTCTATAAGACGGCTATGCTCATTTACAACACTTATGAGACATCCTGTATACTCTTCGCATAGTTTCTATACACTCTGCAAGACGAAAGGTCATGATACGTCATTTGTTACGTTACTAGTCGACAACACAGTACATCTATAAAATTAGTTTCATAAAGTTATAAATGTACCTATTAGAGTTATTTAGAAATAAAATATTATTGCTACACTTATTATTACTAAACAAATGCTCCAACGTTCAAATACTTTTTTAAAGTTGAATCTTTTCTGAACAGAATACTGTTTTTCGCTTGTCGGTATCTCTCACAGTTGTGACTCTGATGACTTAGCCTGGGAATCGACCATACATGCTGATAAATGTTTGCACATACCTGGTGCAGTTGTTACTAGCCAGGCTGTCTGACCTATCTTTTCTTGGGATAAACTACGTATCCCTCATCGTAGAATTCCTCCAAAGTTTTAATTACCGAGGGATAAAAGAGGCTGCACTGTAATATTTACAGTACGTAAATAGGAAGTAGATGTAGCAAACAATTTTTAAATCTTATAAATCATTATCATAAATTGATTTGAAATATTACTCAAACGGGTAATGCGCCTGATATACCTTCGCAATAGAATTGAAACACAATGATTAGTTTTAACATTTGTGGGACGTTTTCAGCTCCCAACTTCTGCGTTAATTCCACTCCAACAATATCGTGTGGGTTCGGATAAAAAAAAATATAGCGATCGAATTGAGTACAGGGTGATGCACTAAACGGGGAATCGGCTTTTTACCATCGAATTATCGGTAATACCGACAAGCGTAATTGTTTTGTTAGCCGCATAATGTCACCTGTGTCGTGTGTCGCTCAGCACTACGCAGAGTGAATCAAATTGACAAATACTGAATCTTGAGGAAGCGTTACTTATACGCTCCGGCGAAACTGTTTTATTCTTATTTCTGAATTATATATATGGTAACCATATTAACTTACCTCATACCAAACATCTGTGAACTGAATCTATGAAGAATGGGTTATGATTATTGGGATGAATGCTTGTTAGTTCAAATTAATATAATTTCAATAACAAAAGTAGTCGTTGTGGTAATGAATTTACAATCTTGTGGTTCGTGTTCGATTCGGAATAACCCAATTTTCGATTTCTCGCAATTCAAACAGGCCATCAAATAGCATTCTGTTATTAGTCATAAACTCGTCTCGTGCTGCACATTTCCACGTCCATCTGATTGCGAAGAATAGTGCGGCCACACTATTTATTTTCCTATTTGCTTTGTAGTCACTGGTGACTTTTCACTTCCACAGTAGCGGCTCATGACACATAATGTTTACAAATGCGGTTTAAACGTTTGTTTGCTAAAAAAAGATACCGTCTTTAAATCTGGTGAATTGTGGAGGGCGTCGATAGCCGCAAATTAATAGTGATACGAGTTTATTGCTAATATCAAAATATATTATTTCTTCACCTTCATTTCATCATCCTAATAATCATAGCCTGCTCTCTGGAGATTTAGTGCACAGAAATTTGATATGACATAAGACTTTAATACGGTTACCATATAATTCAGAATTCAAAATAAAACAGTTTTATTGAAGTGCATAAGCAACGTTTCCTCGAGATTTTGCATTTCTCAATAAATCGATAGGCTGCCAGTATCTGCCATGATTCAACTTGTGTAGTGCTAAGCGACACAAGACAGTGGTGACATTACACGGCTAATAAAACAATTACGCTGGTCGATATTACCAATAATTCGATGGTAAAAAGCTGATTCCCCGATTCGCGCATCACCCTGTATATATATATATCCCCCCAAAACCATTAAAATGAAAAAAAACGCCAAGTAGTCCGCCCCCACTCCGCCATCGCGGCTCCCCAACCCAGCAACCTTGTCAAAATTATTTAAAAAATTACCAAAAATAGAAATGGATATCATTGGTAAACGAAAGCCAAGTTATAATTCAGATATAACTAATAACATACAAGAAAGCCAGGTTTTCATTCAAAGATATCTCGAGTTAACTCGCATTAGCAATTAACAATAAATTCAGAATAAATTAGCGATTAACAATAATAAAAAAAACTTGGCCTGTGCGCGCTTCATTGCGAGGTAAGAAACCAATGAGAAACTAATTTAAATCTAACATTCAGTTTACTACAATATAAAATCCTAAGAAATCTTACATTTACAGTTCAATCACATATACTATACCGTCCAAAAACATTAAAATGTAAGAAAATGCGCCAAGTAGCAGTTGGATTTCCCCACAAAAATATAACAAATATAATATATAATGAAATATAACCAAAAAAAATAGATATACAAGAAAGCCAAGCTTTCATTCAAAGATACCTCGATTTAACTCGCATTAGCAATTAACAATAAATTAACAATAAATTACCGATTAACAATACAAAAAATCTTGGCGTGTGCGCGCTTCATTGTGAGGTAGAAAGGCAATGGAAGACTGATTTAACACTAGAACTACCGATGATTGTTATGGTGTTATATCGAACCACGTAAAAAAAAGTAATTTTGACTCGTTCGGTAGTACTGGTGTTGAACCTAACACGGACTTTACTACAATATGAGTAAATCCTAATAAATCTTTCATTTTCAATCATATATACTATATACAGCGGCCTTGTTATCCCATTTTTGCCTCCAACATAACTGACAAGGAGATCATTTTCCTCGATATTGATAAGAAGGAGGTTCTCAGTTCATCGCGTATATGTTTCTTTAAAAGCTTTTTAGTAATATTACCGGAGCAAGTGCCTCGAATAAAGCGCGCACACGCCAAGATTTTTTGTATTGTTAATCGGTAATTTATTGTTAATTTATTGTTAATTGCTAATGCGAGTTAAATCGAGGTATCTTTGAATGAAAGCTTGGCTTTCTTGTATGATATCTATTTTTTTTGGTTATATTTCATTATATATTATATTTGTTATATTTTTGTGGGGAAATCCAACTGCTACTTGGCGCATTTTCTTACATTTTAATGTTTTTGGACGGATTTCATGTCTTTTTGTTAGTTAATGCTTAACAATAAAGACAATAAAAATTCTAAGTATTTATCAATGGTTTAATCAATAAATATAAAAGTAAAATTTTATTAAAATGTCAAGTGCCATTTCTGTTCAAATATGCACCATCACCTATGTGCATGTTTATGTTATAATGTAACTTTAATGTTACAATGTATTTATAACTTAATCATGCACATAGGAGGAGATCTAAGAAATTGAGCTGAATGTGAGAATATAGATTCCTCAGATAATATACTTTGCACTTGACAAATTCACATTAGCAAAAGAAAAATTACCAATAGCTAGGATGCATTTAAATTGCAAATTAGATAAGCTATACCCTCATACGCACTCTAACATTGATGTATCTTGACAGCCAAATGCGTACCTCAGGGAGCGCATAATCTAATGTAATAAAATTTGTTAAATAAGTACTGATTACCAATAGCTAGTATGTCGCTAAATGACACATGATTGATAATTTTTGCTTGCTTAATTCATTTTATTCTTTAGCTGAAGTGTTCCTTGAGCGATGAACTTGACAGTCACGATCATAATACAACTAAATTAGATTGCCTATGAGCATTCTGCTTGGTTTATATATTATAATTCTAAAGCGTTAAATCAAATAATGATTCAGAGTAGCAAAAGAGAGATTCCCAATAGCTATAATATATTGAAATTTTAAATGATTGGGCTTAATACTTTACAAATTATTCCTGACTGTCAAATATCTAGCTGACGGAGCGCAAACCTAAAGTGCTGAAATTAGTCTACGTAAGCAAGTACTGATTACTAATACCGAGTATTCCCTTGAACTGTAAATAAATAATTGCTAATATTGCTTTAAAGATAAATATGCTACACTCTTGACAATTTTAATTATTGGAAATCAGCACTCGTTTACCAAACACATTTGACACTTCATAATTCTTAATAATGACAAGATTACAGGGACAGGGGCAAGGACACTATACTCTTTTATTAACTAAATAAAAGCATGGAATCTGGAATAAAATAAAATAATAAAATTGGACTGTGTCACATAACCATTATGACACATAACCAGCCATGGCATAACTGGCTTAACCAATGTGTCGGTATGACACAGATTACAGATTATAGATCGGTAACGTAAATACGATATTCCCATTTGCTGCCATCTCGTATGAGAAAAGTGAAAACCACATTTTTAGGAATTAGTTCCCCTGATGAATCTTAATTTGCCTTGCCGTTTTCACGAGAAGAATAAGCAGGAGAAATCCATATCTCTTGAACGACTGAACCGATTCGCTTGATTCTTAGCTCATTCGATTCAGAAAAATCAACGAAAAAATACAAAATTCAGAAATAAATCCTTGGAGCTGTAACTTTTCCATAAATCGAGGTGAAAGTTTTTAGCGGACGAAAACCGCTACACTTCGGGATAAGTATTCTCGGTAGTCGCGCGCTGTACTATATATATAACTACTACTTGGCGCGAGACTCTACCGAGTCTCCTGATACTACACAGAAAAGCAGGTTCTCAATTCGTCTCGAATATATTTCTTTCAAAGTTTTCCAACAATATTACCAGAGCAAGTGCCTTGAATGAAGCGCGCACACGCCAAGTTTTTATTATAATTGTTAATCGCTAATTTATTGTGAATTTATTGTTAATTGCTAATGCGAGTTAACTCGAGATATCTTTGAATGAAAACTTGGCTTTCTTGTATGTTATTAGTTATATCTGAATTATAACTTGGCTTTCGTTTACCAATGATATCCATTTCTATTTTTGGTAATTTTTAAAATAATTTTGACAAGGTTGCTGGGTTGGGGAGCCGCGATGGCGGAGTGGGGGCGGACTACTTGGCGTTTTTTTTCATTTTAATGGTTTTGGGGGGATTTTAATTCTATTTGTTAGTTAATCGGTAAAATAAAAATATAATTTGTTATTACCCATTTGATAAGTTTAATACTTCAACAATGTGACAAATAGGAGGAAGGTACAACGTGTCTGTATAATGTAACATACGAAGTGTTCGTCTTAAATAGATGCAATTCAAGGGCATGCTATCTATTGGCAACTCATATGTATTTGCCCAACAAATTTGGAGTCCTTTGCTTAAATTATATATTCTCTCTTCATTCAACACATGTGAAAAGTGTACAACTTGTCAAATGTGTAGGCTAAGAACCACTTAAGCGACAGGTTTAAAATTTGATGAGCAAATACTGATTTCCCACGACTAGTATACCCCTAAATTAATAATGTTACGATGAGGCTCAGCACTTAATAAGTTCTATTAATTCTCTTATTCGATACATTTGTAGTGTCAAGTTTGACAAGGGCGTACCCAAGACCACATCAGTGACAGATTTCAAACTTACTGAACAGATACATAATGCAAATACTACAAAAGTGAAAGATTTAATTAATACTTCAACAATGTGACAAGGACACATCTTGGCTGTATAATTTAACATACAAAGCATTGGACTTAATTATATGGAATTCAAAGGCATGCTATCTACTGGCAATTCATATTCGTCCAACAAATTTGGAGTCCTTCGCTTAAATTATACATCCTCTCCTCATTCGACACATGTGAAAAGTGTGAAACTTGTCAAATGTGTAGGCTAAGAACGACTTAAGCGACATGCTTCAAACTTGATGAGCACTACTACTTTTCCACAACTAGTATGCCCCTAAATTAATATTACAATTAGGCTCAACACTTAATAAATTCTATTAATTCTTTTATTCAACACATTTGTAATGTTAAATTTGACAAGGGCGTACCCGAGAACCAGTTCAATTATACATGTCAAACTTGCTGAACAGATACATTATTCAAAACTACAGAAGTCAACGATCTAAAGTTTCCTGAGCAAATACTGATTACTAGTAAGGTTCGTAGTTCAGAAATCATTTACATGAAAGACCTGAAGTATCACTTGGTGAACAAATTGTTGCTTTTTCATTTAAGTGGGTCCTGGTTATGCACTTGGCAACTTTGGTAGTCTATAATTGTATTGAATAAGAGGATATTGCTTAACAGTGTTAGATTGAGTAGGGTCATAAAGCTGTACCAATAAGAGAATAAAACTGTTAAATTTGTCAGATATCCTCGCGTAAGATATTCCTGTCATAAAATAGCCTACATAACCAAGCACTCGAACGTCAAGGAAATAAGACATCTATCCATCTCGTGTTAGTTAGTCTCTTTCTACATGCCTAGCATCTCTCTCTAACATCAGGTCACATCTGCCTTCTCTCTCTACCATAACATCATCTCGCAGCTAGAAATATAGAAATATATGAACATTCTGCCACCTAGCGTGGAAAATATGTGACCTACATTTTTGGTCTGAATCTTCTTCTGAATCGTTTTCACACGAGAAAATAAGGAAAGGAAATTCATATCTCTTGAACGCATGGACCAATTTCCTTGCTCTTTAGCTTATTGGATTCAGAAAAATAAATTAGGCTGTGCTTGATTCATAAGTTATGCCTGCAAGCTGTAACTTTTTCGGAACTCGAGGTGAAAGTTTTATATCGATCGAAAACCGCTACGCGTCGGGATAAGTAGCCTCGGCTTCTCGCACTGCATAGCTATAGCTAACTACTTAGCGCGAGACTCTACCGAGTCTCCTGATGGTCCCGTCTTTTCTACTTTCGTCGAGATTTAGTTAGGTTAATTAAAGTGCGGCACAATGTATATTAGTATTACTCTATAGTCGGGCCGTTATAGTTCATTATAGTATGAATCTAGTTGCAAAGTAACTTAAATGCAAGCGATTCAGTCTATTCAGGCGGGACAGCTAATTTCATATAATCTGTTTTTGCAGGCAACTAAGCATTCAAGGCTACACATCTGAGGAAAGGGATAATAATATTAACACGGATCTATATCAACGAAACTACCCCGGTTCATCCGAGGATGCTGGGAATTCGAGTGCCAGTAGCAGTGGCAATGCGGGTGGATCCTCCCCTGACATGAACGACAGCCAACACAATAGGCAGGGCAGTCCAAATGTTTTAATCGCGCAGAAAGTATCAGTGAACGTGAATGTGTTCAACAATTAATGATATTCTCAGGCTAGTCTAAGTCTGGCGAGTTTGTAGCGTAATTAATAAGCGTAATTAATAAACAATATTTCGTACTCCTGTGGCATTTGCTCGTCGAAGCAAATGCTTTGGGTTTATTGTGGAATAGTTCTTCATCTTACTTATTTTGTTACAACGGATAATAGGTAAAACTGACTGCTGTTACACAATAAGTCTTTCAAGTGTTTGTCCGACCGCATCCGTTGGAGGGTAAAGCACCAACTGCCCTCAAGAAGTGCTGCCTTTGAGATGGATGGGTTAGAAACGCATAATGTAACAGCAGTCAGAAGGCTCAAAAGAATGTGTCGATTATTTAGTTCAGACTAGACTCTACTGTGAACTATATTTACGGGGTTCAAGTGCACTTTATATATCTTTCAATATCTACACAGTATATGTAGGTATAATATATCCGTGCGCTTTGGCTGCCATAGCACTTGCCCTGCCCGTATTTTACTCGTATTTCTACTATGTATTCTACTTAAGTAATCTCTTAATGAAGGATTAGCTGATACTAGTATAATAAGAGTACCAGGTTTTTTGGAGCGATTTAAATTAATTGTTGTTCAAGAACATATGTGTTACGCTATGGCGTAAAACTAGAAGTACTCTACAGAGTTTCGGCAATTACCGGAACCGATAAGCATGAAGTCATATCGAAAATAGTTTATATTTATATTCGTGTTGAAAATAATTATTAAACGTTTTTTATTGTTTCCTACGTATCTTCTAAGAATAATAACAATATTACAGAGTAAGTGTGACAATCAAACATTAAATTATTCCAAACATGTAAAAGTGTAGACTACAAGTATCCTGAGCATTTATATAATGCAGTAAAATCGCGATTATCAGAACAGCAACCACAATATTGCTATTTATATAATAATAACGCAAAAAATTAATAATAAAAAATAGTTCTTAATAACACGTTTCCGCGTGTTATTGTCCGTAATTGCTGACTTGCCAATGCTGTATTTTTTCATTAATACAGTTCCACTTTCACCACTCTCAACTTCTTTAATCACGTTAACAGTGCAAATTTTCGTCATAGCGGCATCACGTTGTGTTGTGACCAGTTAGACTCCTAGATATACACTGAATTATGAAAATACAAGAGGTGTTTGGATTATCAAAGCATCCCAATTACTGACTCTTGGGATAAAAGAGGTTCTACTGTAATACTACTGAGCTATAGTCGGGCTGCTGAGAGAATGAACGTGAGATTTCCCTCACCCAAGCGCAGTCACTGCCACTTCCCTTGACACTTGGGTGCGTCGCGGTCCTAGCGCTATGCATCTACGACTTCGGTATTGGTTGCCCGACCCAATAGGGTCAGCCTAACTTAGATAAAGACTAGCTGCGTCTGTGTCCGTTTGACACATTGAGCGACCCGCAAGCCAGGGTTAGGTGCCGTTTTTCTTAAAACGGATCAGTTCTTTTGCATCAAACACCAATTTAGACTAACATGAGATACTATATTCAGTACACGAGATTACCGTGATTTAACATTATGATTTCTCAGCGATCAGTTAATCCTGATCGCTGAGAAATCTAACTGGCATTTCTGATTTTCCTTAAATTCACATGTTGTTCCCCATAAGAAAATAGATATAGGTCATATTCTCATTTTTCCAGATTCGTAATTGTTTAAGAAATAGAGACTGTCAAAGTAAGGTATTTTATCCTTTTCGTTAAATGAGACCATTACGGAAGAATCTTTGTTGCGAAAACCGCTGGTCGAATCGACCTTGTTCTTTTCTTGTTTTGTTCGGGAAGGAACAAACTTTATAGCTATTATTTTTTCAGGACCCGTAGATTTTCCATTTAGTATGAGGTATTCAAGTAAACTTTTAGTGTGTGAATAAAGTAATGTTGGGGTAGATTGGCCACTCTAAGACTTATTTCAAAATATAACGTGGACTTTCCTTTACCGAATACTGTTTCGTTCAGGGTGGCAAAATATGTATAATGAGAATTAGACTCATTCTCTATGTTAAGAAAGTGAACGGAGGCGGGTCCCCGTCTCACTTCAAATCTCAAATACAGACGCATAGCGTGGCTACAAGGCGCGTAGCATGTGTGAGTAGAAAGTGCGTGAGGGGAAGCCAGGCTACGGAACTCCCGAAACGTAACTGGAGAGAGTAACATTTCGGCTGGGTCCGCCTGGCTACCCTCCCTCACCGGATTCATTCTCTCAGCGGCCCGACTATAGCTCTTTCGGTCCCTGTGTTGTCAGTCAATGACTGACGTTTACATTTAACCAAATGGCGTTTTATGAACTTTTAACATTAAACGTACCACACGGTCAAATGACCGGTTTTAATGAAATGCTCAAAGGAAAACACTAAGCACGTGTTTTTTTCATTCTTGTTAAAAACGAAAATAAAAATATATAATTTAATTATAATTATAATTGTTTTATCATTACCTAACTGTTTTTTATACAGTAGTTTTTTTTATTAAATAGACCATTACCTACACCCAAATCAAAAACATATAATCTTTATTTCATATCCGGTCATTTCATTGATCACTATAACGTTACGTTTAGTATACAATCGCAATTTTTTGCAGTGTAGAAAAGGGTTAGAGGAAAGTATGGTAGAGTATGTGGGGGATTGTGAGGATGAGCAAGCACACATTTCTCTATTCTTTCATACTCTGTACAAGATAAAGATAAATTTCGGAATTTATAAAAATCCTGGGACCGAAAGGGATTCATTTGTTTGCCCATGCATTGATCAGTACCAGGAGATCCGGTAGAGTCTCGACGCCAAGTGTTTCGAGAATATCCACCGAATATCCATTTTCCGAGCCATCACGATTTTCAGTTGTGCGAGAAATTGTCTTTGGTATTTCAATGATATATTGTGATACAAGTGCGAAAAGTGGCCAATTTTCCAGACGCGTGAAGTTGCTACATGAGCGGAAGGCCTAGTGGCATTGACAGGAGGAATGGAATTAAATAAAACGTCACTTTATGCAACGCATGGTTGCGAAACTTCATTTTTTGAGGCCTGCGTATTGTGCAAAAAATGACTGATTCCGCACTTTAATCTATATTCACTCTGTTACTGCACGCGTGCTGAAAGTAACATTTTACGAGTCCTGGTCGATTATTCTTTGCTTCTAGAAAAAGGGAGGTGACAGAAAACATCTTGCCAGTCGGCCTGCGAGAATTGCGGTGGAGGACCAACCGGTGCTCAATCGTTCGGTTTTTCCGAAACGAGGTAATTGCTGTCTTGGTGCGTTCGCACCGAAGACCCAGCCGGCGGCCCGCTCCATGTGTCATTCTCGACATCCAAATACGGCACGGCATCGTCCGCTTCTTGGCCTTTCGTCTTGCTTTCCCACTTTTTTAATATGCGCTTGCGATAACCAATACCCCTAATTAGTTGTTTCGCGACGTCCGATTAGATCCAATTGAATCCGACCAAATCCAGTGAATGAAATTTATCAGAGGCCTGTGATACTTTTCCTTACAAATATCGGAGTGGCGCCGTGGCAAAGCGTTGGAGTAGGGACCGTGGTGACCCGAGTTCGGTTCCCCGTTATCGCAATTGTTTTTTTTGCATTTTCTTCCCCTATCATCATCATGTTGAATACCCGGCAGTGGTGATACTTTTTCTTTGACGGTTCCCCGCCTTTCCTCCTATTTCCTCATTTTCGTTGCATGCTTGCGAAAAGTATGGTCCCGGATTAGGGAATCGACTTGGTACCATCAACTTGATGCTAGCAAGTTTCATATTGATAGTTCTGATAGGTTTGCTGGACAAAAATCCGGAAGAACGTGTATTTTTTTGCCATCTCAATGGGAAAAACTAGTTTCGGAGTGAAGGTTGCTTATCGGAAATGAATGCTACAATACTGAAAAAGTAGGTGGGTGGTAAACAGTCGTAAAAATAAAATATTATCGTTACTACTGGGTATTGAAGAGTTAACGAAGAAAATGCGGAGAAACGCAAAAAAGTAATCTCGCACCAACGGGAAGCCGAACTCAGGTCATCACGATCGCTGTTCTAAAGCTCTAATACGGTGCCACCTCGGTATTTGTAAAAAAATACAGGATCCTGATAAAGTATAATGCAACTGGAAGAGTAAAATACTCATTGAGAAAAAGGGAAACGAAGTCATGTTCTCAAGATTAGAGACCTATCGCTTTAAACTACTGGTTACATTTCGCACCATATCGAGAAATGTGTATCGGGAGTAATTGATGCTTAACATAATTTAACAAGCTAATCCAATTTCAATAAAGTTTGCTCAATCGTGGTTCAAAAGCTTAACATTTATTCAAATTTATTCGGGAGTCGCGAGACGACTAAGTAGGGACCTTACTTATCGTAAGCATATACAAGAAAAATGAAAATGTCGGAGAAAAGGCGTAAAACTGTAAAAGAAAAAGTATTACCACTGCTGGGTATTGAACATTGATCAAGACAGAGCAAGGAAACCAAAAAAATAACCGCGACGGCGAGGGGAATCGAACTCGGATCATCACGAGTACCGCTCCAACGTTTTGTCACGGCACCACTTCGATATTTTTGAAAAAAAAGTATCATAGGCTCCTGATAAATTTGATTCACTGGATTTGGACGGATTTAATTGGATCTATTCGGGAGTCGCGAAACAACTAATCAGAGATATCAGTTATCGCAAACGTGTATTAAAAAAGAAGGAAAGCAAGAGGAAAAGCAAAGTGTGTCCGTCGGGCGATGCTGTGCCGTGTCATGCCCAGGGGTTCAGAACGGAACATGCAAGGGTAAGGTTTCGAAGGAACCGAACGGTTGAGCACCCGCCGGTCCTCCATAGCAATTGTCGCAAGCCGACCAGCAAGATGTTTTCTGTCACCTCCCTTTTTCTAGAAGTAAGGGATAATCGGTCAGGACTCGCCAAGAGCTCGGTGGGCGTTACCCAACTTTGTTGTTGAATAACTCGAAATTGGAGGCCTAACACAAATTTTTACACAAGATAGCTATAATATAATCCAATAGTTTTGGGACACCCTGTATAACCGAATGTCGCAGATTTATGGCATTCTAATGGCGGTAAAATTGGAAATTGTAGTGTCGTGCGCTATCTTGCGTTCATACGTATGGAAAATTGCTAAAGTGCGTGATAGAATTCAATTCAAGAAGGAAATGCAAGCGAGTATTGCAACGATCATTTTATCCTCCACAATTCGTTTGTTAACCGACTTTGAAAAGGAGGTCATTCTCTATTCGTCATGTACACATATATATTCTTTTTAATGATTGTCAAGCAAGACATTTCAATTTGATATTTTACCTAGTTGCTTCTGCAGGAATCAAAGTGAAAGTTTCAGACGAGTCCAAAAATTGTAACCAGTCGGGATAAGGAGCCTCGGCTGTCTCGCGCTACTACTACTTGGTGCAAAACTCTGCCGAGTCTCCTAATACGTGAATTTGGTTTTTCGTTTTTGAGAAACATTATTCCTCTTTTTAATCAACTTCGAAAAGGACAAGGTTCCCAATTCGTCGTCAAATTTGACACAAAATTTTGTCCAGCAATATCTCTGACAAATGGGCCGATCAGGACAAAATCTTCTATCTTATAGAGGAAATTCTCAGAATGGTCGCGTTATAAGAAATGTTCCAAATTGGTTTTCTCTAAGTCATGATATCGAAAAGTCGCCTACGAAGCCATGTTGTCAAATTGCATAGATAACCGGTGTTGAGAACACGCGCATACACAAAGTAGTTGTGCATAGCTTTGTTATTATTTCGTTCGAGACATATGCGAACGTTTAGTAAAAATTAATATTCGACACGTTTTTGTACAATTTTGTATAAAGAAGGAATGTAAAAAAATTCTCTGATTTTTGGATGGAAATTATTTTACGATACCAATCGGGTATTCGTTTCGATAAACTTGAAGTCCATTTATTGTTAAATAGTTGCAATCACCAATTCAAGTCATAAAGACGCCCATTTATGTAATAAATATAAATTGGCGTGGAAATATGTTAGTGGCAACCAGTTATAGATTTTAAAATAATGTAAACTATGTTAGCGGTTGCAAATGTGTTAAATTTCAATTTTTTTTCCTCCGCTTTTCTTCTGATTTCTACCTGTACGTTTAAGCTCAATCGTATTATTTTTAACTCCTATTTAAGTTCAATCCGGTTATACTGGCTATTGTATGCTACTAATCCGATTAGATTGTAGCTGTTCTTATATTACACTTCGTCGAATCTGCAGCCGATTCCTGCAATAGCCTGAAGATTTTTGAACTAAGTTTGATGAAAACTGTATCATTTAGTTGATCTCATAAAATAAGAAATACACTAATTAAATTATAATTGTTTTTCTGAATTCGAATTAATTATAACTGTTTATGATTTTAAGTTTTTTCAAGAATTACTCCGGTCGATGGGCTGTTATCTAAGATTTTACAAAGTGTACACATGAATTTCATCATTATTCTTCATTTTCCAGAGCGATAATCAAACTGTCTCAATAGATTTCTTCGTATTTGTACAGATAATTAATAAAAACCGCTAAGCTCATGGAATGTTATACTTTTTTCGTGCAAACTGCCAACTTTCGATCGTAGGAATGACAAAGTGCAATTTATACTTCTATACTTCTGCACTAATATTTAGAGAGAGAGTCATCGAAATTCAATAGGAATTTATTGAAGCGTTTAAAGATACTTAATATCCGTCCAAAAACATTAAAATGTAAAAAAAAGCGCCAAGTAGTCTTGTCCCTCACCTCAAAAAAGATCTTACCTCACAAAAAAAACTGCTGCATTCCACAAAAATACCACAAAAATAACAAAAATGTAAATCGATATCATTGGAATGCCAAGTCCTGACTCAAACACTCTAATCCCATGACAGAATTTAATGGTAGTGCAGGGAATACAAATATTGTGCTTAATTGAATGAATATTTAAAAAAAAAAATAATGTCATACAGAACTTACAGAACAAAATATTCTACGAACAATCAACAACAGGAACAGGATGTGAAAACCAAACTTCACTTAGGAATATAAAACAAAACATATATTAAACAATCGTGAAAATTAAATTAAAAAATATATCTCTTCTGTTCGTTCAATTTATCAACGAAAACGTAATACTTGGCCCGCCCGGTTCTTCACAAATCCAGTTTCAAGTCTACACACAAATGGATGCAACCTTATTATTCAAATGATACCTAACATCATTACAAATCGCTATTGTATCGTTAATGTTAGGATGTAAGATAGACTGTATTTTTTGGAAAAAGTAACTTTCTTTGTGATTGCTCAGATGGTAAATTATTATTCGAATGATACCTTTCATCATCGCAAATCGCTATTGTATCGTTAATGTTAGGATGTAAGATGGACAGTACTTTTAGGGGATCGGGACTTTCTTAATAATAGGACATAGCTGTAATAATAAATTATGAAATCTAGAGAGACATGTAATATCGCATTGTGCTGACAATGCCTTTTCCTCATCATTAGTGTTACTTGATGGAGATATTAGGCAAACTGTTTCTGTGGGCGCAACTTCCATTTCTTTTTCATGAAATCGAATTAATTGCGCCTCTTTTGCTCTCTGCCTTTTTGTCTGTACTACCAGCAATGACAAAACTTTCACAAGAGTACAGTGTGCTGAATCTTGCTGGAAATGCTCAATAATATGGGATTTTAACATTGTGATGAGGTGACCACGCATTTTCGCGTGATTCCATTCGTTTGCCGTGTGAAAGACTTGAAACTGGATTTGTGAAGAACCGGGCGGGCCAAGTATTACGTTTTCGTTGATAAATTGAACGAACAGAAGAGATATATTTTTTAATTTAATTTTCACGATTGTTTAATATATGTTTTGTTTTATATTCCTAAGTGAAGTTTGGTTTTCACATCCTGTTCCTGTTGTTGATTGTTCGTAGAATATTTTGTTCTGTAAGTTCTGTATGACATTATTTTTTTTTTTAAATATTCATTCAATTAAGCACAATATTTGTATTCCCTGCACTACCATTAAATTCTGTCATGGGATTAGAGTGTTTGAGTCAGGACTTGGCATTCCAATGATATCGATTTACATTTTTGTTATTTTTGTGGTATTTTTGTGGAATGCAGCAGTTTTTTTTGTGAGGTAAGATCTTTTTTGAGGTGAGGGACAAGGCTACTTGGCGCTTTTTTTTACATTTTAATGTTTTTGGACGGATTTCATGTCTTTTTGGTCGTTCATTTAAGAATTGGGGTAAGGGACAAAAATACTTGACACTTTTTTTTCATTTTAATGTTTTTGGGGGAGTAAAAGGATTCTTTTTGTGTAGGATTTCTTTTAAATGCGGAATACTTTTTTGGGTTATTGGATGCTTTTCGGGAAGTGGAACAAAACTACTTGACGCTTTTTTACATTTTAACGTTTTTGGGGGGAGTAAAAGGATTGTTTTTGTGTGGGATTTCTTTTAAATGTGGAATATTTTGTTGTGTAATCAGTTCTGTTTATAATTTTGCAAAGGTGTCCCTAAATGCAGACGAGATCTCGTTCTTCGCAAAGGAGTCGCTAAATGCAGACGGGACCTTGTTCTTTGCAAAGGAATCGCTAAATGCAGACGGGACCTTGTTCTTCGCAAAGGAGTCGCTAAATGCAGACGAGATCTTGTTCTTTGCAAAGGAGTCGCTAAATGCAGACGGGACCTTGTTCTTCGCAAAGGAGTCGCTAAATGCAGACGGGACCTTGTTCTTTGCAAAGGAGTCGCTAAATGCAGACGGGACCTTGTTCTTCGCAAAGGAGTCGCTAAATGCAGACGAGATCTTGTTCTTTGCAAAGGAGTCGCTAAATGCAGGCGGGACCTTGTTCTTCGCAAAGGAGTCGCTAAATGCAGACGAGATCTCGTTCTTCGCAAAGGAGTCGCTAAATGCAGACGGGACCTTGTTCTTTGCAAAGGAGTCGCTAAATGCAGACGGGACCTTGTTCTTCGCAAAGGAGTCGCTAAATGCAGACGAGATCTTGTTCTTTGCAAAGGAGTCGCTAAATGCAGACGGGACCTTGTTCTTCGCAAAGGAGTCGCTAAATGCAGACGGGACCTTGTTCTTTGCAAAGGAGTCGCTAAATGCAGACGGGACCTTGTTCTTCGCAAAGGAGTCGCTAAATGCAGACGAGATCTTGTTCTTTGCAAAGGAGTCGCTAAATGCAGACGGGACCTTGTTCTTCGCAAAGGAGTCGCTAAATGCAGACGGGACCTTGTTCTTTGCAAAGGAGTCGCTAAATGCAGACGGGACCTTGTTCTTCGCAAAGGAGTCGCTAAATGCAGACGAGATCTTGTTCTTTGCAAAGGAGTCGCTAAATGCAGGCGGGACCTTGTTCTTCGCAAAGGAGTCGCTAAATGCAGACGAGATCTTGTTCTTTGCAAAGGAGTCGCTAAATGCAGACGGGACCTTGTTCTTCGCAAAGGAGTCGCTAAATGCAGACGAGATCTTGTTCTTTGCAAAGGAGTCGCTAAATGCAGACGGGACCTTGTTCTTCGCAAAGGAGTCGCTAAATGCAGACGGGACCTTGTTCTTTGCAAAGGAGTCGCTAAATGCAGACGGGACCTTGTTCTTCGCAAAGGAGTCGCTAAATGCAGACGAGATCTCGTTCTTCGCAAAGGAGTCGCTAAATGCAGACGGGACCTTGTTCTTTGCAAAGGAGTCGCTAAATGCAGACGGGACCTTGTTCTTCGCAAAGGAGTCGCTAAATGCAGACGAGATCTTGTTCTTTGCAAAGGAGTCGCTAAATGCAGACGGGACCTTGTTCTTCGCAAAGGAGTCGCTAAATGCAGACGGGACCTTGTTCTTTGCAAAGGAGTCGCTAAATGCAGACGGGACCTTGTTCTTCGCAAAGGAGTCGCTAAATGCAGACGAGATCTTGTTCTTTGCAAAGGAGTCGCTAAATGCAGACGGGACCTTGTTCTTCGCAAAGGAGTCGCTAAATGCAGACGGGACCTTGTTCTTTGCAAAGGAGTCGCTAAATGCAGACGGGACCTTGTTCTTCGCAAAGGAGTCGCTAAATGCAGACGAGATCTTGTTCTTTGCAAAGGAGTCGCTAAATGCAGGCGGGACCTTGTTCTTCGCAAAGGAGTCGCTAAATGCAGACGAGATCTTGTTCTTTGCAAAGGAGTCGCTAAATGCAGACGGGACCTTGTTCTTTGCAAAGGAGTCGCTAAATGCAGACGGGACCTTGTTCTTTGTAAAGGAGTCGCTAAATGCAGACGAGATCTTGTTCTTTACAAAGGTGCGAACTTTACATAATTATCGCTATGTGCGAGCAAGATCTAGTTGTTCGCAAATTTGGCGCTATATACAGACATAGGCTGTTTATCCACTTTTTTTTATTATGGGGATAAGCTCCGCTTCTGTTCAAAGTTGTTAAATTTTTATATCAGATCATTTTGATCCATGTTTTTCAAAAAAGAACAGATAGGCATCTTTTGCACCCCTCGGCCACTGCATTTTTTGTATAATCTTTTCATCATCAATATTAATGAATGTATTTTTCTTATTTCTTACAAAACATGTATAATGCCCAGTGTGGTTATTATTTTTATTATTTTTTTCATGGTAGAATATAGCGCTTATCGCTCTATATGTTTTTTGCGCGATAAGTATTTTTGACGTATGTGCACCTGTGATATTATATTTTTGCATCTTAATAATTCTCTGTTCCCTTTTTTGAAAGGGTAATAACTGAATTAATATAACATTTGCAGCCATCGTAACATCAGTTTTAAACATCATTGCGTTACTTCCACAATGAGTGCACGAAGAACCATCTAATTCATGCCAGTTGGAATACATCTTAATTATTTCTTGTAGACCTTTACTTTGTCCTTTTAGTTCACATAATGGTAGTGTCAAAATTACATTTTTCTCAGTACTCGCAGTCGTTTGATGGCAAGTTTTGCAGCGGAGTTTGTGAGTCAACTCGTGTTCTAGGGTTTGTCTAATACTGTTATTACCATTTATAACACTGAGTAAAAATTCAGCAGCATCTTGTGGAATATTTTCAATGAACGTTCCACCTAAATACTGCCTAACACCAAGAGAATTAAGGAGTGGCACTCCTTGACTTGTGAAGACTTGGGCCAAAGCTTTTAGCGCATCATGTTTTTGGAGATTGAGCATTTTTTCACAAATAGTCTGACAATGAAGCATACATTGCATACTTACGTTAGCGTATGCGGATACATGATCGGAATTAATAAAGCCTTTAACGGAACGTACCACAATTACCGTATTATCTGCATGCAATGCATCAACATGCAATGCATCAATACTAGTTTTTGGTAGTCCGGCCCAATATCTGTCAGTAATTTTCTGTTTCCTTTCCGACACATAATTTATATTTGCCAGATCAGGTCTGTAAATGCCTCTTAATCTGTTATATTCCAATATAGCTAATTTATTAGCTTGTATAGAGTACGGATCAAAATTAATCAAATGCAAACCGTCTAACGAAGTTACACGTGATAGTGCAACGTACGTTTGACCGCAGCTAAAGACAGTGTTACCTGCATCGATGATAACTGTTTTTAAACTTAGCCCCTGACACTTGTGGATAGTAATACCATAGCTAAGAGATATTGGAAATTGATGACGAATGACATATGCTTTATCCATTACTTGAAATTTCGAAGTAACTCTTTCTAATGAATATGTCTGACCAGTTGATAAATGAAACTGTATAGTTTGAATATCACCATTAGCTTCCACTGCTTCGGTAAGTCCAACAATTTCTCCAATAGCACCATTCACCAGGCCTAGTGTGACATCAATGTTACGTCTCAGCATTATTTTGGCACCAACTTTCACAATTATATGTCTGCTTAGGCCAGCTGTCTGAGAGTTGTCTTCCTCATATTGATCTAAGACTTTATTCACACGTTTCTTTAAATACTCCGCACAATCGAGAACGTCGCGTGCAGTCAGCTTCACCTCTTCGCTGTTAATTCTTTCGAGCATTGCTGCATTAAGTACATCACACAAATGGCACGTAGGAAGTAAACAAATTCCATGTGACGGTAAACTTTGAATGTAATTACAAAGTTCACTCAACCTTGTGTCAGTGACGTTGGATAGGAACACAATTTTCCTCGATTGCAATTTCAAAACATCTGCTTCCGTAACAATACCTAGGCGAATTCTTGAAAGAATTTCACGATAAGTATCATCACCTTTTTGTCGCATATTTATACTCAATTCATCATAAGTGAATAGCTCAGTCCACAAATTGTAACTGGCCAACGAACCCAAACATTTAGCATTTTTCTCTCTCGAAATTTCGATAAATGCCGGCTCTTCGTGAACAGGTGGTAACTGTAATAAATCACCAAATAGAAGAATATGCTTTCTGCCAAACCATCCATCGTTCGTGTCAACTGTATCGAATATTTCTGCCAGTCTCAGATGTATAAACATTAAGGTAACATTTGATATCATCGAAACTTCGTCTATAATGAATAGAACAGTATTCTTTAAGTCGGTACGTAATGTTTTCAAGACCATATCAGATAAAGGTCTATAGCTAGGAGTTTGACCGTGTTCAACGGGAAGTTGAAGTAATCTATGTGCGGTTAAACCATCGATATTGAATGCTGCTACTCCAGTAGGGGCTAATACAACAGTATTTTTCTCTACTATTTGTTTCGTCCAACATCGCAGTGCCTTAATCAAGAAACTTTTTCCTGTTCCGCCTTCTCCGCTCACATATAAGCGCAGCAGTGGATTATTCGTATCGTCTAAATTGCTAGCAATTGTCTTTGTAACCTTTTCAAAAATCCTTTTTTGATCAGGATTTAATTCTTGTATCATCTGCGTAATGTTATAATCAGCAATTTTTGCATTTTTCTCCATTTCTTTCAAGTCCATTATTGCACCTTCCACCTCAAGAGGTTGGCATTCCATCTCATCGAATGAATCAGGTTTCTCATTCTTACGTTCATTTTTTAAAATATTCTGCTTAATTAATTCTTCTACATGGTCGACAGCTGCTTGACATTCTTCTAGCCGTTCATGGTACTGAAGACCATTAATAATTTCTGACTTTACCGATGCAAATGCTTCGGTATAAGTATCGTAGCATCCTTTTAACTCGTCCAAATTCCTCCAGGGTTTAAACAATAATAACATTGAATAATAGTATTTTTCTGGATTAAGCTTCTTATTATATGTGAAATGGTTAATCAAGTAACCACGATCCCTTTTTTTCAAGTATAAGCGAGTTTTTGAATCGTAGAATTCTAACGTGCACTTTGAAGTTTTAACTCGCGAAACGTCGTACCACTTAGCAAAGTCGTACAAATTCCACGCTTCCAACCGTTGCGGTCTCTTCGGATAATAATTATCAATGAAGGAGTGACAAAATATATCTGTCGATTGCGAATCGAGTTCAGCAATTTCCTTTCGCGTTTTAATTTTCCTACTTCGTATTTGATTGACATCTAACCAGCGAAATGTCGTATGGGGATCAGTCCTGTGTAATGCAATTCCCAAAAGAATATCCGCGGCTTCAATCGCTCCGCATTCTCTATTGCTTAAACTCCGTAATCCAATGTTCCACAAATTGCTATGGAGAGACTTTGTACTGTTTATTACGCTAAAAGTATCCACACCATAGCTGCATTCCGTTTTAGTCGTGTACTTTGTACAATAGAAATTTAAGAGAGCTGACTTTTCACCGATAAATTGTATATCCATATTTCCTTCCCAAGCTGTGAGTATGGTAGGGTTATAATCATTTATATTTTTCTCGCGTTCCCCACGAGGCAAATCGTATAGACGATTTTTACTTTTTAACTGCTTTCTATTTGCTATAGAGACTGCGAGATCTCTTAATATTATCTTGTCTGTCACCGGACGTGAAAATCCAAATCGACATTTTGTTGCGAAACCTTTCTTGGTTTTCTTTTTTCTTTGACAATAAGAGTTGTGATAATGCTCTTGGTGAGTAGTGACACGTCGATATAATTGCGGCGATACTTTCTTATCGGGCATCGTACAAGTAACATATTGTAATATGAAACCTTTTACATCCTCGTCGGATGATTTTCCTATTATGGGCGCATCTTCTATCCAAAGCATCAAATGCCAGTGAGGCATTCCTCTATTTTGGTACTCGCGTCTCACAAAATAATGCTTTACTTTCCCTACGGGATTATCGGAGGAGCAAATGAAATCTAACATTGCTTGGAATTTGTTTTCTATAAATCTAGCTGCAGATACTGGATCGGCAGCAACCAATTCGCTTATTGATTTTATGGAGCATAAACTTGGACTTACTTCTTTGATATATTCCGCCAAATCCGACCATAGATATTCTGCCGGACTTAACGTTAAAAACCAAGTTGCTGGCCCATAGTCGCGGGTCATAGCATTAACATTGCTTCTCACTTTACGCCAATATTGCTTTGTATTTGGCAATTTTCCAAAAATAGTCTCCAAATTTCCTTCTAATTCTTTTGTAGACATGGATTTTAAAAATTCAGTCGCTGTATATCTTACACGTGGATTGACAGTGTTGAGTTTGTGATAAATACCGCTACTGATTTGACGCATATTAGCATTGTTCATTAAAAAGAACAAATATTGAATATTTAAGCGGAAATGTGAATGTTTCGACATCAATCTCGACTTTACAAAGTCGAAATCTCGTATAGGAGTTTGTCTTTGCTGATTTATACCGTTCTTGCCGTATGGATATAAGTCTGGAAAGCACAGAACATCCAAGTCTTGGCAACGATTGTCTAGAGGAGCGGCTTCGACTTTCAACATTTGATACAGCTCAGTAGACGTACTATTTTGTCTTTTCTCACACTGAGGGTATATAGAGAAATGTTCGTAATACAAATCGGGGTCGGTAATATGCGTTAGCATTGCAGCAGGCTCATCCATTTTCTCACCTTCATCTTCATTGATCTCGAATTCTGTTTCTGTGAAGTCTTCACTTAATAAATCTTTGTGGGAACGGGGCAAAATAATTTTTGAGTACAACGGGTTATTTTCCTTCATCCATCCCAAAAGTTGAAAAATTTTATTTAAATCCACCAATTTCTCCCACACTATTTTTGATTTTGTTGGAATTCCACGTACTAATATATAAACTTCATGATTAAGATTTATTGGAGCCTCTGCGGAGCATATTTTCTTTAAACTCTGCTCGATTGGCAGCGGTAAATGAAATACCCTCCCTTTTATTTTTGGTATCATGTGCCTGTGTGGTATCTTTTTATTCATTACTGTACCACATCGTTGCACACATTGAAATGCTTTGGCACGCTGAATCAAAATTTTTTCATAATCATTCAAGGTTGACAGTGACTCAGGCATTCTTTCTACATAGAGATTATTTAATACACATACTGGCGGCAAGGCACTTCTGCGGAAATAACCTTTGCAATAATGGCAGATATAGCCAACGTGTACCTCACGTTTTTCTAAGTAATCCATTAACTTATCCCAATATTTTCCAACCATTAGATTTCTCATGTTTGCCACACAAGTAACATTTTTCCGACAATGCAATTTCTCGCATGATATACATGCATTTCGAGGAGTGTCCATAGATCTTTCCGTGAATAATTTAAACGCTGTAGAATATTTATCAATGATATAATCCTCATTTAAATTAATTTTGTTTTCTTCTAACACCGAATTTTCTGATGCCACTTCCTCTGCATTTTTAATTATTTCCCTGATGGCTACAACGTCTCCGGCTTCCAATGCCTTATCTAAATCTTCCAGGATTTTATATTGCTCAGTCAAACGATTCATCAATCTACCGATGCTTCTGACTCGTGGAAAGTGCGGAGACAAAAAATGTATTGCCAGGGGTAATGATTGACAAATATCGGGTTTTATATAACAACTATGCGAATGCCCCAATTTAGTTGTATATTTTGCCGTACATCCCTTCAAACGCTCTATTAGTTTTGGTATGTTCTTTATTTGCGTACATTCAGATACAACTTTAAGCAATTGCTGATATCGCTCAAGTATTTCAGACTGCTGGACTGTACAAAATTCATTGCAAACCCATGATTTCTTAGACTTTACGTTGGGTTTGCATTCTATTAATGGTAAAAGATTTGTAACCTGTCCATACTTATTAATTACGAGAGACATCTCCTTTAATTTGATAATACTAAAATCGTATGCTGACTCTGAAAAATACGATTCCGTCGTAGGAGTATGTTTGGAGCTACCACATAACACATTTCGAATACTATCAATGTCATCGCAAGCAAGTGCTGACAACTGTGTTAAATACAATTGAGCATTTTCTCTCACACTATGCAGTGCCTTTCTGATATTGGATATATAATTCTGTCTAACGAACAAACACCATTTTAGTATTCGTTCAGCCTCAATTCTTCCGCTGATAAGTGTTTCACTTGCAAGATTTTTGGATATTTTCCGAATGTAATTTTCAGCACTTCGCTGTAAAACTATAGTATTTCCACAAATGCGGAAGTTTCTATATTTCTGACATATTTTCTGTGCAATACGCATTTTGCCTTTTACAAGAAAACTCTTGTGACATTTGCTATAATACTTTTTATTACTTAAAGCTCGCTTATCTTTATAGGTTTCAAAATATTTCGTGCGATTTATTCGTAATCTATCTTTGTTTTCTACATAATATTTTCTATTCATAATACGTATATTTTCTTTATTTTCTATGCGATATTTTTTTTTCCACATACTTATTACGTCTTCATTTGTGATATTATATTTCCTGTTACAGTTTTCACAACTTCTAGATAATTTACTTTCTCTACCTCCGTTATTGTTAAGCCCGGACAGAGTTAATCTTTTCTCAAGGTTTTCACTAAATTTGTCGCTAGATGAAGATAAAGACTGTTTATCTGAAATATCATTTAAGTCAGACATCAGCTGTGTCTTTGACATAGTAGTTTTGCTTAATTCTGATATCAGCTGTTTCTCTGAAAAATGTTCATTTAAGTCAGACATCAGCTGTGTCTTTGGTATAGTATTTTCGCTTAATTCAGACATCAACTGTTTCTCTGACAAATTTTCATTTAAGTCAGACATCAGCTGTGTCTTTGATATATTATCGCTTAATGTAGACATTGTTGCCCTTTTCTTTGCAAAGGAGTCGCTAATCGCAGACGTGGGCCTTTTCTTTGCAAAGGAGTCGCTAAACGCAGACGTTTCTCTATTCTTTGCAAAGGAGTCGCTAAACGCAGACGTTTCTCTATTCTTTGCAAAGGAGTCGCTAAACGCAGACGTTTCTCTATTCTTTGCAAAGGAGTCGCTAAACACAGACGTTTCTTTATTCTTTGCAAAGGAGTCGCTAAACACAGACTTTCCTTTATTCTTTGCAAAGGAGTCGCTAAACACAGACGTTTCTTTATTCTTTGCAAAGGAGTCGCTAAACACAGACTTTCCTTTATTCTTTGCAAAGGAGTCGCTAAACGCAGACGTTTCTCTATGCTTTGCAAAGGAGTCGCTAAACGCAGACGTTTCTCTATTCTTTGCAAAGGAGTCGCTAAACACAGACGTGCACCTTTTCTTTGCAAAGGAGTCGCTAAACGCAGACGTAGGCCTTTTCTTTGCAAAGGAGCCACTACACACAGACGTGATTGGTGCGTTTTCACTACGGAGAGATATGATATCGCATTGTGCTGGCAATGCCTTTCCCTCATTATTAATTTTATTTGATGGAGATATTAGGCAAACTGTTTCTGTGGGCGCAACTTCGATTTCTTTTTCATGAAATCGAATTAATCGCGCCTCTTTTGCTCTCTGCCTTTTTGCCTGTACTGCCGGTAATGGCAGAACTTTTACAGGTCTACAGTGTACTGAATCCTGCGGGAAATGCTCAATAATATGTGATTTGAACATTGTCATGAGGTGATCACGCATTTTCGCGTGATCATACATGACTTTATTCGGCCGAATGTTGAACAGCAGCGTAGTTGCAAACGCTATGGAGAATACTCCACAGTCGTTTCCATTCGGTTGCTGCTGAACTTTTGAAAATATAACAGTTTTATTATTTAAATTATAAAAGGGAAATAATCTCTTTAAGAATATTTTCTGATCATTGTGCATTTCCCTTTTATTGAGTGAGTCATAGATATATATACGCTTTTTATCATAATAAGCACATACCCAATGTCCATCAAGATCTGAAGTGCCACTAAATAAAATTTGTATGTGCTCTCTATTTTGTGGCACTTCGTTTATCCTATCAGGACATTGGACTTTCCATGGTTCCTCTGGAGCATACCCATATTGACGCAAAAGGCAATTAAATATGTCAATGTGAGTATCCTCTAACCACCTATTACTGGAAAGAGTGCTTTGCAAGTCCTCTGTAAATTTCGGGATTCTTGCATTCATGTTAAAAAAACTAATAACTGATATTAAAAACTAAATAGGGAAAAGAAAGAAAACAGGAAAATGGAGAACAGGAAACCGGGAATAGAAAACAGGAAAATAGAGAATAGGAAATAGGAAAGAGTAAAAAAATGCAATAAATACGCGACTGTAATTCCTAGGCCGCCTGGCTCAGCAGTCAGTCGCAAACTGCCGAGCAATCGTGCCAGATTCATAAGGATTTCCTTACCCTTCCCATAAGCCTAGCATTACCTCGCCACCCAACCCCACCGCCCAACCCCACCTAATAAATCTGGCAACTCTGTTGCCGAGTCCAGAGTCCAGACTACATTTTTGGTGTACTGCTCGGCGGTGGCTCGGCAGCGCACGCGCCTATAGCTGAAATCTGTATTGCCCGTACTGCAAAATTACGATGCATTCCCGATGTGTGATTATATTCCTTTTCGAGAAAACCGTTGCCTTATTCGGAAAGAAATTGACATTCCAAATTAGTATGAAATGAAGGAAATATGGTTTTTTATATTTAGGAATTATAGCATTCATATATGTATATCTATCGCCTCAGCTCGATGACGTCTCAAAGTTTCCGATAGTCAATTAGCTATTATATAGCACTGCTAACCATAGTCACTAATATCTATATAAAATACTGTATATCAATCTTAACTTATGTATTTGTCAATTTAGGAACACTAAAATTATGCTACATATGAGGGTTTGGATTGTTTAATGTTGTTTATAAAGACAGGAGATTAATAATTTGCATCTGAAGGACATACCAGTCCTTGACAATCATCAGTTCCACATCAAATTTCACCTCGTTAACTTAAGTGGTTTTTCACCCAGTTTAAAGATACAGCTTGTCTATCTAGTGTATCTTTTAAAGTGTTGGCATAATTATTTGGAATAAGAGGATGCTAACTATAGATAGCTAGCATTCACTTAGGAAAACTCAGGTCTTTAGCTTAAGTGATTGTTGTGCTATGCAATTTCTTTATAACAATTTTCATACTTTTAAATACAATCAAGTGAGGAACCAACTTATCTATCTGATGTATCTTATAAAGTGTTGGGCTTGATTGGTTGGAATTGTAAGGTGTACTTATCTATTGCCAGCCCACATTTATTGAGGAAGTTGTAGGTGTCTAGCTCAAGTGGTTGTTGTGTTACGCACTTGACAAATATCACACTTTGAAATTGAACCGAGTAAGGAAATAGCTTGCCTATCTTATGTATCTTATGAAGCGTTGGCCTAATTATGTGCAATTTAAGGGCATCGTAGCTTTCGCAGTCAACATTTGCTTAGTAAATTTCACATTTTTAGCTTAAATGGTTTTTATATCATGTACTTGATAATTTTGAATCTTAAAATTATTATTAGTACTAATATGTTGTTAATATTGCTCGCTGCTCGTTTGAACAACTAAGAGAGTGAATGGGGATAAAATCGACATATGTACAATAACATTCATATACATTATTAATTTCATTTGATTTGAACGTATTCTTCGCGCGCTGGGATCAGCCACGATGATCTCTAGACGCACGTGTATAAACACAACCACGCGACACGCCAGTGTTCTGCGCAGACGCGATTAATAAGTTTATCTCTGTTTTACACGTGACTCCCCATATACGTCTCTTTCTTTCGCGTGGTGAAACCCCACCACTTTGGGCATGGAGGAGCTGAAACCACAGTCTATCGCTGGAACTCATCCGATTGAGACGTGAGTATTTAATTAAAATAAGTCTACGGTTGTTTGATTGAAATAGGTATAAAAATACTAATACATTGAATATTATTTCTTTATTAATATAGAATGGCAGAGCAACCAGGGGCGATGGATGTGGAGGAGGAGCTCCTGAGGTGCGGCGACATTGACCGTAAGTGTGATTACAAGTTTGCCAGTTTGTTCCTTTTGCTTCTGTATTTTTCTCCATTTGTTTGTCTTTCTGTCTTTATGCATCTCCACTTTTCCACGTATCCTCTGTCTCTCTGTCTTTCCGCGTCACGGATCAGTACTAACTATCATCAGTACTATCCGCGAGTGTTCATGCCGTAGTTACTCTATTTCTGTCACTTGGCTTCCACTTCGCATGCTCAGCAAGCGTATAAAATATAAAGTTTTCAATCCGCGTTCGCATGCACTTTTTGAAACATTCGGTTCATCTCTCTTTCTCTCCCTCTTTCTCTGTCGCGCGAGCGTACGCGTTAAAACGTTCGTTACTCTTGCACACTTAGTTGCGATATCTTTGTTTTTCTCGACCAATATTCTCGCATTCTGATTTCGTACTCTGGCGTAGACTTAAACCTATCCCAATTGGAAAGGATAATAATCCAAACAAAGATTGCAAAGGTTGAGAAGGCTTAAGTCTACGTCAGAGTACGAAATAAGAATCGAAATGCACGAATGCATTGTGCCCCAATGTGCAAGAGTAACGAACATTCTAACGCGTTCGCTCGCGCGACAGAGAGAGAGAGAGAGAGAGAGAGAGAGAGAGAGAGAGAGAGAGACCGAATGTTTCAAAAAGTGTATGCATGCGATTGAACGCGGATTGAAAACTTTAGATTTTATACGTATGGTGATATGCAAGGTGGAAGCTGTACGGGATTCGTCCTTCCCGTACAGAATACAGTTTGTAAATATAGATTCGCACACGGCTAAGGGGGCTATATCGATGAGCCCCCCTGAATGCGTGTGCGTTTCCTAGAATTGAGGGGGCTCGTCTGGACACTCGAGACGCAGCGTCGCCACCGACGGAGTGAAACTGGGTCATTCCGTGTCATGTGAATACTCTTAATTTAATAATGATACAGATTTTCATAAAATTTACACATATTGTTCTCCAAATGAAAATAGATGAAGGCCACATTCTTTGTTTCCATATCGTAATTGCTTAAGAATTACAGGCCGCTAAAGTACGTCATTTTAGCCTTTTGGTTAAATGGGAGCATTACGCAAGATTTTTTTGTGTGGAAACCGCTGATCGAATCGACATTGTTCTTTTTTTCTGTTTTACTCGGGATGGAACGTACTTTATAGCTACATTTTTCTGTGCCACGCAAATGGACTATTTAGTATAGGACATAAACAAATTATAGCTATAAAGTGTGTTCCTTCCTAAGAAAACAAGAACAATGTCGATTCGACCAATGGTTTTCGTAAAAAAAATTCTTCCGTAATAGTTTCATTTAGCTAAAAGATTAAAATAAAATTCTTAAACAATTACGATATGGAAAAAGAGAATGTGACCTCTATCTATATTTATATGGAGAACAATGTGTGTAAATTTTATGAAAATCTGTATCATCATTAAATCAAGAGTATTCACATGGCATGAAATGGAATGACCCAGCTGTTTCTCGGAACTGGGGATCCGTCTCGGCATTTCACGACGTTGCGTCGATCGCAGAGAGGGGGGCTGTTGTTGAGTCAGTATATACGTAGTGTTCCGATAAAACCTATCCTAATAATCTAAATTCGCTATTTCAGAACTGCGTGAAGAAGTTAGGCGGATGCGGGCATTAGGATTTCCGCCACCGCCGCCCCCGCCACCGCCACCACCGCCACCACCGCCACCACCACCTCAGCTGCCGGCAATGGAGCTCGTGCCCCAACCGCTGCCGCCACCACCACCTCAGCTGCCGGGGCCGTCGATGGCACCACAGGCAGCACAGGTGGTGCCAGCCCAAGGCCAGTTTCGAATTCGAAGTGAGTTTATTTTCACGAATTAATTAAAATATGAACAGAAGAATAATTTATTAATTTGACATCAAATTTTCGTTATAGAACGCTCCAAAGCTGGCGGAAAGGGCAGACGAGCCGCCGCCAAAAGGCAGCATGCCGGCGGCGAAGAAGGTGGTTGTTGCCGCTACCACGGCTACCACGCCTACCACGGCAGAGGCGGCCGTGGTGGTCGTGGTGGTCGTGGTGGTCGTGGCCACAATGGTCACGGTAGCGGCGGTGGCGGAAAAACAACCATTGTATATATGTAGTGTTTTTTTTAATAAATTTGTCTTCGTAAATATGCCTTCTTGTCATTACCCTTCTCATCTCAGCGTTTTATCTCTTTAGCTGAAGCGTTCCGTGAGCTATGCGCTTGGCAATCAGGAATAATTTGTAAAGTGTTAAGTCCAATCATTTAAAATTTCAGTATATTATAGCTATTCGGAATCTCTCTTTTGCTACTCTGAATCATTATTTCATTTAACGCTTTATAATTATAATATATAAACCAAGCAAAATGCTCATAGGCAATCTAATTTAGTTGTATCATGACTGTCAAGTTCATCGCTTAAGGAACACTTCAGCTAAAGAATAAAATGAATTAAGCAAGCAATAATTATGAATCATGCATCCTTTAGCGATATACTACCTATTGATAATAAGTACTTGCTTAGTAAATTTCATTGCTTTAGATTGTGCGCTCCTTAAGCTGTACCCTTGTACATACTCTAACTTTGGTGTACTTTGACTGTCAAATGCATAGCTCAGGGAGCGCACAACTTAAAGTGATGAAATTTTCTCTTTAACTGAAGTGTTCCTTGAGTGATAAACTTGACGATCAAGAAGAACTAAATTAAAGTACATATGAGCATATTGCTTGCCTGATATAATTTGTAAAGCATTAGATCAAATAATGATTCGCATTAGCAACAGAGAAATTAACAATGGCTAGGATGCTTTTAAATTGCAGCTTAGATAAGCTATACCCTCATACGCACTGTAACATTGGTGTGTCTTGACTGCCAAATGCATACGTAACTGAAGGAGCGTACAATCTAAAGTAATGAAATTTACTAAACAAGTACTGATTATCAATAGGTAGTATATCGCTAAATGACACATGATTGATAATTATTGCTTGCTTAATTCATTTTATTCTTTAGCTGAAGCGTTCCTTAAGCGATGAACTTGACAGTCATGATACAACTAAATTAGATTGCCTATGAGCATTTTGCATGGTTTATATATTATAATTATAATGCTTTAAATCAAATAATGATTCAGAGTAGCAAAAGAGAGATTCCCAATAGCTATAATATACTGAAATTTTAGATGATTGGACTTAACACTTTACAAATTATTCCTGACTGTCAAGTACCTAGCTGACGGAGCGCAAACCTAAAGTGCTGAAAGAAGTTTGAGCAAGTACTGATTACTAATACCTAGCATTCCCTTAAACTGTAAATAAATAATTGTTAATATTGCTTTAACGATTAATATGCCACACTCTTGACAATTTTAATTATTGGAAATCAGCACTCGTTCACCAAACACATTTGACACTTCATAATTCTTAATAATGACAAGATTACAGGAACAGGGGCAAGGACACTATACTCTTTTATTAACTAAATAAAAGCATGGAATCTGGAATAAAATAAAATAATAAAATTGGACTGTGTCACATAACCATTATGACACATAACCAGCCATGGCATAACCGGCTTAACCAATGTGTCGGTATGACACAGATTACAGATTCTAGATCGGTAACGTAAATACGATATTTCCATTTGCTGCCATCTCGTATGAGAAAAGTGAAAGTCACATTTTTAGGAACATGTTCCCCTGAATCTTAATTTGCCTTGCCGTTTTCACGAGAAGAATAAGCAGGAGAAATCCATATCTCTTGAACGACTGAACCGATTCGTTTGATTCTTGGCTCATTCGATTCAGAAAAATCAACGAAAAAATACAAAATTCAGAAATAAATCCTTGGGGCTGTAACTTTTACATAAATCGAGGTGAAAGTTTTATAGCAGACGATAACCACTACACTTCGGGATAAGTATCCTCGGTAGTCGCGCGCTGTACTATATATATAACTACTACTTGGCGCGAGACTCTACCGAGTCTCCTGATTTAGAGCGATTTGAATATTGAAAGCAGAGCTCAGAGTATTACTTAATCAAAGAATCCCAACATCGTCAAAAAAGTGGAACAAAAGTTCGCTTAGATGAGATTAGAAATACTATAGTCGGGCCGCTGAAATTTTCGTCATAGCGGCATCACGTTGTGTTGTGACGAGTTAGACTCCTAGATATACACTGAATTATGAAAATACAAGAGGTGTTTGGATTATCAAAGCATCCCAATTACTGAATCTTGGGATAAAAGAGGTTCTACTGTAATACTACTGAGCTATAGTCGGGCTGCTGAGAGAATGAACCTAAGATTTCCCTCACCCACGCAGTCACTGCCACTTCCCTTGACACTTGGGTGCGTCGCGGTCCTAGCGCTATGCATCTACGACCTCGGTATTGGTTGCCCGACCCAATAGGATCAGCCTAACTTAGATAAAGACAAGCTGCGCCTGTCTCCGTTTGACACATTGACCAACCCGCAAGCCAGGTTTAGGTGCCATTTTTCTTAAAACGAATCAGTTCTTTTGCATCAAAACACCAATTTAGACTAACATGAGATACTATATTCAGTACACGAGATTACCGTAATTTAACATTATGGTTTCTCGGCGATTAGGATTAACTGATCGCTAAGAAATCTAACTGGCATTTAAGATTTTCCTGAAATTCACACGTTGTTCCCCATAAGAAAATAGATATAGGTCATATTCTCATTTTCCGTGATTCGTAATTGTTTAAGAAATAGAGACCGTCAAAGTAAGGTATTTTATCCTATTCGTTAAATGAGACCATTACGGAAGAATTTTTGTTGCGAAAACCGCTGGTCGAATCGACGTTGTTCTTTTCTTGTTTTGTTCGGGAAGGAACAAACTTTATAGCTATTATTTTTTCAGGACCCGCAGATTTTTCATTTAGTATAAGGTATTTAAGTAAACTTTTAGTTTGTGAATAAAGTAATGTTGGAGTAGATTGGCCACTCTAAGACTGATTTCAAAATATAACGTGGACTTTACCGAATATTGTCTTCTTGTGCCGAAAAATAAAGCATCCAGATTACAATTTCAAACAGTGTCTACTGATTTCAAATAAATCTTTACCTCATCGTACCTCTGTGATCCATGACGATTTCCTGACAAGCAGAGTCCTTTAAGGGGCTAGGATACCCATGTGACTTTTAGTGAGTTGGGCGCTCGTTGTGTTACCTAAAGAATTTGACGGGCGAGATGGAGCTGCTCGCAATGTCTGTCGCATGATCCAGCCTACAAATGTGTGTGTGTCAGCTCTCAACACATGCATATGTTCATCTGTTTCGATCCCCCTTTTTTGCGGGGCTCGCTTATCGCTTTTACGATCTTGAACTGGGGAGCTCCGAGCTCCCGAGGTTCGGAGACCGAGTCCGAGCCGAGTCCCAAGTATGCATATTATACGTATAGTATTGTTGCAAGCCGTGTTGCAAGTATTGCGCGTCGCGGTTGAGGAACGCGTGAGAGGCATTAAAACACACAAAAGGGAAAGGAACGTTTGTATATTGGGACTGGTGTAGGATACGTGCGCACGATACAGGATCCGGAGTAAGACTGATTAGAAGCCGGTGTTGTTCAAAGGACTCGCAATGTCGTCAAGGACACTCTTCAGAGCTTCATATCAGGCATGTCGGATGTTCGGTTGTCTTGGGGAGTCAGGACGGGGACCAGGACCGTAACACTACCCCCTCCCGTGAAGAAAGCGTTCGTCCTCGAACGTGGATGATGGTCGACTCTATGTATTGTTGGCGGATCAGGAATAAGATGGGCATAGCGGTCTAATCCAGCCAAGTGTCGTCTCAGCATTTCTTCTACTTCCTAATACTTATTAGGGATGTCGGATGTTCGGTTGTCTTGGGGAGTCAGGAGGGGGACCAGGACCGTAACAGTATTGTAGTAGTTGGAATGGAAAGAGGGAAGGCAATTAAACGGGTATAGTTCCAGTTTATTTCACATGTACACCAACAACGTCTACGACACAAGGGCTCTGACAACACTACTTTCTCTCACAACTCTCCTGCACGTTTCATCTCAACAGTCGCACATCTCATCCTTACGACACTCTTCACGACTCTGCCCTCAACGCACTGCGCCTCATACTTCCTCTCGCTCACTATCTCTCTCTCGCGCGCACCTCGAGACAAAAGAACAGCGGTATCGCCACCAACCGTCGATGCCTCGTCGGCTTGGTTACACTCATACGCACACACATACTCACACTCACATCTTAGGCCTAAAATCGTATCCCACACTCGGCCGTCCTGGTATTACACCTGTCCTCAGGTGTTTCAACACTCATCGGCACTTGAATCCTTACTATCTCCTTCTACCCACAGCTTCATATGATCCGCTGCTGTGGATGTATTTTGTGGTCCCTCGTGGTCTCCATCCCGCTGCACCAAATATCGGTCATTCCTCAAAACCCTAGTAATAACGTATGGACCCAAGTATTTTCCTGCTAGTTTCAATCCGGGGCGTTGTTGAGTCCTCAGAATTGCGACTACGTCGCCTTCCTTATAACTTCTGACTTTCTTTCTTTTTTGGTTAAAAGCCCGTCGGTTCTCTGACTGCATCTTACAAATTTCTTCTTTCGCGTGTCTGCGCATATCATCTCTATTCTCCATGAATATAGCCTTGAACTCCTCCTCTATCATCTCCTGAATCGAATGGTTCTCTGCCAATTGCATGTGAGTCCCAAACAGCAACTGAAAAGGGGTGGTCTTCGTGCTGCGACTCTGGGTGCAGTTTAAATACTGTTGAACCAACTCAACATAGCGGTACCACTGCTCTGGTTTGGAACCTGATAATTTAGTCAACAGTGGTATAAGGGTTCTGTTAATTCTCTCAACCTGTCCCTTTCCCCCGTAGTATCCCTGTAGACACTAGGATGTGCTCAACCTTCTCCTCAGCACAGTAATCTTTAAAAGAATTCGACGTGAAGGCACTTCCCCGGTCGGAAATAATGCGATGCGGATTCCCGAACACTGCTGCTTGTTTCCTTAGGCATCTCAACACCTCAGAGCAATCTGTCGATTTCGTGGGATACAACCAGACGAACTTGGAAAAAGCGTCTATAACTAAAAATATAAATTTATAATTTTTTGCCGTCGATGGTATTGCCCAAGATGGTCGATATGGTAAGTATGGAGGGGCACTTCCCCTTTTTCTATAGCATGCAGCAATTCTTCTGCTTTCCATGTTTCTTCTTTGCTAGGATACAACTTAAACAATTCCGCACAGTCTTCTCTATTTTGGACCTCATATTAGGGAACCAATACTCCTTTCTCAATATTGCCTCGGTCTTTCCTACAGAAAAATGTCTTTGCTCGTAGATCCGTCTGACTACGTGTGTGCACATAGCTTTAGGTACAACAAGGCGGTAATCATCTTCAGCTTCTTTAAACAACAGTCCGTTTCGCAAACGATAACCATCGATTTTTCCCAACTCCAAAAGATAAATGATTCTCTGCAAATCCTCATCCGCTTGCTGCGCTTTCTTCAACCGATCTGTCATGCTGTCGTCACTTTCAACCATCGTCAAACACTCAGGAAGGGGGTAGCGACTGAGGGCATCTACATGCCTCATGCTACTCCCTGGTCGATGCTCCACAGTATACTCAAATTCCTCCAATAGTAGGGCCCATCGAGCAACATGAACGCATAAATCTACCTTCTTCATTGTAAGCACGAACGCACTACAGTCTGTCACAATTTTAAGTGGTGGACCCAGCAAATAGACGCAAAACTTTCTCAACGATTTAATTATCGGAAGCACCTCCAGCTCATAGTTTGCATAGTTTTCCTCGGCGGGGGTGCTCTTACCACTTGCGTAGAAAACTGGATGAAACGCTCGATCACTACTATCGCGTTGGAAAAGGATAGCACCGTATCCATACTTCGATGCATCCGTGTGCAGCTCAGTTTCGGCACCGACTCGATACAGTTTTAACACTGGTCTTTCACTAAGCCCATGTTTGAGACACAAAAACGCACTCTCTTCCTCATATCCAAATTTAAATTGTACATTCGCTCGCAGCAAATTTGACAATGGTCTCGCAATCATGGAATAGTTTTTAATAAACTTGCGGAAGTAGCCGGTCAAACCGAGAAAAATGTACTTGCTTGAATGTTGTTGGTTTTGAGAAACGTAAAACTGCGTCTGATTTATTTTCGGCTGGACGTACATATCTGTCCTCAACTACGTGACCCAAGAACTCTCTTCTGCAAAAAGCGGCACTTCTCCCAGTTTATTAGCAATCCATGTTGCGCTGCCGTTTCTAAGACCATCTTCAAATGTCTTCGCCCCGCCGTTGCTTCCTTCTCGTCGCTGCTGCCAGTTTGTCTGAGTTGGTGGCCCGGTCGAAGTGGCGGAAGATCGCCCTCTTGAATTCCGTCCAGGTGCGGAATTGGCAGCGGGTGGACATAAACCAATCGTAGGCGTCCTCCTGGAGTCGGCTGTACGGTGGAGTCGTCAGGGCGTAAGTCCTGTACGGCTCCCCGGTATGGTCCGAGGCCTTATGCGGCGCTGGCAACGCCGCTACCCGAGCTCGGGTGGCCCGGCTACACCGACGTGTAGCCATAAGGACCTGCCGGGGGTACAGAACTGTATCCCACCGTGCAGCCAGTGTGGTGGCCAGATCTCCCCCGTGGGAGATCGTAGCCCGCTCGCAGGGTCTCTATTACAGAGACCTTGTCGATGCGCGGCAGAGGGGTGCGGTCACCACACAGATGAAGGCCGACTTCAAGCGCCAGTCCCGGCAGTACCTGCTGGACTCGTGGGCCAGCTGGCTCGACGAGCCTGGCATCGAGCCCAGCAGGGCAGTTCGGGCTATCCGCCCGCATCTCCAGCGCTGGGCGGATAGGGGTTTCGGGGGTGTCACGTACCGCCTGTGCCAGGTGCTCATCGGGCATGGTTGTTTCGGTGAGTACCTGGCCAGGATCGGCAGGGAGGCCACGGCCCGCTGCCACCATTGTGAAGCCGACCGGGACGACGCGCAGCACACGCTGGAGCACTGTCCAGCGTGGCCGGACGAGCGCGCCGTCCTGGTCGGCATTATCGGAGAGGATCTCGCGCTGTCGAGCATCGTTAGCAAGATGCTCGACAGCGCGGAGAAGTGGGACTCGGTCGTCTCCTTCTGCGACCAGGTAATGCTCGCGAAGGAGACGACCGAGAGGGCTCGGGAGCGGCAGCGCCTCCCAGGCGGCGCGGGTCCCCCGGCGGAGGGGATGGGGGAGGAGAAGGAGGCCGGACCTCCAGGCGCCACCGTGACAGTGCCGCCCACTCCCCTTCCCTCCCCTCCTGCCGGGAACATCAACGGGGGCGGCCGCGGGAGAGAGCCACGGCTTTCTCGCGGCACAAAAAACGTCCGCGCGGTCGGCGGGGGGCTCAGCTGGGGGGCGGGGTCCCTCCATTGCACTCCGGCCGCGTGAGGGGGTGATGGGCGTGTGGCCCGCCCGTCACCCAAACTACAGGTGGAGCTCAACGGGGGGAGGGAACTCCTCCCCCCGGGTATGTGGCACTACCCGTGCCAAGACAGTGGCGGGTCCTGGTAGCATCCTCTGGTTTTCCCAGGGCCCGCCCCGTCATGTCTTCAAGGTCACCGTAGTGTTTTTAGTGGGTGGAAGCCCCACATAACCCCGCCATTCCCCCCAGAGAGACGGGGTATCCGTTCAGGGATTTTCACTGCGTCAAAAAAAAAAAAAGGCGTCCTGGAGCAGTAATGGCAGGCACGAGAGCATGGCGCGGTTGTCGATGGCCAGCAGCTCCCTCCGATATTCAATCTCTCTCAGGAAGCCCTGGAGCTCCCTCACCTCCCTTCCGGCATACCGCATCGGCCACTTTCGGACGGCTTTATAAGGGCAGTCGATCGGGCGCGGCCGGGACGTGGGTCCCGCGGGGGTGGACGCGGTGTCGCGGTACGGGTAGGCGCGCGATATGGGGCCCCACGGAACGGTCGGTCGAGACGCTCAAGCGCCAGACCCGGCGGCTCGTTGTTGACATGTGGCGGGAGAGACTAGAAGATCCAGAACACTTCCGCCACAGACCCGTCGGGGCGATTCTTCCAAGACTGGAAGCTTGGTTGAGTCGCGGCAGAGGGCAACTCTCGTACCGCGCGACGCAGGTGCTCACCGGGCACGGTTGCTTCGGTGAGTACCTGTATCGCATCGGGAAGGAGGCGACAGCACAGTGCCACCATTGTGATGGGGACCGGGACACGGCGCAACATACCCTCCAATATTGCGGAGCATGAAGGGAGCAGCGCCGTGTCCTGGTCCGATATATTGGGCGGGACCTCTCGCTGCCGACGGTCATTAGGGAGATCCTCGGCAGCGGGAGGTCGTGGAGGGCCTTCCTCACATTTTGTGAGGAGGTCCCCCCGCAGCCCCCCGCAGTAGCCAGAGTACCCGGCCCCACTCACGGGCCGGGTACGCACCAAGGGGTCGTGAGGCGGCAGAGTGGTGGCTCTGTCGCCCGCATAAATGACCCCGAGGTGGGGCGGGACGTGTCGTGGTCGCACGTCCCGTCAAGGAGGTTCCTAGGAACAGCGGGAGACGCGGTTTCGCTCCTCCTTCGCTGATAGCGAAGGAGTGGGTCGAGCCGTGCCTCCCCGCAGGGGCGGGGGACGCCTCCCTCTCTCGTGAAAGCGAGAGAGGCGATGGCCACTCCCCCACCACGAGACGAGCCCCCTTAGGGGGCGGGCGCGGGACGGCATCGGTCGTGTTCGACCAGAGTTCCCGGTGTTGCCCCATTAAGCGCGGAGGATGGCCACCGTGGGGTTTTAGCCGGTGAGAGTCCGGCACTACCCTGTCGCCCCCACCAGGGCGGCCGGGTGTCCATGAGGATTTCCCCACGTTAAGAAAAAAAAGGCGCGCGATATGAGGGCGGGTCGCGGGAACCGATCTCGCTCTTCCTCGGAGCGGATAGCGGACGGCAAGTCCCAGCTGGACCGGGGGACAGGGCAGCCTTTCCGGCCCGGCGCGTCTCCTAGGGGCGCCGCTCTGGGTGCCGCCCTGGAGTCGCGGACGGTCTCCCTGTCGTCCTCCCCCTCCGATTCTAATATCTCGCTCGATCCGGCGAGTGGCTCGCTTGCGGCCATTCCGTGCGTGGCCCTACGCGCCTCCGCGGAGGTTTGCGCCTCTTCCCTCCGCCGCCCCATCTCCTCTAAATACCGCGCGCGTAGCTCCTCTAGGCTCCCGCTATCGTCGCACCCATGTCTGGAGTAGGTCCTTTAACCCCTCCTCCCCAAGGTGTCGAACGAGCTGCTTGAGCTCACTCTTCCCGACGTAAGCCATGCGGCCGAATTTGCGCGAATTCCCTCCGGAAAAGGCCGACCTTGACTTCGCAGGCGACCGACAGCCGGTGTTTACCCGTTCGGTGTTCGTGTCCCCTCGCGGTTTTTCAATAGGGGACCTTCTCAGCCGCTACAGGTGTTTACCTGTTCGCACCTACCTTGCCGTTACGTAACGGCCACGTTTGAACGGGCTCCTACGTGACCTGGAACAAATGCACAAATTCGATCGCGGCTGGCATGTCCAAGCTCGCGAAAAATGAAACATTGGAGCCTCTTTCTCCCAACTTTTGTGGGCCCCATGTTGGGCGTCAATTTGTAAGCGCGTTTCCCTTGGTCTGCGTCCACATCGGCCTGGGTGGACGCGCTCGAACTTCGCCAATGTTCGTCTGGAGTGTCCTAGAAGGGGGAGGGGAAAATAGTGGGCGCCAGGTCCCGATAAGGGCCGAATTTCTAGTAGTGCTTCCCCTCGTCCGCGCTGGTTCCTCCCGCTTGACCCCTGACTGGACTCGGCGGCACTCGCCGGTGTCGACCTTGCTAGCTCGTGCTCGGTGGAGTGGCGGAGTTATTCGGGCTGGGAGAAAGGAGGCTTAATAAACCCACGCGGATGGGTGGCAACGGTGTTTTATTTAGGCCGGGAACTGGCCGGAAATCCTACCGTCCGCTCGCTCGCGTCCGAACGTCCGCGTTGGGATCCTCGGCTTTCTCGTAACCGCTTTACAATTTACTCTCTCGGTTGGGCGCGTTTGCCGTACACTCGCCTGATGGAAGGCTCGGACACGCCAGAGAATCGGTTGGAAATCTCAGTATTAAGCAGTCGAACTGCACGCGTATGCTCGAAGTGGCCGATCTACTAGCCTCGAAGCCGGAAAACCCAAATCCGCTAGTCATGCAAATTACAATGTTTGATGGTGGCGGCCGGCCCGCTCCTGGCATTCGTACCCCTTCCAATCTAGGCTCTATCGATGTTGTAATCGAACCGGGGACTTTGCGCCGACTTGAAGAGTCGCGCCAAGGGGTAGCCGCCTAGTGCCCGGTGGTCACTCGTGCCAGGGTAGCCTCCTGCAGGAGTGTGAACGGCCGACACTGAGATCTACAGTGATTTTAGGCAGGCAGATAACGTCGCGGGGCTCACCGTAATCCGTCCAAAAACATTAAAATGTAAGAAAATGCGCCAAGTAGCAGTTGGATTTCCCTACAAAAATGTAACAAATATAATATATAATGAAATATAACAAAAAAGTTAATAGATATCATACAAGAAAGCCAAGCTTTCATTCAAAGATACCTCGATTTAACTCACATTAGCAATGAACAATAAATTAACAATAAATTACTGATTAACAATACAACAAATCTTGGCGTGTGCGCGCTTCATTGCGAGGTAAAAAGGCAATGGAAGACTGATTTAACACTAGAACTACCGACGATTGTTATGCTGTTATAACGAACCACGTAAAAAAAAGTCATTTCGACTCGTTCGGTAGTACTGGTGTTAAACCTAACACTGACTTTACTACAATATGAGTAAATCCTAATAAATCTTTCATCTTCAATCATATATACTGTTACGGCCCGTGTTACGCGTCGCGGTCGGGAAACGCGTACGTGGCATTAACGAAACGAAACTGATTATGAAGTTGGGAAGAAGCGTGTATTTCGGAGCTTTATAAAGGATGTCTATTCGAGGCGGGATCCAGCGTTAGACTGACTGAAGTAGCTCGTTGTTATACAGAGGAAGAGCATCAGTCGTCAAGGACACTCTTCACAGCTTGAAGTCAGGGATGTCGATCGTGTGGTACAAATGGGGTAGCAGGGGAGCCAGGCCCGTAACACCCCCCCCCCCCCCCCGGGGTGAAAAGAGAGCGTTCGTTCTCGAACGCGTATGGCCCCTTCTTTGTGTATCTCTGATGGATCAGGAATTAGATGGGAGTAGCGGTCTAATCCAACCAGACACCGTCTCAGTATTTCCTCGTGGTGCAGGGAAAACCGCTTCAAAAACCTTGAACGAGACGGTCATGGTTCAGGAAGAAGATGGGTAGTTGTTTCTTTTGGAATCACGGAGTTGCATCAGTGTTCGAGCTTGAGGCCGGTGTGGCTGCAGTTGAAGGTCCTGACTTTGGCCAATGGAGACATAAAAAAAAAGGGGGAAGGGTAGGTGGGACCTTCTTCGAAGGGTCTCATTCCAAATGATATGGATACCTCGTAATGGGATAAATTGTGCCAATAAATAGTTCACGGAGAAAAGTGTGAAAAATTATTTAGACTTGACCGACAAATCTATGAGATGAGACCGACTAATCCAAAAATCAGAATCACGCACACATGAATCTCAAACATTCTGCTCAACACCGACGAGACTTAGCCCGGCCACGCCTAGGCTGTTCCCCTCTTTCTCCATTTTGACCGCTCATCCCCATAGGCCAGACCTCCAAGAATATTCTTAAGAGGACTAAACAACTATGAGTTGACGGATGGAGCAGTTGAACAACTCCTGCGCATTCCCACACCCACCTCTTTCTCTCACCACGGAGATTGCACAGGAGTGACATTCGTACAGATTTAACATTCATTCTCATGAGTACAACCGCGGTACTTGGCTAACCGGCTTATATGTACCACGCGGAATTTGCTTTTCGGGGAGCGCCGAATTCTATAAATTACATCATTAATTTTATTCGCTACAGTGTACGGACCTTCCCAGTTACATTGTAATTTTGGGCATTTTCCTTTCACTCGTCTGGGTTGGAATAACCAGACCGCGTCGCTAGCGGCAAATTTAACCGAGGATTCTAAACTGTCGTATTTAATTTTCAGAGATTGCGAGGCCTTAGTCATTCTTTCCCTAGTAATCCGGTGGATGACTTTAAGTTTATCTTGTAAAATTTTACTATAACCAGAAATTGAAAAGTTTTCGATTCCGGGGGCGGTGCCTCTATATAAATCCAAAGGTACTCTCAGTTCTCTCCCAAAAAGTAATTTTGCGGGAGTTTGTTTAGTAATTTCGTGTTCTGATGATCTAAAAGCTAACAAAAATAACGGGACCCAGTCATCCCAATCTTTCTGATTTGAGGCAACAAATAAAGACAAATACTGAGCAATAGTTCGATTTAGTCTCTCTACCAAGCCATCCGACTCGGGGCGAAGAGGCGTGGTTCTGGTTTTCTCAATGCCTAAAATCTTTAAAACTTCCTTAAACAATCCCGATTCAAAAGAGCGGCCTTGATCGGAATGAATTTCAATGGGTAAACCGTGTTTACTAAAAACATGAGAAATAAGGGTTTTGGCGATTCTGTGAGACTTGCAATCCGGTAAGGGAATAACCTCTGGCCATTTTGTAAAATAGTCCGCGACAACCAACAAAAATCTGTTTCCGGAGTAAGTCTTGGGAAGAGGACCGAGAATATCGATTCCGATTCTATCGAATGCTGCTCCAGAATTGAAGATCTGCAGAACGCCTCTATTTTTCTCTGTGGGGCCTTTCTTTGCTATACACTTATCGCAGGAGCGGCACCATTCCTCGACATCTTGTTTACATTTTGCCCAGTAAAACGATCTTCGTAATCGGGGTAGGGTTTTGTTGATTCCGAAGTGTCCAGAAGAAGGTGAATCGTGAGATAAACGTAGAATTTCTTCGATCTTTTTTTCGGGTACAATTAACTGGTGTACATTTTTGGTTTTGTCGACAGATTCCCATTTCTTGAACAATACACCGTTTTCGACTAGGAGTGAGTCCCAAATTGAGCAATAAAATCTGGAGCGAGGGCCTAGCGCAGAAATTTCCTCTTTTGAGAGACGTCTATCGGTAGTTTTGGCATTCAGAATAGGGTTTATTTCCGGATCCGCGAGTTGGAAATCGCGCCAAAGTTGATAGTTATTTGAAAAGTCAATTCTTCTAACGTTATTCAGAATTTTGTCGGAAAATTTACAATCTATACAAGGGATTCGAGATAACCCATCAGCATTCGCGTGGGATCGACCACTGCGATGTACAGCATCCGACAAAATACTTGTGACAAATGCAAAATGGCCGCCGGGCAGAAAGTGAAAGTTGAGTAGTCGTATTTAGGTTATCGCATGGTTGGTGGCGCTCCAGCGGTAGAAATAGGTAGCCGCCTGCCAGCGCGCTGAAAGAGGCTCACATATAGGGTGTCCGTGAGAATACCTAACCGCAACTACGAGCATACTCGTGCACTACTATGAGTATGGATGACTTTAGGATATAAATAAAGGATATATCTGAGAGTAATTAATGGAAATAAATTATTTATTAAGATATGAAGGTTAATTATGCGGCAGACAGCCATATCGTAATATTCCTATAGTTGTTATTTATTTATTAGGAATTGGGAAAAGGATAAGACGGATGAAGAAGAAATAAGAATTAACATTGATGAAGCTCTGATGACATTTATTATTAGTTTGCATGGGTTTAAAATAAATACAAAAGTTCAAACCGGATCATAATGGCTCACATTATCGGTAATTAATATACAATAACATGCATGGCTACAATATAATATAGAATTATTACAATTTCCTCCTTTAACTATCAGTAAACTAATGAAGTGACAATTTTTTATACTTTCAGCCACTACTACTTATTTTAAGTAAAGGGGACTACTATCGACAATAGACCTAGCAAAAGATTTTGACGCTTTCTAAACGCTTTTACTAAACATATTCGCAGCAAGATGTTTGAAGAGTAGTAGTTTTAATTGTCTTCGCTGAGAAGATATCACTGTCTTGCTACGAATAGGATGCATGAGATGCGATGCAAGCAATAAGCAAAGAATTTGCTTCTCGCTTTACTACCAGACTAATGGAAGGTGTTCGCTACAAAGATAGTCACTGGATTGAAGTGACCAACTCTATAATGGGAACGTATTCAATTACTTTTGTATTATTTGGCTGTTCTGCCATCCCAACACTCTGCGCTATTAGTTGTGATGGTTCGTTTCAGAAAGACAGGGAGACTAAGATAGAGAAGAACCTCGCGATGTAAACGATGAAAGAAACAATTGCATGTCAACGCGCATTTATTTAACATGTTTATTTGTTTCGTCTTTACCGACCGTTACGTGAACAAAGAAGAAAACTGAAAAAGGAGCTTTCAGTAGGTGTCAGTGCGACATCGCGAGGCTCGCCTCCTTTTCGCCCGTCAGGAACTGGCTTTCGCGCAGGCTGAGGGGGATAATATTGTAACAATTTATTCCGACGAAAAAGTATTTTCCTCTGGCGCTGGAAGTGCGCTGCGGGTTTGGCGGCCTGCCGATTCCGGGTGGTTTGATCTCGATTATGTAGTCGATCGAGACAACAGCGGTCGCATTAAGTGTGGTATGTGGGGGTGGATCGGGCCGTTGGGCCCTGGATCACTCGTAGAAATAACACCGCACATGGACTCTCAGGAGTATGTCCGAATCCTCGAGGATAGTTTTCTACCCTCGGTGAGGGAGACATACCCCAGGGAGGACATGCCGGTGCTACGAGTGGTTCAGGACAATAGTCCGGTCCATACCTCAAGTATCACACAGGCGTGGTTTAGAGCTCACCCCGAGTTTCAACTCGTGAGGTGGCCGGCGCGGTCGCCAGATCTCAATTTAATTCAGAATGTGTGGGCCGAAATGGCCCGCACCTGGCGGCCCGAAGGCGCCTTACAAGCTCGGGGTGAGATTGTGAACCACGCAATGCGGGCTTGGGCCGATTTGCGAGATCGGCCAGAGTATTTCGCACATTTGTATGCCTCGGTGGAAAACCGTTACAATCTAGTAATAGAGAATAACGGTGGCCCCACCATTATTAAACTTGTCGATGCTCCTACAATCGGTGCCCTTTGGAATCCAGGTAAATAAATTTACCTTCTTTTATTTTAATCTATATAGTGATCACTGCATATAATTGTAATATTAAATATTGTAAATAATTTTTCAACCCCACGGTGATACTCCCGAAGGAACGCGGCTCCCCGTTGCCATCCCGGCGGTTCGCGTCGCCGCTTTAGGCAAGGCTAGGAGGCAGTCTACTGTGAGTATAAGAATTTTGTACCATCACTACGAATTGCCTTACTTGAGTAATCAATGCAGAATACAATTAAATTTCATGCATTTCACATTTTCAGACCATCCAGGCTGCTTACGCACCATCCACTCCTAGCACACTGGAAACGGGAAACTGCGGCGTTATGGTAAAATACCAACTATCTAGCTTCTTCTTTGAAATATTAATGAAATGTGCAGACAGCATTTCGTTAATTATATTGGAATGGCATTGTTCATTACTTTATGTTTTCTGTTGGATATTTTCCAGAGCAGCAAGACTCCCCTCATCGGTGCACTCGTCTCGCAGCCCGTCCCGTTTCTGCAGCGAGCACCAGTTCACAAATGTGGACAGAAATTCAAATTGGACTCCGACGATGACCTTGTGATGCAGTCGACACTCACACGATAGCATCCTGCGAACGAGAGGCTGCTGCATCATGGTAAGCTGCCAAACAACTTCTTCTTCCATTTCATTTCTTCTCACTCATTTTATTGTAATGGCATTGTTCTTTCATTAATGTTTTCTTTTAAATAATTTTCAGAACAGCAAAGCCCTCCCCGTCGGTCCATCGAAATCGCAGCCCCTCCAGTTTCTGCAGCGAACATCTGTCTGCACCAATATGCACACACTTTCCCCATAATTCTGCTATGCAAACACTCTGTTGCCCTTTGCTTATGGTTCTTCTCTATCTTAGTCTCGCTGTCTTTCTGAAACGAACCATCACAATTAATAGCGCAGAGTGTTGGGATAGCAGAACAGCCAAATAATACAAAAGTAATTGAATACGTTCCCATTATAGAGTTGGTCACTTCAATCCAGTGACTATCTTTGTAGCGAACACCTTTCATTAGTCTGGTAGTAAAGCGAGAAGCAAATTCTTTGCTTGTTGCTTGCATCGCATCTCATGCATCCTATTCGTAGCAAGACAGTGATATCTTCTCAGCGAAGACAAATTAAAACTACTACTCTTCAAACATCTTGCTGCGAATATGTTTAGTAAAAGCGTTTAGAAAGCGTCAAAATCTTTTGCTAGGTCTATTGTCGATAGTAGTCGCCTTTACTTAAAATAAGTAGTAGTGGCTGAAAGTATAAAAAATTGTCACTTCATTAGTCTACTGATAGTTAAAGGAGGAAATTATAATAATTCTATATTATATTGTAGCCATGCATGTTATTTTATATTAATTACCGATAATGTGAGCCATTATGGTCCGGTTTGAACTTTTGTATTTATTTTAAACCCATGCAAACTAATAATAAATGTCATCAGTGCTTCATCAATGTTAATTCTTATTTCTTCTTCATCCGTCTTATCCTTTTCCCAATTCCTAATAAATAAATAACAACTATAGGAATATTACGACATGGCTGTCTACCGCATAATTAACCTTGATATCTTAATAAATAATTTATTTCCATTAATTACTCTCAGATATATCCTTTATTTATATCCTAAAGCCATCCATACTCATAGTAGTGCACGAGTATGCTCGTATTTGCGGTTAGGTATTCTCACGGACACCCTATATGTGAGCCTCTTTCAGCGCGCTGGCAGGCGGCTACCTATTTCTACCGCTGGAGCGCCACCAACCATGCGATAACCTAAATGCGACTACTCAACTTTCACTTTCTGCCCGGCGGCCATTTTGCATTTGTGACAAGTATTTTGCCGGATGCTATACAATGGCAAAATCATATTGTTGGAGAAACTCAATCCAACGCGCAATCTGACCTTCCGGGGCCTTAAAAGAAAGAAGCCATGTTAATGCTGAATGATCTGTTCGAATGAGGAATTTTGCACCATAAAGATAATGATGAAAATGTTGGGCCGCTTTAATAATAGCTAATAGTTCCCGTGTGGTGACACAATAATTTCGTTGGGTACTTGAAAGAGTTTTGCTGAAGTAAGCTATAGCCCTCTCGACTCCGTTCTGCTCTTGCGAAAGAACAGCACCTAAGCCTACACCTGAAGCATCGGTATCCAGAATAAAAGGGAAATTTGGTAGAGGTAGGGCGAGGATGGGAGGACTTATAAGTCTCTTTTTAAGTTCTTCAAAAGCAGTTTGACAAGCCTAGGTCCAAACGAAGGTAGCGGAATGTGATTGAACGTGATTCAACGGTTGGGCGATTTCTGAAAAATTCCGTACAAATCTTCTATAGTAAGAGCACAAACCCAAGAAGCTCTTTAGTTCGGTGATATTCTTTGGGACCAGACAATCTCGAATGGATGAAACTTTAGCAGGGTTGGTCTTGATTCCTGCTTCTGACACGATGTGTCCCAAATATAAAACTTCTTTCCCGAAGAACGTGCATTTCTCCGGACTCATTAATAATTTAGCCTTCCTGAGCCTTTGAATTTAGCCTTCCAAACTCTTTCCATTAGACGTTCGAAAGTGGCTGGCGCATTGCAAAGTCCAAAAGGCATGACCCGAAACTGCCACAGTCCTCCACCGACCGAAAACGCTGTCTTTTCGCGGTCCTCTTCGGCTACTAAAACTTACCAGTACCCACTCTGTAAGTCAACTGTCGAAAACCAACGTGACCCTGCAACAGCGTCTAGTGTATCCTTAATGCGTGGTAAAGGGTATGAATCCTTTTTCGTTATGTTGTTCAGCCGTCGGTAGTCGACGCAGAAACGTGTTGAACCGTCTTTCTTGGTGACCAAAACTACAGGAGATGACCAAGGGCCTGATGATTCCTCAACAACCCCTTGTCTTAACATGGATTCGATCAATTTTTCTACTTCTTCTCTGCGGTGCAATGGTAAACGACGCGGCGTTAATTTAAAAGGAAGGTGTTCTCCCGTATCAATCTTGTGTTGAATAATGTCGCACGCACCGATTTATTTCGAATTTGTGGCGAACACGTCTTCATATTCAATCATTAAATTCTTAAATCGTTCTCGTTCTTTATCGTTCAAATGAGAAGTGCTTCGGTTAAATAAGTCTCATAGAAATTCTGGTAGAACGCGTACGACTCGTTCCGAACAAGCCATTTTTGGGTCAGTAAAAAATTCTTCAGAAACCGACGTTGCAACGTCGACGAAACAAATTTTGATAATAAATCTAACCCGACGACACACGGGTCTGGCATCCTCGTTAAGAACACGTCATGTTCTATGCTTAAATTATTTATCTCAAAAAGGCAAGTCTTTCTCCCTGCAATCGAATTCGCCAGACTTGATCCATCTACCGAGTGCAAATTGGCATCAAGAGCTCCAGATACGCGATCTGGACGACTATGAAGCGACTGATCATACCGCAATAGAGATACAGCAGAACCGGTATCTATTAACATTTTCGTCGGCTTGTGGTCCACGGAACCACTGACATACAATCCTGAAATTCTCAATCTTCCCGATTTTTCCGATTTTTTCGATTCGCAACCGATCTTACACAGTGTATTAGCATTATGAGTTTTCTCAACATCAAAAAGTGAGACTAAGTGTGGTCCCAAAACATTAAACATTTCAATACTAAGTAAGATGGCTAACTGCACAACAACAAAGTCATGAATAATAACTGAAGAAATATTCTGGAATATTAAATTATTCAACGAAGCAGATGGTGTACGGCTAACCGTACGAACACAGGTTTTATCTACAGTGGGGGCTGTGATCGGTGGCTTCGAATCCGCCAACCTTAATCCGAGCCGTTTGTGTTTCCCGGCCTCTGGGTTTGAGAATTTGGATTTTGATTTCCCGCTGTCGGGGGCGTTTGACCGGATCTACAGTCACGTTGGATGTGTCCCGTCTTTCCACATTTAAAACAGGTAATAGGATCGCGCGATGGTGGGGCGTTCTGGCTGACATTATTCCGGGAGTTTTTATACGGGGTAAAATTTCACGTTGGGTTATGACTTCGTATTTCAGAATTGTCGCGACGGAGAGAGCCATTGTTTGAACGATATGAAGGGAGCGTGTGTTCGCCCCTAAAATTTCGTTTGATATATTCAAATTCGATAGCCTTCATTACGGTTTCCTGGAATGAATTTAGACCCGAGCGGTATAATTGTTTTTGTAATTCGATATCGTGGAGCGCGTTAATAAACCGACTCATGGCCAAACGATCTTTGGCTTCGGCTGGTGTGTCCGGGAACGCGAAATGAACGAGGTCTCCGATCTCCGCGGCGAGTGATTGTATACTTTGTCGAAATTTCTGACGACAATTATAATATTTAACACCATTCGAATTGGCAGACTGGAACTGTTCAAACCGGAATTCCAGCGCTGAAAACAAAGAATTGAAGTCGGCTCTTTGTGATTCGTTCAACGTAGTAAGAACTGAAATAGCTGGGCCGTTCAATGAATTTAAGAGACTGGTAACTTTCGTGGTATTGTCCCAATTATTAATTTGGGCGATAGTCGTAAACCGCGCTTTGAATTCTGGCCAATACGAACCATTAAATTTGGGTAAATGTACATTGGAATTTGAAATAATTGCGAAAGAGGAGGGTACTGAAACCAGGGTCGGGGCTAGGGGAAGTGTAGGAACAGAGGGGTTAGTGGGAGCGGTATTGATAGGTATTTGGGATATTTGCGGGGTACTTAAACGTTGTTCGAGGGCCTGAAAACGCGCCTCGTAGCGAGCCTCCAATCCTTGCAGTTCATTCGAAACTTGAGCTGATATGTCATGGCGCAGCAATTCAATGGCAGCGCTGTTTCGTCCTTCGGATTGTCGGAGATCCCGTTGGAGTTCGCCGAATAGTCCCCGCATCTCCTGCAGTAAGGTTGACTCCGCTGGCGGTAGCAAAGGGTATTGGTCCCTGGACTGTCCCTCTGCTGTAGTCACGACGGATCGCTGGATCTCTCCTTCAGACATTCGTGTGTCCATGTCACTTCTTCTTGGGTTGTCGATTTCAGAGGAAGTGGAAGCAATCCCACTTCTGACACCAGTGTTACGGCCCGTGTTACGCGTCGCGGTCGGGGAACGCGTACGAGGCATTAACGAAACGAAACTGATTATGAAGTTGGGAAGAAGCGTGTATTTCGGAGCTTTATAAAGGATGTCTATTCGAGGCGGGATCCAGCGTTAGACTGACTGAAGTAGCTCGTTGTTATACAGACGAAGAGCGTCAGTCGTCAAGGACACTCTTCACAGCTTGAAGTCAGGGATGTCGATCGTGTGGTACAAATGGGGTAGCAGGGGAGCCAGGCCCGTAACAATACTATATACAGCGGCCTTGTTATCCCATTTTTGCCTCCAATATATGCATTTTCTCCGATTTCATGAGCATTGTCCAGTGCCTCATAACTGACAAGGAGATAATTTTTCCCGATATTGATAAGAAAGAGGTTCTCAGTTCATCGCGTATATGTTTCTTTAAAAGTTTTTTAGTAATATTACCGGAGCAAGTGCCTCGAATGAAGCGCGCACACGCCAAGATTTTTTGTATTGTTAATCGGTAATTTATTGTTAATTTATTGTTCATTGCTAATGTGAGTTAAATCGAGGTATCTTTGAATGAAAGCTTGGCTTTCTTGTATGATATCTATTATCTTTTTTGTTATATTTCATTATATATTATATTTGTTACATTTTGGTGGGGAAATCCAACTGCTACTTGGCGCATTTTCTTACATTTTAATGTTTTTGGACGGATTTCATGCCTTTTTGTTAGTTAATGCTTAACAATAAAGACAATAAAAATTCTGAGTATTTATCAATGGTTTAATTAATAAATTTAAAAGTAAAATTTTTTAAAATGTCAATTGCCATTTCTGTTCAAATATGCACCATCACCTATGTGCATGTTTATGTTATAATGTAACTTTAATGTTACAATGTATTTATAACTTAATCATGCACATAGGAGGAGATCTAAGAAATTGAGCTGAATGTGAGAATATAGATTCCCTAGATAATATATTTTGCACTTGACAAATTCACATTAGCAAAAGAAAAATTACCAATAGCTAGCATGCATTTAAATTGCAAATTAGATAAGCTATACCCTCATACGCACTCTAACATTGGTGTATCTTGACAGTTAAATACGTAGCGCAGGGAGTACACAATTTAAAGCGATAAAATTTGCTCTTTAACTGAAGCGTTCCTTGAATGACAAACTTGACGATCAAGAAAAACTAAATTAAAGTACATATGAGCATATTGCTTGCCTGATAAATTTGTAAAGCAGTAGATCAAATAATAATTTACATTAGCAAAAGAGAAATTACCAATGGCTAGGATGGATTTAAATTGCAGATTAGACAAGCTATACCCTCATACGCACTCTAACATTGGTGTACCTTGACTGCCAAATACGTAGCTTAAGGAGCGCATAATGTAAAGTAATGAAATTTACTAAGCACGTACTGATTATCAATCAATAGCTACTATATCGCTAAATGAAACATGATTGATAATTATTGCTTGCTTAATTCATTTTATTCTTTAGCTGAAGTGTTCCTTGAGCGATGAACTTGACAGTCATGATCATAATACAACTAAATTAGATTGCCTATGAGCATTCTGCTTGGTTTATATATTATAATTATAAAGCGTTAAATCAAATAATGATTCAGAGTAGCAAAAGAGAGATTCCCAATAGCTATAATATATTAAAATTTTAAATGATTGGACTTAACACTTTACAAATTATTCCTGACTGTCAAATACCTAGCTGACGGAGCGCAAACCTAAAGTGCTGAAATTAGTTTGAGCAAGTACTGATTACTAATACCGAGCATTCCCTTGAACTGTAAATAAATAATTGCTAATATTGCTTTAAAGATAAATATGCTACACTCTTGACAATTTTAACTATTGGTAATCAGCACTCGTTCACCAAACACATTTGACACTTCATAATTCTTAATAATGACAAGATTACAGAGATAGGGCCAAGGACACTATACTCTTTTATTAACTAAATAAAAGCATGGAATCTTGAATAAAATAAAATAATAAAATTGGACTGTGTCACATAACCAGCCATGGCATAACCGGCTTAACCAATGTGTCGCTATGACACAGATTACAGATTCTAGATCGGTAACGTAAATACGATATTTCAGTTTGCTGCCATCTCGTATGAGAAAAGTGAAAGCCACATTTTTAGGAATTAGTTCCCCTGATGAATCTTAATTTGCCTTGCCGTTTTCACGAGAAGAATAAGCAGGAGAAATTCATATCTCTTGAACGACTGAACCGATTCGCTTGATTCTTGGCTCATTCGATTCAGAATGATCAACGAAAAAATACAAAATTCAGAAATAAATCCTTGGAGCTGTAACTTTTCCATAAATCGAGGTGAAAGTGTTATAGCGGACGAAAACCGCTACACTTCGGGATAACTATCCTCGGTAGTCGCGCGCTGTACTATATATATAACTACTACTTGGCGCGAGACTCTACCGAGTCTCCTGATTAACTCGCTCTCTAACTCCTCGATTTGGATTTGCTCGTAACTGCTCTCACACTCGCACAGCACGCTCGCGTCGACAGTTCCTCACAAAGTGAGGAGCTTCCGGTCCTACTCAAATTTTGCCCAGAGTTACGTACGCCGCCTTACGCTATCGATCTCTTGGTGCTACCGCGCCAATCGATCTCGATCGGTATTGAGGGCTCGCGTATCGATCCCGCGCGCAGGGATCGATCGTTCCACTACGCTACGTTTTCCGCCGCTGCCTTCAGCCGGCGAAAGCTAGGAGCCCCTGGTACGTCCGTCGGTCTGTCGCCGTGGCGTCGTCCGTCGTCGGTCCAGGGTCAGAGCGGCCTGATCGGCACGTCAATCGGCGTATTTGCACCTTGTGTGTGGCTTGCAGGCAGAACTCGTCGGGTCCTTTCTCCTGGAGTTCAACTCCCGCTCTTCGATCGACTCGCTGGTAGCGTCGCTAGATAGGGTTCGAAGCAAGATAGAGGCGCATTAGAAAATATTCGTTTGTTTGGGCGGTCCCCCTTGGAGCAACGGTTATTAGGTCAAGCGGCGAGTGCGAGGCGGCATCGCGTGAGAGCGGGAGTTTTGGGACGGGCTACTCTGCCCCGTCACAAACGATAACTACTGGACTGGAAAACTCAGAAAGTGATGGTTGCACAATACCATCATTAAGCCATTCACTAATTTGTGCGTGTACTTTTTCGCGCTCCAGAGGCGATAAACGCCTAGTTCTCTGATAGACTGGTTCGTCCTTTAAAATTATGTTCATCTCTACTCCCACCTCGCGAGTCTTGACTGGATCATATACTTCGATCATGGCTTCGATCGCCCTTCTATCGCTCGCATTTGAAATATATGAGGTGTCCACCGAATTCGATTCATAATCACAATTAATTGCAAAAATTTCTGGCATGCAGCGATCTACTGCCTCTGAATTTTCGATCTTGCTTACAAAAATCTAGTTCCGTCTCATTTGAATTTCCACCGCTTTAAGAAAATCCATTCCAATCAACATATGACGCATCATATCATCTCGAATTACGCATATTGTAGTTGGACGCACAATTTCATCTACTACAACATTTGCTTGAAATTCTCCCAACGCTTTCTCATCCTTCGAACCGATACCCCGAAATATTACGTTACTTTTTTCCAAACTTCGGTGCACCAATTTCCACATATTTGCTCGCTCGCATTAAGGATAAATCGCTGCCTGTGTCCATGAGTGCAACAACTCTATGTTCGTTGACTACAATGTCTTTATAATACTTATCGTCTCTGCCCTTTAAAATAACACAGCTATCGTTGACTTCCCTCGCTTTGCCCGGGCAATCCATTGCTCGATGTCCATACCCTCGACACTTAAAACATTTGGCCCCCTTCTCCTTTGTCGGGCAGCCAGCTGCAAGATGATCCTTCGCGCCACACAAATAGCATCGCTTTTCGGTAAAGCGTATCGGACTTCCTTGTCCCTCTCCTTTAGCCTGGACCGGCTTCTTGGAATTATCCCTCGCGCTACTCGGCATACTCTTCAATGTGACATTCTCAAATGCCTCTAACAAAGATGACTTCTCTAGAACTCTTTGAATACGAGCTTGGTGTCGTAACATAAGATCAGGAATGCCTTCAATTATATAGTCGACTATATCAGCTTCGGCGATTGGTACGCGGTTTCCCAGGATTAGCTTCTCGTGAAAGTATTTAGAGAAGGGTTCGCCTCTCTTCCACACTCGATTTTCGAAGTGTTTCCTTGCAACAATTGAACTGGATCGACGGTAAAACATGCAACGCATTTCATGCAACAATTCCTCCATGAGCATTGCCACATAATCAGGCTTAGAATGAAACCAATCAAACGCTTTCCCCTTAAGTCGCGATCCGATGAGGACCTTGACTGCATCTTCTTGCAATCGGTAAGTAGACTTCAATAAGCGTACCTGCTTTTTCCATGCGTCATATACATGTTCGGCCCCATCATAGTAAATTAGCAACTCCTTGATCGCCGTGATACTCATCGTTGGCTGCTCGCTCACTGGACTCACTGCCGACATTGTCGTGTGACTATTGTTAGATACACGCAATTGCTGGAGCTGCCGCAATACATCTACCTCGAGCTGTGCTAGACGCTCTCTTTCTTCGGCCACTTCTTTTTCCCTTCTTACAATGTCTAGTTCTCTCTGCAACATCGTACGCGCACGCTACTCCTCGGATTCCGAACTCACTGCACCAACATCACTAGTTTCCGCGTTCGCAGAATCTGTTGCAACCCCTTCCATCATTCCAATACAGTCTACTTCAGGGTCGATTTCTATCAATTTCGCGATTAAACTGGCTTTGTTCCCAACACTGGGCACACCGAACCCTTTTAACAACTCTTTCAGATGCGCCACGGACGAACTGTTATAATAGTCTCTGTCTTTATTCGTCATCTTACTTCTCTCTTATGCTGAATGCAACTTGCTATCGACTTCAACACAACAATTGTCGTATGAAACAATTCACCCGTCTTTACCTGTTCCCTTGACTCTTTCGATCCCGGACGAGCCCCCAATTGTAGTAGTTGGAATGGAAAGAGGGAAGGCAATTAAACGGGTATAGTTCCAATTTATTTCACATGTACACCAACAACGTCTACGACACAACGGTATCGCTACCAACCGTCGATGCCTTGACCGCTCGGCCACACTCATACGCACACACACACTCACACTCACACCTTAGGTCTAAAATCGTATCCCACAGTATGTACAAATCGCGTACTATAGCATATCAGGAGACTCGGTAGAGTCTCGCGCCAAGTAGTAGTTATATACAGGGTGTAAACATGAAGCACCCGGCGCTTTCAGGGGAGGTAGAGGGGAACATTCTAAGCATTTCGAGTTCATATTATCATGTCCGATATTTATTGGTTTGGTTGTTATAACATGTTAAAAGTACAGTGGCTATCTTCGATCCCGTTGCTAGGAACGTCCCATAAATTCACATGTGTATGCCTTGGTGCCATTAGAGGTAACACCTCGAAAAACGACTCGATCCCCTGATTGGCTTACTTAATAACTACTATAGTATTTTCGCTCTGATTGAACGACCTTTGCGGAATCGGTAGTCCGCGAACTGAGTGGGATGACCCCAGCATAGCAGTGGGGTGTAATATGATGCCTTCGAAAAAAATTAGGCCTGCCTGCCGTGTCAGACAAGGGCGCCGTTCTTATCTCTCTCTGGTCAGGGGTGGACCCCATTTCTTCGATTCCCGCCTCGTTGATCTTCGTGCTTTGGATCTTATGCACGACTGCCATCTCGAAACCTGATGATGATTTACGATACTATCCTAAAAAGTAATAGCATTTCAAAAACTTTCTTTTCCTATGCAATTGCCCGTACTTCCAATTTCCGAGACCTTGTACAAAAGTAATTGAAAGATTTTCTAAGCCGGTAGAAAAGCCTTTACGATCCCCGTAAAATGTAATTGTTGGTAGCTACACATTTTTGACGTATGCGAAATATTCTCAAGTTCCTGAAAAATTGCTATCTCTAACACTGCCAGGGTAAGTACCGTGCTGCCGCTTATAAAAAGCTAAGCTACTTTTCCGGTTTTGTGGGCAGGTAGGTTCAAGAGAAATTGAATTTCTGACTAATAAAAATAGACACTTCAAACAAGTTCTGTATTCTTCGGGTATTTTTTTATACAGAATATTACACCGTTGACGGCTTGTTGATATCTCCTGCTTTTGGAGTTATGATTTTTTTTTTTTAGAGAAAAGCACATTGTGAGAAAGGGTATGTATGGGCATGGAATGTGATGGGAGGAGTCAATAGATTTAGTTTCACTAAGCAGGTTAGCGTAACATGGCAGCGCGATACAAGAAATAAGGATACTCACAGTGAGGCTTGTAGCATTTGTATGAGTTGTAGACGCAAGGTTTTAAAGTTTCACAAAGACCATACAAGCAACAACACCGACTGACAGTCTTTATGTTTCTTTAAAAGTTTTTTAGTAATATTACCGGAGCAAGTGCCTCGAATGAAGCGCGCACACGCCAAGATTTTTTGTATTGTTAATCGGTAATTTATTGTTAATTTATTGTTAATTGCTAATGCGAGTTAAATCGAGGTATCTTTGAATGAAAGCTTGGCTTTCTTGTATGATATCTATTTTTTTTGGTTATATTTCATTATATATTATATTTGTTATATTTTTGTGGGGAAATCCAACTGCTACTTGGCGCATTTTCTTACATTTTAATGTTTTTGGACGGATTATAATTATAATATACGAATGGTAAAATATCACAAGAATAAAGCAGATGTTGGCACCTAAATAAATCAAGTCTGTTACATTCACCCGCTTCAAAATTCAGTTGTCTTGCCAATCTGTCCCTCATTGTCGGAGTTCCACCTTGCTCCGACAATTCTCGCCTCCGCAGTTCATTTAATAGTTCCTCCAAGGTGAAATCTTTCATTCGTCCCACTTGCTCTTCCGCCACTGTAATTAGTGTTGTTGTTATTAGTTCTGGCCCGAATTAGATTGCCGGTCGCGAGACTGTTTTTGTTTGGGGTATATTTACCCGATCCTCACAATAGTCACGTACTTTATTGTCTTCCGACTAACCGACCCAGTAATCGAATTTGTCCTAATTGTCGTTACGGCTTTCATCCTCCTTATTCGCGGAACCGTTGAATTTTTTACGAAAGATATAATTTTATTGCTCTTCTGCCAGCAGTCCCCCAGACTAATTTTTCACCGCGTCGAGATTCGCTCTTCTACGAAACGCGTGACGTTACTTCCTCTGAACTGTGGTACTTCCTGTATTCTTTTATGTAACAGACTTGCCAGCCAGAATTATGCAGCTCTCCTGTGATGTGTACAATAATGGTTTGGGGCGATTACGTAATACAATACAACAATACAATAATCTCTGCCACCAAACCCACGAAAATATTACATATATTTCACACTATCACAGGACGGGACACGACGGTTGGGAGTCTACTTCCTAGTTTGAATTTACTCTGCCTTGGTTCGCCCTGGCTCTACCTTTGACGTTAGGCGCCAAATTTGTCAGGAATTTTCCTGGGGCTGCTCAGGTATAGAACTACCCGCAGCCAGTTACCCAGGAAAATTGTTAAACTATTTCGAAACTATAAAGGCGGCGTTCTTACGGCACGCCTGAATTTACTCGCCCGAAGGGCGGGACGTGTACTAAGTCCTGACCCTCGACTGCTAATTCGGAATTCTAGAATAAGGGCGCCAGGTACCCCGCGGTACCACTTAAGGGGGTGTAGGACAGTTAACCTTTACATTTTTATAAATTGTATAAATGTTGGTGTGACTAAACCAATCACTTGGTGAGCACAGTCATTTTACCTTTAATTAGTATACTTGTACAGAGTAATTTGAGGTAAAAACATTTAAAATCAAATAAACAATAAGGCAGTTATTAATTGTTAAACATTACGAATATTAATTATGCATAATAATACTCACGGATTACCACCGCTTTCCCGATTTCGCCGTTCTCACTGGCTTGTCAGAAAAGCGGGGAATCTTCGACCGAGCCTCCTCTCTGAATCCCGAGTCCTCTGGGCGCTTAAAGGGCGCCAGGCCCCGTGACCGAGACCAAAATTTATAAGAATATGCTACCCAGAGGAGATGGAAAACTCGAGCGAGAGAGAAAGCTCGGTGGGAAACGCGAATGTTGGCCCGGCTGGCCAGATGTAATGGGAGAGGGACGGGGAACAAGGGAGACCGGTGACGACACACTGGGCGAACAGATAGCTAAAGAACGTTATTCAGAAGTTGAGTTAAATAACAGCGCCCTGTTTATTTATGTCGGGCGGGCCGACGATGCTACAACTAATTATCCTAATGCAAATCGAGCTAACGCGCTCTCGATCCTAGGCCACAAGGGCCCCTGTACAATTTAACCACGCGGTAGGGAAACGCGTCGCGAGCGATCGACAGACGGTCGGTCGATTACCGGACTGCAATAATTAATGAAGCCGAGCTTCAGCGGACGATGTACGCCGCAAATCTCGAGGGGAACGCACGCCGAATCGCGAATCCCGGCAACAAGTGGCAAGATGGCGGCCACTTTGTTCGGCGAACGCAGTCTAAAATGCTACCACGCCACTCAGATGCGAAGTGCGAATTCGCACCAAGGAAGGCAGGGCATATACAGGCTTATTCGACTCTAATGGCAATTACAACAAATACGAGGAACCCGACTACTGGGCTCGGAATTTTACGGAAAGATCCCAAAGGATAGGGGAAGAAGGCGTGAGGCTTACCGCAATCTTACTTCGGCCGAAGTTAATGCCGATTAATCCTCCTTAATCCAGTCTAGCTGGTCCCTAAGAGAATTCCAGTCATCTGGTCACTCGTTCGCTTCTATCTCTCTCTCTCTCCGTCACTCACTTTGGTTCAGAAATTCCAAGATAACGTTCGCACAAGGTGTCGCTAACGCGGTCGCAATCTGAGTGACGAGAGAGAGCCCCTAATTCGCTAAGCGGCCTCACACCCTCAGCGCCGCTACCCCCGAATCCTCCCGTGGCTCCATCCGTTAGACGGTGTCGAAATCGATCCCGCGCGTTAGGACCGACTTCGACCTCATGTATCGACCGGCTTGGGCGATCCGCCTAGCTGAGCAGGTCGAACATCAAGAGTGACGGGCATCCAACGTCGTCACCTCGCCGTCCCTCGGTTGGTTGTCCGTCCTCAGGGGCGTCTCCAGCGTTGGCTGGACGGGCCCCAGCTTATCCGGCCTGGCAGGTTGCGCACCCCTGTGAGCCGGACTCTCCTCCTCGCCTACACGGATAGCCATTCCACTAGGTGGCTCAGTCCGTTGCGCCTACCTAGGTGCCTCTCGGCGTTCCAATTCGCATTAAATGCCTGTTATTTTTGCCTGTGCCTGCCTTGGAGCGACGATGCCAGGTTAGCCCGCGCGTACGAGTGTGTGAGAGAGAGAGACGCGGCGGGCGTTCGCCCGGCCTCCCTTGCTGGAGCGAGGAGAACTTGTGGCGAGGCAAACTAGCCCCGTCACAGGATATGGAACGATCCTACTTTCCAGAAGAGAACCTCGCGACGCGATACTTAAACTATTGGACGGATAGTTGACTCGTCGTGAGGACGGGAGCCCTCCAGGAAGGTCGATCATATAACTCGCGGAATCTCTGCAGCGTGACTCAGCTAAGAAGAGAATCACGAGGACGGGACGTGTACAAGACGCGGTCAAGACAATCCCCTGACCGACCAAAAGGTCGAGACGCAAATTAGTTTGGCCCAAAGATGGTTCGCTTACCGAATTTTGCAGAGGAGTGGTGCTTACGGAACACAACTGATCACTTCTAAACGCACTACGAAATCTACACAACGAGTGTTCGCTCCTTCCGCGCGCGGGACTTTAATAGGCTAATTCTAATTTTCCCCCTGCACCCCTGACGTGGCCGATATTGCCACCAAACGCAGTCCGGGCTCCAAGGCTCGGGGAGCCGCCGCAACAGGGCTGTGCCCCTGTGCTATCGAAAGATCCTAGCGGCCGCTGCCGATGAATCCTTCCGCCTGGATGTGCCTTCCCAACTGCCCAGATTTCCCGCGGTGTGGCCGAAACTGCTTGGGAAATCCTTCGTAGGCTGCTACCATCCGTAGTGGAGTCTCCACGTCGAGCCGAAGTCTCGTGGCTGCTGGTGACGAAACTTAAGATAGGTGCCAGGATGCAGGTGGTGAAGCGACGTCCCTGGTCTATGGTGCCTAAACGGCTCACGCGAAAATCAAATAGCATTAGGAGCGAAACAAAGGTTTTAAATTGGCTTAACTGTCGACCTTGCCTGGAGGCTACGTTTTTCTATTCCCTAACGGCGCTTATGATCAACCTTCCGGTCTTATGCTCGCTAGGAGAGGACACTTCGTCACAACTTACTTCTCCATTTCCATGGCCTAGCGTCATTCTCTATCTATACATTGTGACGTTACGTTTTTAGACGTAAGTCACAAAAGGCTATCTCCACCAGTTTAAAAACTAGCGCCGCGCGATATTAGAGAAGAGCGTCTCCAATAAGGAAATACTAGCGAGCTAGACGCAATATTAACGACTGCGAATTCGTCTGAGCCAATAAGGGAGAAGCAAACCAGGGACGACCATCAACCCACAGCACCCGAAATCGCTAAATCTGCCAGCCCCGAGGAACTCGGCCCGACCAGGGTGAACATTAAGGGGCTCAGCAGTCTCCGATGGCATCCGAAGACGACTGGTCACCGTTGGAGGAGCCGGGTGGTGAGGCAAGCGACCCCGAGTTGCCCTTGCATCGTGGGAGGCTTGACCAATTGTCGTCTCGACGAGGCAGGGTTGGCGCCCAGAGGGCCTACGGCCCTGGCGTCGTTCACCCGAGGGCACAGCGAGCCCTGCGCGCGCGGTAGGATCCAGCGACCAATAGAAATCGATTTCGGGAACAAAGGCGACTAGACGAGCGTTAGGGAATAGCGCGCAGAATTCGGCACTCTTGTGCTGACCGTCGAAGCGAGCGACCGAATTATCGTATACAGCGACTACCGACTTGCGAACCACTAGCGACTAACCCTAGCGTCCAAAGAAAGGAAGGAAGGAAGGAAGGAAGTATCGATCCTAAGATCCTCCCGTACTAGCGACGTACCTTCGGCAAACAATAACTAGCGGTAAGCGAGCACCTTTCCAACTCTAGCTTTTGTAAGGGACGCCTTTGTGAGATCCCAGCTAGAGATTCGCTGTTTCTCGGCCCTTAAGGCCTTCTCGTCCTTCGACTGTAAGTTTCCATTTCCGATCTGTTGTCTAGATTTTATTCGTAGCTTCAATTCTTTCTTGCATTATCGATTATATAAACTGAGATCTTCCTGCGGGCTGACGAAGTCAACCCAGAGTCAACTGTAGAAAATTGTAGAATTCTGAACACCGGGAATTCGGGAAATCTATTAGCGCCGATCATCCGCGTTGAGCTAGCGAACATCCAACTGTAACTTCGACTATTCTAACTCGCAGCCACGTGCTTCGCCCGAGGTTGCTAATGAACACCTCGAGCGAAGGACTCTTTCTCTGCCTCACTGTCGAAATAAAACATCAGTATTAGCTCAATCTTGGCTTGTTCATCTCGTGTCGAACCCACGTGCTCTCCTTGTTGTCTGATCTAGCCGAAGCACCTGTTTGGCCGTCTCGGGAGATTCAATGTGGCCGTTCTCTTTGCGATTCTTGTGAGATTTTGAGTGGCATCTTCGATGCCTGGCGCCCATTTTTGTGGTATTAGAGGATAGTTGGCTTCGAATCTCCCGGGCCGAAGTATCGGGAAAAGTATCGTCTGCGAGAAATATAAGAGATGGGAAATTCAGTTGTCCCCATCCACTAACGTCCAGTCACTCATTATTCTCGAGTCTAGCTAAAAAGCCAGACTCGAGAATATTTCTTTATTTTCATGATAACATATTGCTTTTGTTTCTTTTTTTGTAATAGGCTTTTGTCGGCATTGGCCGTAGCTTGGCCTATTTCTTTGTTTGCTATTTTATGAATTGCAAAAATAAATAGTTAACCTTTGGTTAACAATAGCAGGGTAGTCGCACGAGCAAAAGGTCGCGCGTCTTTTCCGTATTTTCATACTTTGAAGGCATTTTTAAGGCAAATGGTTGGCTATAAATGCCCATTACTCTAGGATCTAATTATTGACACTGTAATAAGCGCTGTAATAAGCGCACATTGGAGAGATCCAGAACATGGATTCTTATGTGCATGTTTAAGTTATAAATATATTGTAACATTAAAATGACATTATAATATAAACATGCGTATAGGAGATGGTACACATTTTAACATAAATGATACTTTTAAATTTTTTTATCAAACCATTGGTAAATAATTAAAATTTTTGTTGTCTTTATTGTCAAGCATTAACTAACAAAAAGACATGAAATCCGTCCAAAAACATTAAAATGTAAAAAAATGCGCCAAGTAGCAGTTTGAATCCCCTACAAAATTGAGGTATAACAAAAAAGATATAGATATCATTCAAGAAAGCCAAGCTTTCATTCAAAGATACCTCGATTTAACTCGCATTATCAATTAACAATAAATTAACAATAAATTACTGATTAACAATACAATATTTTTTCTATTGCGATTAACAATACAATAATTCTATTGTATTACGTTTTCGTTGATAAATTGAACGAATAGAAGAGATATATTTTTTAATTTAATTTTCACGATTGTTTAACATATGTTTTGTTTTATATTCCTAAGTGAAGTTTGGTTTTCACATCCTGTTCATGTTGTTGATTGTTCGTAGAATATTTTGTTCTGTAAGTTCTGTATGACATTATTTTTTTTTTAAATATTCATTCAATTAAGCACAATATTTGTGTTCCCTGCACTACCATTAAATTCTGTCGTGGGATTAGAGTGTTTGAGTCAGGACTTGGCATTCCAATGATATCGATTTACATTTTTGTTATTTTTGTGGTATTCTTGTGGAATGCAGCAGTTTTTTTGTGAGGTAAGATCTTTTTTGAGGTGAGGGACAAGACTACTTGGCGCTTTTTTTTACATTTTAATGTTTTTGGACGGATTAGTTATATCTGAATTATAACTTGGCTTCCGTTTACCAATGATATCCATTTCTATTTTTGGTAATTTTTTAAATAATTTTGACAAGGTTGCTGGGTTGGGGAGCCGCGATGGCAGAGTGGGGGTGGACTACTTGGCGTTTTTTTTCATTTTAATGGTTTTGGGGGGATTTCAATTCTTTTTGTTAGTTAATCGGTAAAATAAAAATATAATTTGTTATTACCCATTTGACAAGTTTAATACTTCAACAATGTGACAAATAGGAGGAAGGTACAACTTATCTGTATAATGTAACATACGAAGTGTTCGTCTTAAATAGATGCAATTCAAGGGCATGCTATCTATTGGCAACTCATATGTATTTGCCCAACAAATTTGGAGTCCTTTGCTTAAATTATACATTCTCTCTTCATTCAACACATGTGAAAAGTGTACAACTTATCAAATGTGTAGGCTAAGAACCACTTAAGCGACAGGTTTAAAATTTGATGAGCAAATACTGATTTCCCACGACTAGTATACCCCTAAATTAATAATGTTACGATGAGGCTCAGCACTTAATAAGTTCTATTAATTCTCTTATTCGATACATTTGTAGTGTCAAGTTTGACAAGGGCGTACCCAAGACCACGTCAGTGACAGATTTCAAACTTACTGAACAGATACATAATTCAAATACTACAAAAGTGAAAGATTTAATTAATACTTCAACAATGTGACAAGGACACATCTTGGCTGTATAATGTAACATACAAAGCATTGGACTTAATTATATGGAATTCAAAGGCATGCTATCTACTGGCAATTCATATTCGTCCAACAAATTTGGAGTCCTTCGCTTAAATTATACATCCTCTCCTCATTCGACACATGTGAAAAGTGTGGAACTTGTCAAATGTGTAGGCTAAGAACGACTTAAGCGACATGCTTCAAACTTGATGAGCACTACTAATTTTCCACGACTAGTATGCCCCTAAATTAATATTATGATTAGGCTCAACACTTAATAAGTTCTATTAATTCTCTTATTCAACACATTTGTAATGTCAAATTTGACAAGGGCGTACCCAAGAACCAGTTCAATTATAGATTTCAAACTTGCTGAACAGATACATAATTCAAAACTACAGAAGTCAAAGATCTAAAGTTTACTGAGCAAATACTGATTACTAGTAAGGTTCGTAGTTCAGAAATCATTTACATGAATGACCTGAAGTATCACTTGGTGAACAAATTGTTGCTTTTTCATTTAAGTGGGTCCTGGTTATGCACTTGGCAACTTTGGTAGTCTATAATTGCATTGAATAAGAGGATATTGCTTAACAGTGTTAGATTGAGTAGGGTCATAAAGCTGTACCAATAAGAGAATAAAACTGTTAAATTTGTTAGATATCCTCGCGTAAGATATTCCTGTCATAAAATAGCCTACATAACCAAGCACTCGAACGTCAAGGAAATAAGACATCTATCCATCTCGTGTTAGTTAGTCTCTTTCTACATGCCTAGCATCTCTCTCTAACATCAGCTCACATCTGCCTTCTCTCTCTACCATAACATCATCTCGCAGCTACAAAGCTAGAAACATATGAACATTCTGCCACCTAGCGTGGAAAATATGTGACCTACATTTTTGGTCTGAATCTTCTTCTGAATCGTTTTCGCACGAGAAAATAAGAGGAGGAAATTCATATCTCTTGAACGCATGGACCAATTTCCTTGCTCTTTAGCTTATTGGATTCAGAAAAATAAATTAGGCTGTGCTTGATTCATAAGTTATGCCTGCAAGCTGTAACTTTTTCGGAAATCGAGGTGAAAGTCTTATATCGATCGAAAACCGCTACGCGTCGGGATAAGTAGCCGCGCACACGCCAAGATTTTTTGTATTGTTAATCGGTAATTTATTGTTAATTTATTGTTAATTGCTAATGCGAGTTAAATCGAGGTATCTTTGAATGAAAGCTTGGCTTTCTTGTATGATATCTATTTTTTTTGGTTATATTTTATTATATATTATATTTGTTATATTTTTGTGGGGAAATCCAACTGCTACTTGGCGCATTTTCTTACATTTTAATGTTTTTGGACGGATTTCATGTCTTTTTGTTAATTAATACTTAACAATAAAGACAATAAAATTTGTAATTATTTATCAATGTTTAATTTTTGTGGGAAAATCAAACTGCTACTTGACGAATTTTTTGCTGTTTAATGTTTTTGACGGATTTCATGCCTTTTTGTTAGTTAATGCTTAACAATAAAGACAATAAAAATTCTAAGTATTTATCAATGGTTTAATTAATAAATATAAAAGTAAAATTTTATTAAAATGTCAAGTGCCATTTCTGTTCAAATATGCACCATCACCTATGTGCATGTTTATGTTATAATGTAACTTTAATGTTACAATGTATTTATAACTTAATCATGCACATAGGAGGAGATCTAAGAAATTGAGCTGAATGTGAGAATATAGATTCTTCAGATAATATACTTTGCACTTGACAAATTCACATTAGCAAAAGAAAAATTACCAATAGCTAGGATGCATTTAAATTGCAAATTAGATAAGCTATACCCTCATACGCACTCTAACATTGGTGTATCTTGACAGCCAAATGCGTAGCTCAGGGAGCGCATAATCTAATGTAATAAAATTTGTTAAATAAGTACTGATTACTAATAGCTAGTATGTCGCTAAATGACACATTATTGATAATTATTGCTTGCTTAATTCATTTTATTCTTTAGCTGAAGTGTTCCTTGAGCGATGAACTTGACAGTCATGATCATGATACAACTAAATTAGATTGCCTATGAGCATTCTGCTTGGTTTATATATTATAATTCTAAAGCGTTAAATCAAATAATGATTCAGAGTAGCAAAAGAGAGATTCCCAATAGCTATAATATATTGAAATTTTAAATGATTGGACTTAACACTTTACAAATTATTCCTGAGTGTCAAATACCTAGCTCACGAAGCGCAAACCTAAAGTAATGAAATTTACTAAGCAAGCACTGATTATCAATAGCTAATATATCGCTCAATGACACATGATTGATAATTATTGCTTGCTTGATTCATTTTATTCTTTAGCTGAAGTGTTCCTTGAGCGATGAACTTGACAGTCATGATCATGATACAACTAAATTCGATTGCCTAAGAGCATTCTGCTTGGTTTATATATTATAATTATAAAGCTTTAAATCAAATAATGATTCAGAGTAGCAAAAGAGAGATTCCCAATAGCTATAATATATTGAAATTTTAAATGATTGGACTTAACACTTTACAAATTATTCCTGACTGTCAAATACCTAGCTGACGGAGCGCAAACCTAAAGTGCTGAAATTAGTTTGAGCAAGTACTGATTACTAATACCGAGCATTCCCTTGAACTGTAAATAAATAATTGCTAATATTGCTTTAAAGATAAATATGCTACACTCTTGACAATTTTAACTATTGGTAATCAGCACTCGTTCACCAAACACATTTGACACTTCATAATTCTTAATAATGACAAGATTACAGAGACAGGGCCAAGGACACTATACTCTTTTATTAACTAAATAAAAGCATGGAATCTTGAATAAAATAAAATAATAAAATTGGACTGTGTCACATAACCAGCCATGGCATAACCGGCTTAACCAATGTGTCGCTATGACACAGATTACAGATTCTAGATCGGTAACGTAAATACGATATTTCAGTTTGCTGCCATCTCGTATGAGAAAAGTGAAAACCACATTTTTAGGAATTAGTTCCCCTGATGAATCTTAATTTGCCTTGCCGTTTTCACGAGAAGAATAAGCAGGAGAAATCCATATCTCTTGAACAACTGAACCGATTCGCTTGATTCTTGGCTCATTCGATTCAGAAAAATCAACGAAAAATACAAAATTCAGAAATAAATCCTTGGAGCTGTAACTTTTCCATAAATCGAGGTGAAAGTTTTATAGCGGACGAAACCCGCTACACTTCGGGATAAGTATCCTCGGTAGTCGCGCGCTGTACTATATATATATAACTACTACTTGGCGCGAGACTCTACCGAGTCTCCTGATCTGTCACTGACGTGGTTCTTGGGTACGCCCTTGTCAAACTTGACACTACAAATGTATCGAATAAGAGAATTAATAGAACTTATTACGTGCTGAGCCTCATCGTAACATTATTAATTTAGGGGTATACTAGTCGTGGGAAATCAGTATTTGCTCATCAAATTTTAAACCTGTCACTTAAGTGGTTCTTAGCCTACACATTTGACAAGTTGTACACTTTTCACATCTGTTGAATGAAGAGAGAATGTATAATTTAAGCAAAGGACTCCAAATTTGTTGGGCAAATACATATGAGTTGCCAATAGATAGCAGCCCTTGAATTGCATCTAATTAAGACCAACGCTTCGTATGTTACATTATACAGATAAGGTACCTTCCTCCTATTTGTCACATTGTTGAAGTATTAACTTGTCAAATGGGTAATAACAAATTATATTTTTATTTTACCGATTAACTAACAAAAAGAATTGAAATCCCCCCAAAACCATTAAAATGAAAAAAACGCCAAGTAGTCTGCCCCCCTCCGCCATCCCGGCTCCCCAACCCTCCAACCTTGTCAAAATCATTTAAAAAATTACCAAAAATAGAAATGGATATCATTGGTAAACGAAAGCCAAGTTATAATTCAGATATAACTAATAACATACAAGAAAGCCAAGTTTTCATTCAACGATATCTCGAGTTAACTCGCATTAGCAATTAACAATAAATTCACAATAAATTAGCGATTAACAATAATAAAAAAAACTTGGCGTGTGCGCGCTTCATTGCGAGGTAAGAAAGCAATGAGAAATTAATTTAAATGTAACATTGACTTTACTATAATATAAAATCCTAAGAAATATGACATTTACATTTCAATCACATATACTATACAGGGTGTTCCGTAAATGTCGTAAATGACTATAGCCATCTTGTAGAGGAGCGGACGGGGATGAAAATGGCTATTTCGGAAATTCTCGATCGGCCCTCAATTCCGAGTTATTTAACAATAACTTAGGCAACGCCCCTCGGGCTCTTGGCAAATCTTGGTCGACTATCTCCTGCTTCTCCAAAGGGGGATGTGATAAAAACATCTTGCCGGTCGGGTTACAAGAATCGCGATGGAGGACGAAAGGGTGCTCAGTCACTCGATTCCCTCGGAAAAAAGACTATCGTTGTCGATGCGTCTTACCGACGGCCTAGCCGGCAGCTCCTTGCATGCGTCGTTCTCAATGCCCGAGCGCGGCAGTGCCGTGACGGCGCGGCATCGCCCCACGGACGCTCACTTTTTGCATTTCTTCTTGCTTTTCGACTTTCTCAATATGCGCTTCTTTCGCTTTCCCATTTTCGTTGTATACGCTTGCGATAAGTAGGGTCCCCGATTAGATGTTTCGCGACTCCCGGTTTAATCCAATTAAATCCGTCCAAATCCAATGAATCAAATTTATCAGGTGCCTGTGATACTTTCTCTAACAAGTATGGAAGTGGCGGCGTGACAAAGCGCTCGATCTGTAACCGCGATGATCCGTGTTCGGTTCCTCGTTGTTGCGATTATTGTTTTTACATTTCCTTTCTCTTTTCTCCTTCAGTGTTTAATCTCTACCTCTGGTAATATCTTTTTTTCGTTATGTTTCATTGTTATTCCTTCCTGCCTTTACGTTTTCATAATATTCGTTTATTATGAATAATAATGCTGCTATCGCTGACTCTATCCGGTTATTATTGCAATCGACGGTCAACAAAATAACGAATGTCAGAATAAGTGCAGGTTAAACGGTAGTTATTATTTATCAGAAGCGAATGGATACTATGTGAATCGAGTTGCATGACAAAATGCAATGAGAAGTATGTGTTTGCAGCACTGTTTCACGCACTTCTGTTCGGCCCTATTCTAAAAATCTTAGTACTATTCAGTTGTCACTCGAGATACTTGCAAATCCGGACAACAATGAACGCCCGCGCTGTAAAGTGCTATTTCTGAAAAATAAAAGCTCTGCGTTCAGATGAAAGAAGGTTTCGTTCATCTTCATTTAAGGGGATGTAGGACAGTTAACCTTTACATTTTTATAAATTGTATAAATGTTGGTGTGACTAAACCAATCACTTGGTGAGCACAGTCATTTTACCTTTAATTAGTATACTTGTACAGAGTAATTTGAGGTAAAAACATTTAAAATCAAATAAACAATAAGGCAGTTACTAATTGTTAAACATTACAATATTAATTATGCATAATGGTACTCTGCGGATGATTTTTCCAAAACTATTGGTTCAAATGGGTTCCGCTTTTGCACAATTATTCACTGTACCACCTGTTACAGCGGGGACCACACTTGTTATTATATTCAATCATTTAGTACATTTAGCATAACCAAATAGTTACAGAAAATAGAGTTTTATTGGTTAACAATATAAACAATTGGTTTTAACCAACTTTCACATGACTTATCTGCATGATTTTGGTCCCTGCCTTAGCTATGATCTTGAAAAAGAACTCTGTAAAAACTGATCTTCGCTGGACCAACCGTACCGAAGAAATCCTCCGCAGAGTACTATTAGGCATAATTAATATTGTAATGATTAACAATTAATAACTGCCTTATTGTTTATTTGATTTTAAATGTTTTTACCTCAAATTACTCTGTACAAGTATACTATGTTACGAGCCAGGCTTCGCGAGTCCTAAAATATGCTCTAAGATCGTTAAACCTTACTATGGCTCGCCGGATACACCTCGAGCGGTAAAGATGTATCCTCGTGGGATCTTTTGTTATTCTTTTCCTTGTTATGCTTATTTGAAACAAGGTTGACCAAACAGGAATTCAGTAATGATGACACAAATGGTTTCTTAATGAAAACTAGAATAATGTAATATATTCTGAATGAACAAATAATACAAACACAAAATATACAATGAGAGTTTCTGTGGTTTTGAGATGTTGTTACAAAATTATATGAGTTCGTTTTACGTTACGATTTGAACGGGGGAAAACTAACGAAAGAACTGTGACTTGCCTAACGATCGCGATGAGACACGATGTACGTACGGTAATTGTGACTGCTTCGAAGGAGACTAGTGCTCGATCTACTACGGTGTTCTTCGCTGGTCCGATTGACAGAGCTTCGCCGTCGATGAGAGTTCGGAACTGATTCCCCCTTTGCTCCAGAAATTAAGGGTTTATATACCCGAAAAATCCAGCGAAAAGGGGCATAGGTAGGGATAGAGACGCCAGAAGTCTGAGACTACGCTGGAGTTCTAAGAATTTATGAGATGCACTAAGTGCACAGCTGCAGAGTTCGTTAAGAGCACGCTGTGATGATCCCTAACGAAGGATTGTGTTTTTGAGATAAGACGGAACGAAAGAGTCGAAGTCACAGTTTTAAGGCTCGAAAAATACGCATGGGAAAACTATGTAGGAGACTAGCGAGTTAAAATTATTGAATCTACGTGTGACATAAGGCTAAGAAAAGTAGTCCGATGAGGATGAATATGTAACACCTCCCCCCTTAGATTGAACATCGCGCAAATCGTGATGCTTCATAAAAGAAATCGGACGAATTTTCTTTTAACAGTAGGTGAGAATATGTGGGGCATGTTTGAAACGCAATGTAGTGTGTAGTGAAGTGTACTTAATTGCTAAAATACAAGATATTACAATGGTTTTACAGATTATGATGGTTCGGATAGATACATTTTCGCAAACTTAAATCTACGGCTGTCTTACCTATGGTTTATGCAGATAATCATCTAGTCGAATGTGGCAGAGAAAATGCAGGATGCTATTTAGTTTCTATCAATCTCCAATTTTGTATATTATTGTTACCTGTTTAAAACGAGTGATCCTTTTCTTTCTACACGCGAGCTGCTTTCAACTTGTCAGCATGTTTTGTTAATATTTTATTTTCTGACGTTTGCAAAACTATATTATTTAAATCAGTGACATTAATGATTTTGAATGATCCAACGTAATGAGGATCAAATTTGTTAAGACGACGTTCCTTCAGAGCATAAACAAAATCTCCAGGTTTGAAATTGACAGGATTTGCACATCTATCATAATACTGTTTTCAACGACATTTGTTTTTAATTAAAGTATCTGTAGCTTCATTTCTCATAGTTTCCATTCGTTTAATCAGATTTATCAGATAGGAATCATATGTTCGTAAACTCTCTCCTTTCGGAAATGCTGATGGTAGTCTTGGCAATCTTCCAAAAATTAACTCGTATGGGGTGAAACCGGTAGCTTCGTGAACTGACGTGTTGTATGAAAACATTGCAAATGGTAATAAACTTTCCCATTCTTCGTACGAATCCATGTAATGCTTTAAATATTCTGTTAAGACAATATGACTTCTTTCTAGTGAACCATTAGTTTGTGGTCTGTAACCTGACGTTGTTACCTTTTTAATTTTGAATATTTCTGCTAATTGAGTAAGGATTTTTCCAATAAAACTACTTCCTCTATCAGTAAGAATTGCTTTAGGAGTACCATAAACTGCTATAAAATGACGAGCAAAAGCATCAGCTATTGTTTCAGCTTTGATATTTGGAATTGCTACGGCCAAACAATATTTTGTGAGGTTATCTTGCATTGTAAGAATATGTTTATTTCCGTTTAAAGAAAGTGGTAAAGGACCAACCGTATCTAAAGATATCTTTTCAAAAGGTTCGGACGGTGTATCAGTGATAAGCATAGGTTGACGAGTTTTAATTCTGACCAATTTTTGTTCTTGACAACTAGTGCATTTACGGATAAAATTTTGTATATCAGTTTTCATTTCAGGCCAAGAATAATGAGGTCGCAAACGATTATAAGTTTTAGTGACACCTTTGTGTCCTCCTAACAAACTACTATGAGCTTCTTCAATTATTAATTGTCTATTTTCAGTGGGTGGAACAATAACATTAGACGTACAAATAACGATGTTAACATTGGAGTGTTGGAACACTTTCCTCACAAGTTCTCCAAATTCTTTATGTGGGATATGATCATGACCATCTTCTACTGCGGAGATCCTAAACGAATAAATTTTCGACTTTTTGAGAGTACTACGTAAAACTTCTAAACCTTTCAGTAATTTCTCTTTACTTAATTGATCATAAAAATGTTTGGTGGCGATCACACTCACAATCCTCCTATTATTCCTGTCAGAGATCAAGACCTGATTCTTAGAAGGGGACTGACTCCTAATGGATTCGATATCTAAATAGTCCATTTCTTCTAAGGATTTAGTGATTGGAGTGTTTGAATTACAGTCGGCTGAGATAAAGTGAACAAAGTTTGCTTTGCGGGACAAAAGAGGAGTTGGGGAAAAGGTCATCTGGAAACCTTCCGTGTCCTCACTATCGCTATTTCTATCGGTTGAGAGGGTATGTTCTTTAAAGTCAAGGAGAGTGTCCGAAATTCTGGGGGATGCAATTTGAGGGTTTAAGTTATGTGAGGCAGCCTGCATGGGTACAAGGGGTTCAGGTAAAAGAACAGTCTGGTCTGTGTCATCTAAGGGTAAAGAAGTGGATCGTGAAGTGTTGGCGGAACGATTGTAAATCTCTGTGTCGTCTAGACTCTCTGCAGGAATGGGCGTAGAATTACTGGGCGCTTCATTGAAGGACATCAGGTCGCCGGGAAGGATATTACTACCAGATGGATGTATAGGATCTGAAAGACGAGGATTTGGGCGGAAATTCTCCGTGCTGGGAAGAAAACTTGGCTTAAAAGGGTATCTACGAGGACGGTCGTTGTCTGAATTGCTTCCATCTGATTCACTTTCTGAGTGTCTGACTAAAGGTCTCTTTTGCCTGTCACGTGTTAACTGTTTAATACGACTACCAATACCTTCAGGGTTTGCTGGAGCTTTAGGAATTTGTATCTTGAAATCTGGATCATCATCTTTAGGGATCAACGGCAAACAATGAACTGGGTTTCTAGACAAAGCATCTGCATTTTGATTGATCTTTCCTGCTTTATAAACTACATCATATTCAAATTCTAGAAGTCTTAATCTCCATTTCATTAAACGAGAGGTAGGATCTTTAACTGAGTGTAACCAAACTAACGGTCTATGATCGGTGACCAAAGTAAATTTAGTGCCATATACGTAAGGTCGAAAATGTTGTACTGCATATACCATAGCGAGACATTCTTTTTCAACAGCTGAATAATTTTTCTCAGCTTTATTTAGCGTACGTGAAGCATATGCAATTGGTAAATCTTTTCCTATTTCGCCTTGACTAAGAATTGCTCCTACTGCGAATTCGGATGCATCAGTGGTAATAACGAAAGGTTTTGAAAAGTCAGGATATTGTAAAATTGGTTGTTGACAAAGCTCTTTGCGCAATTGATCAAAACTCAGTTGTTGTTCTTCATTCCAAACAAATCTAATTCCTTTTCCTAATAAACCTACTAATGGTTTAGCTTTTGTAGTAAAATTTTCAATAAAACGTCGGTAATAACCTGCTAATCCAAGAAATTGACGAATACATTTTTGATTAGTTGGTACTGGGAATTTTTCGACAGATTCTAACTTTTTCGGATCTGGTCTAACGCCTTGTTCAGAAATAATGTGTCCTAAATAACCAACTTCCTTACGGAGAAATTGACATTTACTGGTTTGTAAAGTTAATCCATTTTCACGCAATCTATTCATTAATTTTCGAATTTTAATTTCATGTTCTCTCAAAGATGAAGAATAAACAACAATATCATCAAGGTATACAAACAATTCAGTTCCTTGTAATCCGGTTAAAACTTGATTCATAAGACGTTGGAAAGTAGGTGGTGCATTTTTCAAACCAAAAGGCATGCGAGCAAATTCATAATGACCAGTGGGAGTAGTAAATGCTGTTTTTGAACGATCTTGCGGATTCATTTCTATTTGATGAAAACCATTAGCTAAGTCGAACACTGAAAAATATTTAGCTCCTCCTAATCTATCTAAAATTTCGGTTATTTGTGGTAACGGGAATTTATCACTAACTGTTTTGTTATTAAGAGCTCTGAAATCTATAACCATACGCCAACGCTTGTTACCTTGGGCATCTGGTTTCTTTGGTACTATCCATAAAGGTGAATTGTAAGGAGAACTGGAAGGTTTAATTATTCCTTCTTTAAGCAAAGCCTTTACCTGATCGTCGATCTCTTTTTGATGCACTGGCGGATACCTGTACTGCCGGGTATTTATGGGTATATTGTCCGTAGTGTGAATGGAGTGTTGGAAGTTGGGTGCCTTTCCCAAATTGTCTCCAGGTAGAAAGAACCTGTCCGAGTATTCTTGCACGAGTTGTAGCACATGTTGCCTTTCTTCACTATTCATGTGGTCCATATCAAGGGTCTTTTTAATTTCCTTGACTCGTTCTTGAGGTGATATAAACTTATGTCCAGAATTCTTCATGTAATAATCTTCTTCGGATGAACTAATAAAATCGTACGGATAAATTTCTTGAGGTGGTAAATCAAATCGAACATCTTGGTCACTTGTGTTAGTTGCCATTACGTGGCAAGTGCCATTGTTGTTGGAAACTGCTGCTTCTCCGATATAAACGTCGTCTTGAGTTTTTATTCGTGGTAAATAACCTTCGCGGAGAGTTGTGTTCGCTAACCGAACTGTAATGCACTGACTGCTTCGTGCCGGTATCAAATGTTGCTTCTCCGTAGATTGATTTTCTTGTTCCTCTGGGCTTCGATAATTTATGAACCCTATGGGTTTTGTCGGTCTATCTCTAATTACGAGGGTTTTATGGAAATACGAAATTTCAGCCTCTTCTTGTAATAGATAAGCGCTACCGAGTAAACCACTGGCTGGCAATTGAAGATTCTTTATCACATAGAATAGACAAGGTGTCTCATTGATGTGAAGAGTTACGGTTCCCGTTGTGAGAATTGGAATAGATGCAACTCCAGTTACTTCAATTTCTTCTTTATGAATCCTTACTTCTTGTAAATTCAAAGCTTCAAACGTTATTAAATTTACGGACGCTCCTCCGTCTACTAAAAATTCTCCAAGCCCTCCTTTTAATTCCGGTACTTTTACACGAATTTTTGGAATCGGGGCTTCCTTAATTACTGCTTTCTTTGGGGATTCTCTTGGAATCGTACATGTTGCTGGCGAGTTTGTTCGCTTCTGTTCACCTGATCGCCAACACGGTGAACGCGATCGAAGTTTAAATGCTGCGCATTTTTTGACTTAATATCGTTGCTCGGCTGAGCGTACGAACTACCAGGCTGAGCATAGTTATTACTCATCTGGGCAAAATTTGGTTGATTCTTAAAATTATGATAATTACCATCGCAGCTTTTGTGCATGCAATTGCAGCACTTACAGCTCTCGTGGTTCTGATACCTTCCGACCCTTTCTGGTTGCCTTGGATGCTGTTGTTGAAACTGCTGATGGGGGAAATTTATGACACCCGGGGTCCTTGGTCTGCCACGCTCTACAGCGAAGGCGGTCGGTTTGCCGTAACCCCGTGGGTTTTCCTCCACACCAGATGTAGTCTCCGTTTGGGATCCATGGTGTCGGCTCCAGTTCGGATTGAATGGTCGCTGGTTGTTAAAGTGTCGGGGCCCGTCGTTATTTCGATAACGGTAACCATTCGAGCTCCGATTATGCTCACTCCATCCTCGAGTGATCTCCATGACCTCTTCAAACGCTTCTTCTATCTTCTTATAATTCTTCGGGTTCACTCGCGACAAGTACCGTTCCGGTAACCCGTATATAAATTTATCAATTACACCGCGTTCCAAAAACTTTAATGCAGCTGCTCTATGTTCCTCTTCATACTCTTGATTCACTGCCGCGCGAGCATTATGCGTTACGTGACGCGTTCTGTCTATGTAATCTTGTACACTTTCATCCCGGTAGATCCGTAATCGCGTAATTTCGTCTTGAAAAGACCACAGACTTCTACCCGGGGCAAAACATTTCTTTAAATGGTGTAACAAAGCATTCATGCTTGTGAACGTCTCACCATCCACGCTCTCTCTAGCGGTACCTTTTAACTTTTTAATTACAGCGCTTAAATATTTTGTTTCTAACGCCGACGGCAAACCATCTGCACCGTCCTCAACACATTGAACAAAATATTTAAGTTCATTTCTTTTTCCATCGAAATTAGGAATATCTTGAACAAATTTCTGAATGGTTGACTTGAGTTTCAACTCTTGCATAAGAACATTAATATCAGACTCCTGTTTAGCCATTCTAATAATTTAATTCAACTAAGCGCAAGGAGAAAAACAACTTTACTAGGCAGTTTGTGAACTGATAAAATCTGAGTATCCCACCGCTGTCACCAATTTGTTACGAGCCAGGCTTCGCGAGTCCTAAAATATGCTCTAAGATCGTTAAACCTTACTATGGCTCGCCGGATACACCTCGAGCGGTAAAGATGTATCCTCGTGGGATCTTTTGTTATTCTTTTCCTTGTTATGCTTATTTGAAACAAGGTTGACCAAACAGGAATTCAGTAATGATGACACAAATGGTTTCTTAATGAAAACTAGAATAATGTAATATATTCTGAATGAACAAATAATACAAACACAAAATATACAATGAGAGTTTCTGTGGTTTTGAGATGTTGTTACAAAATTATATGAGTTCGTTTTACGTTACGATTTGAACGGGGGAAAACTAACGAAAGAACTGTGACTTGCCTAACGATCGCGATGAGACACGATGTACGTACGGTAATTGTGACTGCTTCGAAGGAGACTAGTGCTCGATCTACTACGGTGTTCTTCGCTGGTCCGATTGACAGAGCTTCGCCGTCGATGAGAGTTCGGAACTGATTCCCCCTTTGCTCCAGAAATTAAGGGTTTATATACCCGAAAAATCCAGCGAAAAGGGGCATAGGTAGGGATAGAGACGCCAGAAGTCTGAGACTACGCTGGAGTTCTAAGAATTTATGAGATGCACTAAGTGCACAGCTGCAGAGTTCGTTAAGAGCACGCTGTGATGATCCCTAACGAAGGATTGTGTTTTTGAGATAAGACGGAACGAAAGAGTCGAAGTCACAGTTTTAAGGCTCGAAAAATACGCATGGGAAAACTATGTAGGAGACTAGCGAGTTAAAATTATTGAATCTACGTGTGACATAAGGCTAAGAAAAGTAGTCCGATGAGGATGAATATGTAACAACTAATTAAAGGTAAAATGACTGTGCTCACCAAGTGATTGGTTTAGTCACACCAACATTTATACAATTTATAAAAATGTAAAGGTTAACTGTCCTACATCCCCTTAAATGAAGATGAACGAAACCTTCTTTCATCTGAACGCAGAGCTTTTATTTTTCAGAAATAGCACTTTACAGCGCGGGCGTTCATTGTTGTCCGGATTTGCAAGTATCTCGAGTGACAACTGAATAGTACTAAGATTTTTAGAATAGGGCCGAACAGAAGTGCGTGAAACAGTGCTGCAAACACATGCTTCTCATTGCATTTTGTCATGCAACTCGATTCACATAGTATCCATTCGCTTCTGATAAATAATAACTACCGTTTAACCTGCACTTATTCTGACATTCGTTATTTTGTTGACCGTCGATTGCAATAATAACCGGATAGAGTCAGCGATAGCAGCATTATTATTCATAATAAACGAATATTATGAAAACGTAAAGGCAGGAGGAATAACAATGAAACATAACGAAAAAAAGATATTACCAGAGGTAGAGATTAAACACTGAAGGAGAAAAGGGAAAGGAAATGTAAAAACAATAATCGCAACAACGAGGAACCGAACACGGATCATCGAGGTTACAGATCGAGCGCTTTGTCGCGCCGCCACTTCCATACTTGTTAGAGAAAGTATCACAGGCACCTGATAAATTTGATTCATTGGATTTGGACGGATTTAATTGGATTAAATCGGGAGTCGCGAAACATCTAATCGGGGACCCTACTTATCGCAAGCGTATACAACGAAAATGGGAAAGCGAAAGAAGCGCATATTAAGAAAGTCGAAAAGCAAGAAGAAATGCAAAAAGTGAGCGTCCGTGGGGCGATGCCGCGCCGTCACGGCACTGCCGCTCTCGGGCGTTGAGAACCACGCATGCAAGGGGTTGCTTGTCGGCTGAGCTCGTAGGTGTGAATTGCGGGGTGCGCGGTGCGAGGCATGCACGAGGCTGCCCGCTGGGGTATCGGCATGACACATCAAGGAAGCGATCGCCTTTCTTTTAAAAGCAAGGAGTGAGACTGAGAACCTCTAATTCCGCCCATCGGGGAAGTGGGCTGATCCTCGGTCAGTGGGGTGTCGCTATAGCCTTATCTCCGCCGCGTAATGCATCTCATTGGCTTACAGTTTTTTCAATTTTCTTGCAAAAAGAAGCCCCAATGAGAACTTTGAAAATAGCCATCTTCATCCCCGCCCCCGTCCCTACAAGATGGCTACAGTCATTTACGACATTTACGGAACACCCTGTATACTACATCGAAAAGAAGGTTCTCAATTCGTCGTGTATCTATTTCTTTCAAAGTTTTCTAGCAATATTACCAGAGCAAGTGTCTCGAATAAAGCGCGCACACGCCAAGTTTTTTTTATTATTGTTGTTAATCGCTAATTGTATGTATATTTCATTTTTCCCCTTAGGGTTTAAATCCTTACATCTCCTTACACTCTACCGCACTTATGCTACTTATCGCTACCGCTCGCCTCCTCTCTCCTATCCCTTTCATCGCGCTTTCCTCCTCCCTCTCTTTCCTCTCTCTCTCTCTCTCTCGCCACTCTCTCCCTCCTTCTTTATTCATCTTTACCGCCCGCTCTCTTATCTACTCCTTATCCTAACGTCATTCTTTCCTCACACTCTCTCATCCCTCCATCCTTCTCCACTCTCATCCCGCGGACTTCCGTTTCCCGTGCTCCTCCTTTCACTTCACTCACTCACTCCCATACTTCCCCCTGTTCCTTCCCCTCTTAATTCCTCCAACCTCCTCAACCACTCTTCCCCTTCTCCCTCCTCTCCCAACACTTCCCTCGCCGCTTCCCGTCAGCCCTTTTCCCTACCCCATCCTGTGCACACCTCCCACACGTGCTCCCATGTTTCCCTCCCTCTCCCACATATCCTGCTCTCCCTTTCCCTCTCTTCCAGCCAGTACCTCCCCCCTCTCGTCTCGCTCCCCAACCTATACCTCGCTATTCTCTGCCATCTGCTCTCTCCCCATCCCTTCCTCAGGTATTTTGGCACCCCCGCGCTCTTTATTTCCCCATACCATTCGTTAAATTTTGATTTCATAATTCTCTCCCACCTTTCCTCCTCTTGCATTCTCCTCTCCCTTTTCACAATATCCTCCCCCCTCTCCCTGCCCTCCTCCACCTCCCCTATACTCCATCCTCTCTCTTCAAAAAATCCAGCCCTCTCCTCCTCCCATCCCTTCAGTCCTTTTCCCCTTCTTGCTCTTCCTCTCACTTCCTCCAGACACCTCCTAGCTAGTTCCTCTCCGCCCCCCCTCTATCAGCCTCTTCTCGTACCCTAACGCTCTCATTCCCGCCCTCCCCCTCACTTTTTCCCTCTGCAGTTCCTCCCTCACCGCATATCCCGGTGTGCACCTCCTCACTCCCAGCACCCACCTCAAATACCTCTCCGCTAACCTTTCCAGCTCTTCCCTCTCCTTCCACCCCCATATCTCCACCCCATAACTTACCACTGGCCACAGCAAACTGTCCCACAACCATATCCTTTTCTCCCAGTCCCTCCCAAACCTTCTCTTCCCTATCCCCCATACCTGCCCCATCACTACTGCTCCCTTCCTCAACCTTTCCCTCACCTGCGACTCCTGTTTCCCATCCCTCCTTATTATATACCCTAGGTATTTATACTCCTTTACCTCCTCTATTTTCCTCCCCCTCCATCTCCATTCTACCTTCCTCCATCTTCCCCCACCCTTCCTGCATCTCATCACTTTCGTTTTCTCTGTGTTCACCTCCAGTCCCTTCCTCTCCATATATCTTTCTAGTGTCCTCATCATCCCCCTCATCCCTTCCTCATCCTCCGCCAGCAACGCCAAATCATCTGCGTAAGCCACGGAGAATAGCCTCTCCTTCCCCACCATTACCCCTCCCCAGCATCCCTTCCTCAGCTCCTCATCCAGGTCCGCTATCATCAGCGTGAAGAGGCACGGACTCAACGGGCAACCCTGTCTCACTCCCCTACCCGTCCAGAATCTTCTCCCCTCCCTGTCTCCTACCCTCACTCTCCCTGAAGTCTCCCTCAGAACCTCCTCACACCTCACCACTAAACCTTCTCTTACCCCTCTCTCCCTCATTGTCCTCACCGATACATTCCTATTCACCGAGTCGAACGCCGCCTTGAGGTCCACGAACAACACCATCAGCTTCCTCTCCCTCCTTACTACCTGCCTGTTGATGACATAATTTAGTACGTAGATGTTGTCCATGGTCCCCATGCCCTTTCTAAAACCTGTTTGACTCGGTGGTATTATCCCCTTTCGTTCCACTTCCTCCCTTAATCTCCTCTCCAGTACTCCTGCATATACCTTATAGCCTGTCTGTGTCAACGTCACTCCCCTGTACTCCTCTACTTCCTTCCCCTCCCCCTTCTTCACTATAGGTATCACCATTCCCTCCTTCCACTCCTCTGGCCAACCTTCTCCCTTCCATACCCTATCGCACACCCTGTATAGCCATTCCTCCACCTCTACGCCCCCATACTTCCACACCTCGTTGGGTATCCCGTCCCCCCCGGCCGCTTTTCCCATTCTCATCCTCTGCACTCCCTCCCTAACCTCCTCCCTTCTTAAATCTTCCTCCCTGTCTCCATCCCTTACTCTCTCACTCCCTCTCCTCACCCTTCCGTCCACTCCACCCAGCAACACCCTAAAATACTCTTCCCACTCCTCCATGCCTATTTCCTCGTTTATCCTCTTCCTCCTCTTTCTTTCCATGTTTACTATCCTCCATACCTGGCTCTCCGTCCTCGCCTGTTGCACTTCCCTCACCCATCTCTCCGACTCCTGTCGTTTTTTCTCCTCACACATCCTTCTATATTCCCGCTTCCTCTTTCTGTACTCCTCCCCACTCCCCCCCTTTTTTCTCCACCTTCTCATCTCGCTTCTCATCTCCCTTTTCATTCCTCTACATTCATTATCCCACCAACCCCTTCTTTTTCTTTCCCGTTCCTCCCCTCCCATCCTCTCCATCGCCTCCATTATTCTCTCCTTCAGTGCTCCCCAATCCTCCTCCACCGTCCCCTTTGCCTCTGCTCTCGCTCCAAACTCTTCCGCGAATCTTTCCCTCCCCTTTTCATCCCATATCACCCTCCTCTTCCTCCCCTTATCCTGCCCAATCCTCCTCTCCCTTCCACTCCCTCTTCCTCTTACCTCCACTACCACCGGCTGATGGTCCGACTCCACGTGCTCTTCCACTTTCATCCTCTCGAGCCCTTCCACTGTCCCTTCGTTCCCTATTATATAGTCAATTACCGACTCCCCCTGGCTCCCGTGTAAGTCCACTCTCCTTCTTCATCTCCCCTCGTGCCCCCATTCATAATCCAGTATCCCTGCTCTCCCAGAAATTCACACAGTTTCCTCCCCTCCCTGTTTATTTTTCTATCCTTTGACTTCCTTCCCTCTCCCTCCATCCCTTCGTCATACTCATCCCTGCCTACTTCTCCACCCTCCCTCCCCGTTCTGGCATTGAAGTCCCCCCCAATTAACGTCCTCTCCCCTATCCGTCTCTCCTCCGTCCACTCCTTCAGTTCCTCTAGCTTTTCCGTCATATCCCCGTTCACGTACACCCCTACTATCCTCCACCAATCCTCCCCCAGCCGTATTCTCCCTGTTATTATACCATCCCTTTGTGACTTTTCCAGCACACTCTCTAACTCTTTCCTTATCCCCAACATCATTCCTCCCATCGTCCTCCATTTCTTATTCTTTCTCTTTGCCCACTGTCTTTCCCATGTGTACCCCCTTGGCATCCTCCCCTCTACCTTCTCCCACCCTTTCCTATCTACTCATGTTTCGACCAGCACTACTACATCCCACCCTTCCAGGATCTTCCAGAACTCTGGATCTTTGCTTTTGAGCCCTGCCACGTTCCAGAACCCAATTTTCCATCCCTCCCTCACTGACCCCTCCCGCCCCTCATCACTCCTGCTACATCCGCTTCCCGCCTCCTCCTGCGTCTCCTCTGCCCCTTCCTCCTCATTCCCCCTTCCCCTCCCTCCCTTGTCCTTACTTTCCCATCTCCCCCTGCACCTGCTCCAACCCTCCCTCCCCTTCGTTTCCCGACACCCCTTCCCAGCACTCCTCAACTTCATCCCACCTCCTCATTCTACCGTTCACCCACATCTTCATATACCCTACCTGTACTCTTTTCCCCTTTCCCCTTTCCTTCTCCGCCTCCCCTTCGATCAACCATCTCACTCTCCTCTCTCCTTCCGTCAGGTCATCCTCTATCCTCTCTCTCCTACCTCTCATCTTTGCCCTCGCCTGCATTACTTCCCTCTTCTCTTCCCAGCTTCCCAACTTTATCCCAACCATCCCTCTGCCCTTTTCGTTCGCCTTTCCTATTCTCCAGGCCTCCTTTACCTCCCCTTTCACTTCCAGCTTCTCCCATAACTCCTTCACCGCCACTTCCACTTCCTTCCCTTCCACCTCCAATCCCCTCACTATAATGTTATTTTTCCTCTCCTTTCTTTCCTTCCTGCCCATTTTCAGCTCTAATGCCTTCAACCACTTCCTCCCCTCCTCATCCACTCCCCTCTCTCCCCTCCCCTCTTTCTCCATCCTTTCCATCTTGCCTATTGCCTCCTCCATCCTTTTCCCCTTTTCCTCCCAACCCCTTCTCTCCTCCCTCCACTCTTCCCTCTCCTTCTCCCACCTCCTCCTCTCTTCTCTCCATTCCTCCATCTCCCTTTCTCTCGCCTCCCTCTCCCTTCTCATCTCCTCCTGCAGCTCTTTTATCATCTCCCTCTCCCTCCTTTCTTCCCGCTTTCCCACCTCCTCCCTATACCCCCTTATTTCCTCCCTCAGCTGCTGGAGCATGAGCCTTATTCCCTTCCCTGGCAACTCTTCTTCTGCCTCTCCTTCCTCTCCTCCCTTCTCCTGCTGTTCTCCTCCATCCCCGGCTTTAGCTACCCCCCCCCCCCACCCTCTGGTGATTTTCCCAACTTGGCGCTCTTCCTAAAAACCTGCTCCTTTTCCATCTCCTCCCCCTCCCCTCCCTGGCCTTTCTCTTTGCCCTCCACAAACTCTCCAAGGCACTCCCATTGCTCCCTACGCTGCTCTCACTTTCCCTCCTCATTCTTTCCGCTTTTGTTCGCCTGCCTTTCTTCCCTTTACTTCCCCCCGCTTCAGCACCACTCTTTTCCTCCATCTCTTTTCTTTTTTTCCTTTTCTTTTTCTATCGACACTCTGTCACCCTGTCTTCTTCCAATTCTTTCCCACACTCCTCCTTTCAAATCTCCCGCCCTGCCGGCTCCCTGCTTCTGCCTGTTGCTGCCGCCACCTGTCGCTCCACCTTCGACTCGCCAATGCCCTCTCTGTTAACCGTCACCTCGTGTCCCTTACCTAACCACTCGCTCCCGTTTCTACTGTACCCTTCCCCCACGCCCTTTCCCCTTTCTCTCCCCTTTCCCTTCACTCTCCTTCCACCCTCTTCCTACACCCTCCTGCCCTTTTTACCCTTTACACCTCTTCTCCACTCCCTTAAATCCTTCTCACTCTCACACCTCTTTCATACAGCACTCTCACCACCTGTCACCGGAAACGGAAGTCCTGTTAATCGCTAATTTATTGTGAATTTATTGTGAATTGCTGATGCGAGTTAAATCGAGGTATCTTTGAATGAAAACTTGGGTTTCTTGTATGTTATTAATCATATATCTGAATTATAACTTGGCTTTCGTTTACCAATGATATCCATTTCTATTTTTGATAATTTTTAAATCACTTTTGCAAGATTTGTGGGTTGGTGAGTCGGAGGTTTGGGTTGTTGGGCGGCGGTGGCGGGAGGGGGGGGGGGGACTACTTGGCGTTTTTTTTTCATTTTAATGTTTTTGGGGGGTTTATATCTCTTGAACGCATGGACCAATTTCCTTGCTCTTTAGTTTATTGGATTCAGAAAAATAAATTAGGCTGTGCTTGATTCATAAGTTATGCCTGCAAGCTGTAACTTTTTCGGAAATCGAGGTGAAAGTCTTATATTGATCGGAAACCGCTACGCGCCGGGATAAGTAGCCTCGGCTTCTCGCGCTGTATAGCTATAGCTAACTATTTGGCGCGAGACTCTACCGAGTCTCCTGATTATGATTCGAATGATTCGTATGACGTAATAATTTCCTAAAAAATCAATAACTTTTTTATGAAATAGTACTCTATGTGTAGAGATTGAAACTGTAGCTGCCTTGCCGTAGCTGTTACATTTTTTCTAATAAATGATATTTGCATTCTTTTTTTGGAAAGAAAACAGGTAATGAGAACAGTTGAAGTAGTGCCTCGGTATGGCAAAGAGATTCAAATAGTAAGTCATGAGTTTGATTCCCAGTATGAGATGTGTTGCGACAGTTTCTATAGATATGCAGGACAAATAATATACATCTATGGACTGGGAATGCATAGTAATTCTGTTGAGGAGGAGGAATGTTATACGTCTGTGCTAGGAATATTAGGGTGTACGTATGCATTTCAGCTATGGGAAATATTTCTATTTTGTAAAAATAAATACAGGATTGCATTTTTAAAAATCCAGAAAATAAAATATTATGCCACTTCAACTTGAGCCAATATATATTTGCACAATAATTTGAGGCCTATAAACCTTAAAAACTATGAAGGCATTTACCAGTGCTCACGCGTATCTTTGTATTGAAATATTAGTTCTATGTAATAGTCCTCTGACTCTAGTATCAGATGTAGCAAAACCAAGGATGGTTGATATATTACGTTCATTCGTATATGGGCGATTCCACGCAAAGTGATCACACCTTTTGACACTTTGTCTTCGATTTTGATGAAATTTGGTGAACATGTAGTCCTTAATATACAACCATATTATCTGCACTTCGTTGGTAAAAATGTCAATTATTATGCAAGTTATTTGCATTGCAAAATTGGTGTAACTTTTTTTTTAAAAAATCATAACTCTGGAACGGTATGAGATATCGAGAAACGCGAAACGCAGTTTTACGCAGAAAAGATTGAATTTTCATTAAAAAAATATTTGAGGAACGTAGCAACCTTCTTAATTTATTTAAAAATTGAAAACGCACTTTTGTCCGTTTTGAAAAAAATCATGGAAGTTCACTGAAGTCTCCTCTAAAAGCCCTGTCAATTTCAAGATGGTCAATTTAAAACTCTTTGAGATAAAATTCTTCATGCGATACCAGAACACGAGCTCGGCGAAGAAGAACAGGAGCTCGGCTCCACTCAGGCAAAGATTGAATAATTCAACCATGTGCCCGAGGATTAGCCCTTTATGTAGGTGAAAAGGACGGTTGGCCGTGATCGGTAGCGGCGGTCCGTGTGCAAGCATCCGTGGCGCACGGGCGCGCGCTGGTTTCCGAGCGCCGAACTCGTGTTCTGGTATCGCATGAAGAATTTTATCTCAAAGAGTTTTAAATTGACCATCTTGAAATTTACAGGGCTTTTAGAGGAGACTTCAATGCACCTGCAGGATTTTTTTCAAAATGGACAAAAGTGCGTTTTGGGAATTATAAAGAATTAAAATTTTTGAACAATTTTTAAATACATTAAGAAGGTTGCTACGTTCCTCAAATGTTTTTTTTAATAAAAATTCAATCTTTTCTGCGTAAAACTGCGTTTCGCGTTTCTCGATATCTCATACCGTTCCAGAGTTATGATTTTTTTAAAAAAAAGTTACACCAATTTTGCAATGCAAATAACTTGCATAATAATTGACATTTTTACCAACGAAGTGCAGATAATGTGGTCGTATATTAAGGACTACATGTTCACCAAATTTCATCAAAATCGAAGACAAAGTGTCAAAAGGTGAGATCACTTTGCGTGGAATCGCCCATATTTTTACCAGTGTTACGAGTCAGGCTTCGCGAGTCCTAAAATATGCTCTAAGATCGTACTAAGGGCTATTTCACCTTAACCAAACTCAAGACTGGACCTTGTTAAATAAAAGAATGGCAAGGTGCTTCCAGTAGCTCAGAACAGAGATTTGGGATCGTGCTAAGGGCTATTTCACCTTAACCAGACTCAAGACTGCTCATTGATCATGGAAGAATACCCTAAGCTAGAGTTAAACCTTACTATGGCTCGCCGGATACACCTCGAGCGGTAAAGTTAGATCCTTGTGGGATCTTTTATTATTCTTTATGCAACGCATGGTGCGAAAGTCCACTTTTCGAGGCCTGCGTATTGTGCAGAAAGTGGCTGATTTCCGCACTCTAATCTATATTCACTCTGTTATTGCATGCGTGCTGAAAGTAGCATTTTATTTCATTTTATCGATCGCTTTACCGCACTAGTGCGGAAAGTAAATTATTACCGCACTAGTGCGGTAATGAGAAACAAACGATTAACGATATTATATTACATTTTCTGCCAAATTCAGAGACATATGTCAATCCGTCGATCTAAACAGCAGCAATAAATGTTATAATTTCTCGATTATTTTTTTAGATAAATAAAATGTTTACTATTGATTTCTGCCTTGATAATCTGTCAGGAACTTTGTTCTTTGTGAATTCACTCAAAGTAAACTTTCGCACCATTCATTGCATAAAATATAGTGTGCTACTAGTGCGTAAAGTAGCCAACCTCCAGACGCAAGAATTTACATCATTCGCCTTAGCGTACGCGGCATTGACAGGAGGACTCGTGTGATTATCGCACTCGCCTTCGGCTCGTACGACAACTTCCACACTCGTCCTCCTGTCAATGCCGCTACGCCTTCGGCTCATGCAGCAACTTCACGCGTCTGGAAATTAGCCACTTTTCGCACTTGTATCACAATCTACTATTTCCTTATTGTGATTAATGGAAACAAGGTTGACTAAACAAGAATTTAGTAATGATGACACAATTGATTTCTTAATGAAAACTAGAATAATGTTCAATATATTCTGAATGATCAAATAATACAAACACAAAAATATACAATGAGAGTTTTTGTGGTTTTGAGATGTTGTTACAAAATAGTATGAGTTCGTTTTACGTTACGATTTGAACGGGGGAGAAACTAACGAAAGAACTGTGACTTGCCTAACGATTGCGATGAGACACGATGTACAGGGTGAGTCAGTTGCCTTTGAATCAGGTATTACCGACCGGGCTGCTACGATCGGACCGGATCGGTCGGTAACACAGTTACCGACCGATCCGGTCCGATCGTAGCAGCCCGGTCGGTAATACCTGATTCAAAGGCAACTGACTCACCCTGTACGTACGGTAATTGTAACTGCTTCGAAGGAGACGAGTGCTCGATCTACCACGGTGTTCTTCGCTGGTCCGATTGACAGAGCTTCGCCGTCGATGAGAGTTCGGAACTGATTCCCGCGCTTTCCATTAGAATTTAGGGCTTAAATACCCGAAAACCCCAGTGAAAAGGGGGTCTGGTGGGATTATAGGCGCCAAGGGTCTGACTCAAGCTTGCCAGATTTGGAAGGAATTCCTTCCACTTCCCATAAGCCTAGCATTGCCCCACCACCAAAACCCCCACCTAATCTGGCAACCGTGGTCTGACTACGCTTGAGGTCTAAACACTTATAGAGGAAGCAACAGTGCACAGCTGCAGAGTTCACTAAGGGCACGCTGCGATGATCCCTTACTAGGAATGCGTTTTAAGGGCTTGAGATAAAACAGAACGAAAGAGTCGAAGTCACAGTTTTAAGGCTTGAAAAATACGCATGGGAAAACTATGTGGGAGACTAGCGAGTTAAAATTATTGAATCTACGTGTGTAATACGGCTAAGAAAAGTAGTCCAATGAGGATGAATATGTAACACCAGTGAAGCATTCAATACAATAAAGAGTACTTTGGCAAAAAGTATGCACAACTCCATTTTATTCCAGTTTATACTATAACGATAAAAGTAACTATGAAATAGTAGATCTCGATTAGACAATCCATTTCACAAAAATCATTTGCAAAGAACTGTTACGCAGATCTAAATGCTTCAATTCAGAGATATGTTTGCGTACCTATAACTTCCGTTTAGCTACTAAGATTCAAACGTCTCACATTATCGAATAAATATCTATTGATCCAAACTCAAACAGCTGTATTTACCAAGCGTTTGGTTGTTGAGTCTAACTTTTTGGAAACAACACAGTTATGTAGGTTCTCATTCATAGTCGGAACGGTCCAAATTATTACAACAGCATAAGAATATTTAAATAACAAAGACATTGGAATATTGTTGCACTATTTGCTAGAATCCGACAAATCCCACAGCTATAGTGTACATGCTTAATGATGTACCCGTCCAACTGCTTTCTACATGGATTGCAGTCATCTTTTATACTTCCCTTCCGGGAACCGAAAACACCGACCGCCTCCGGTTTCGATGCCTACCTGCGCGGTGCACCCCTAATAAAGTCACCGTCAAGCGCTAGCTCTTTCGCGGAACCGACCAGCCGAGCATCTTGGAGGTTGCCGATTTTCTTGTCTCTGATTGGTGCGCCGGTAACACCGCATTTTAGTATTTAAGCTGCGTTAAACGACCACGTCTCCTTACTTACATTATCGACCTGTGTAGTGAGTGGACGTGCTTATGTACAAATCAGTTGTTTTAAGAGCTATTACTTCTCTCAAATATACAACACATCAAACTCAGCGGACTCTTCGGAATTCAACGAAAGCTGTGGCCTTACGACCCACAGTATAGTCCCAAACATTTGGTCCTTTGTGCCCGATTCAGCAACCAAGCTCTCCGGGAGGCAAGAAGCATCAGTGACCAGTGAGCGCCATAACATATAGTGGACGCTCAAACAGCACAATCATCAGTCCAAGGGTGGCAACGAAGAACCACGTCAAGGTCAATTAGAGCAGAGGCTCTAACGAAACAACATTGGATCCAGCAAGCAAGTGAAGTGAATCAGTGTTCCACAACGTGTAAAGGAAACTGATTAATATACTAATCGGGAGGAATCTTTCCTCAAACAACATATCAACACTCATTACACGAGTCGCGGATCATCGTTCAAGCATACCACAGCGGATTATCATACATCATCGTCCTACATTCGGTGGACGAAGAAGAGTTGCGGTTCAGCAACTTCAGGAATATCGCAAAACGTAAGTCGTATTAGTACAAGTTTTATCACCAATCCCACCAATTTCCTATGTCACTAGTGCATTCTCCTGTAAAATCCAGTACCATGGTGACCCACCAGGCTGCCAGTCATAGCGGTAGTAGCGAACACAACGTTAAGGAATTGATACGCAAACGTGCGACGATCACAGGCAAATTAACGACATTCACTAAAGCACTAGAAAATGTTGAGTCAGGTCTACAGTCGAATCTAACAAGTTTTAAAGCACGAATAGTAGGTATAGAAACCGATTTTACACAATTCAATGTGATTCAATCGGAACTTCAGAGACTAGCTTCCGATGAAGAATACGACACGCGTTTCAGAGAACGTACCGATTTCGAAGAAACCTATTATGATATTATAGGACGAGCGCGTGCAATAACAGATTCGCATACTGCACAGAATATCGAACCACAATTTTCAACCCAGCATCGATTCTCTCCTACAAATTCTAATGCGCAATTTTCAACCAGCCCATTAGAACTTCAAGTACGTCTTCCGACTCTTAATCTTCCAACGTTCAGCGGATCGTACGAAGCATGGCCAAGTTTTACAGACACTTTCAAATCAATAGTTCATGACAACGTCAATTTCAAAGAAGTGCAGAAGTTAATGTATTTAAAATCATGCCGAACCGGTAGAGCAGCAGAAAAAGTTGAAGCACTCGAAATCACCGCAGATAACTATTCAATTGCGTGGGAAATATTACAGAAATCATATGACGATCCTATGGCGGTAATTAACAATCGAATCAAGGCTTTATTTGATATTCCGTCAATTCAGAAACCGAACACTGCTGCGTTAGGATCATTGGCAGATTAGTCAGCGGGGAGGACCGGATGAGGACCATCCGTGTCGCGGAGATGGCGGTGGCCTGTGTCGTCGCCCGAATCCACCGACTGGGCCTTCGTGTGGCCCCGCAGAAGACCAAGGCGATCTGGTTTTACAGTCGCCGAGGCTCTGCGGGGCTGCCACGCCAGCGGTGGATAGCGGTGGGAGGCGCCCGTGTCCAGGTGGGAGATACCATGAAATATTTGGGTCTCACCCTGGACGGCCTCTGGCGCTTTAACGCGCACTTCGACGGGCTCATCCTTCGTGTTGAAAAGGCGGTCAGGCGATCTCCCTGGCGTGGGCCACCCTATTGGCGAGGTTTCCGCCCTTCGATATCCTGGCGGTGGGCGATGCGAGGACCTACTCCGGTCTTCGCGCCCTCCGTCGGGACGCGGGTGGAGCCCCCACGGAACGGTCGGTCGAGACGCTCAAGCGCCAAACCCGGCGGCTCGTTGTTGAGATGTGGCGGGAGAGACTGGAAGATCCAGAACACTCCCGCCACAGACCCGTCGGGGCGATTCTTCCAAGACTGGAAGCTTGGTTGAGTTGCGGCAGAGGGCAACTCTCGTACCGCGCGACGCAGGTGCTCACCGGGCACGGTTGCTTCGGTGAGTACCTGTGCCGCATCGGGAAGGAGGCGACGGCACAGTGCCACCATTGTGATGGGGACCGGGACACGGCGCAACATACCTTCCAATATTGCGGAGCATGGAGGGAGCAGCGCCGTGTCCTCGTCCGATATATTGGGCGGGACCTCTCGCTGCCGACGGTCATTAGGGAGATCCTCGGCAGCGGGAAGTCGTGGAGGGCCTTGCTCACATTTTGTGAGGAGGTCCTCCTCCAAAAGGAAGAGGCGGAGCGGCGGAGAGAGAGGACGGATCCCTTCCGTTTGACGAGGGCCCGTCCTCGCCGCCGCCCCGCGCGGGGGATGCAGCCCCCCCCCCCGCAGTAGTCAGAGTACCCGGTCCCACTCACGGGCCGGGTACGCACCAAGGGGTCGTGAGGCGGCAGAGTGGTGGCTCTGTCGCCCGCATAAACGATCCCGAGGTGGGGCGGGACGTGTCGTGGTCGCACGTCCCGTCAAGAAGGTTCCATGGAACAGCGGGAGACACGGTTTCGCTCCTCCCGGAGTGGGTCGAGCCGTGCCTCCCCGCAAGGGTGGGGGACGCCTCCCTCTCTCGCTTACGCGAGAGCGGGGATGGCTTTCTCCCCCACCATGAGATGTGCCCCCCGAGAGGGGCGGGCGCGGGGCGGCACTGGTCGCGTTCGACAAGAGTTCACGGTGCCGCCCCACTAAGCGCGGAGGATGGTCACCGTGGGGTTTTAGCCGGTAAGAGTCCGGCACTACCCTGCCGCTCCCACCAGGGCGGCGGGGTGTCCATGAGGATTTCCCCACGTAAAAAAAAAAGAGTCATTGGCAGATAGTGCTATGAAGCATTACCGCGCTTTGGAAGCGCTCAACAAACCATTCTTAGAATCGTTTCCAATCTACACGATTGTCTCAAAGTTGGACGATCAGACACGCATTAAATGGAAGGAACAATTAAAACCAACAACACAACCTACCATGAATCAATTGTTAGATTTTTTGCATCATAGACATCGAGTTTTAGAAGATTCAAAACCAGAAGGATCAGGAAAACCTAGCCAACAAATTCCCTCTTCATCTCGCGTGTTGCCTAGTGCTGCTCGACAGTGTCATACACAGGCCAATTGCAACTATTTATCGCAAGCCAATAGTGAATCAAGTAAGATCAGGTGTAGTTTCTGCAAGGGTAGTCACTATGCGCAATATTGTGACGCATTTGTCAAAGCTGACCTACCCAATCGACAATTAATGGTCAAGAACGCAGCACTTTGCTTTAATTGTCTTCGAGCAAATGACACCGTGCAAAACTGTCTCGGTGGAACTTGTAAGAAATGCAACGGAAAGCACCACAGCCTGCTACATAAAGATAAAAACACATCGACGTTACCTACTTCAATCAATTTAGCGCATTTAACTGCTAATCTCGAATCGCAAGTTTTATTACCAACAGCGATAATTCGTATTCGCGACAATAGTGGAAGTTGGCAGAACTGCCGTGTAATTTTAGATGGAGGTTCACAGTCACATTTTATAACGCGAACAATGGCTTGTAAATTAAAATTAGATGTAAAGTCCACCAACATTCCAGTAACCGGTATCAGTAGGGCCGAAGCAACCATTACCTCCTTTGTTAATACACAGTTCGGTTCACGCATCAACACCTTTACGGCTGAGGCAAAATTCCTCATATTGCCGGAAATAACGGTACCATTGCCTTCCCGAGCATTCGGCAAAGGACTATTAAATGTACCGAAATCGCTGAAATTAGCTGATCCCAATTTCAATAAGACGGCTCCCATTGAGGGATTGATAGGTGCTCAGTACTTCCTGCGTTTATTACTCAATGGTCAAATTGAAATCACAAATCAAGATGCGATATTGCAGAACACAGTCCTCGGGTGGATTGTATCAGGGACTATTTCCAAACACATCGCACCTTTGAGTCCATCTCTGGTGCCTATGAGGCAGTTGCAAAATCTCTTAGAACGTTATTGGAACATTGAGGAGAACTTCGACGAAATTATTCTCTCAACTGAGGAGTCAGCGTGTGAGAAGCATTACACCGATAATGTCATTCACGACCAGCGCACCCATAAATACACAGTCAAGTTACCATTTCGAGGCAATCATGAATTATTGGGTGACTCACACGCAGTAGCATTAAGACGTTTCTATTCTTTGGAACGTGTTTGAAAATGACCGTTGGTCATTTGATGAGGAATGTGGTGGTCTGGGATAGTCAAGTAGGCATGGTTTAGTTAACTAAATACATGTATTCATTACCTAGATGAGTGTAGATTATGAGCTGGAATACACAAGAGCGACGTATGAGTGACTCCGTGGTCACGAGCGCTAAATGAAAGGATGAGCTTACAATAAATAGATGAGCACTATTTACATGAATGCGCACTTAAAGGCTAAATGAGTTCGCTACGTACCACTGCAGTGGAATTTTGGGCGATGAGCAACACTGAATTTACTTTGTCTTTTTACTGTGTACACACGCGTGTGGATAGCTGAACAGAAAAACCAATAATGGCGATCGACTAGACGAACAGGGGCGTCCAGGGAAATCCCTGGCGCTCCCAGGGATGAATACATGATGCGTAGAGCCCTCGGTAAAACTATGAGCGGTATTGGTTCGGTGAGCTCCGAGCCCTCTATCGCTGCTGCAGGCGGATATCGATCTTAAATCCTAGATGATCAGGACTGGCAAGTACGCTGCCAGCCAATGAGCTCACGTAATTACTGAACAGAACGTTCACTCAATCGACGTCCTGATCTTAAGGAGCAATATATAGCGTTTGTGCGGGAATACCTAGCACTAAAACACATGGAGGAAACCGAAATCATAGACCCAACTAAAGGTTTCTTTCTACCACATCACGCGGTGTTAAAGGAAGGAAGTTTGACCACTAAGTTACGGGTTGTATTTGACGCATCAGCCAAAACGACTACGGGAAACTCGTTGAATCAAGTTTTAATGGTCGGTCCTACTATACAGGACGATTTATTTTCAATTTTATTACGTTTCCGTACTCATGCGTACGTTCTTTGTGCTGACACTGAGAAGATGTACAGGCAAATTTTGGTAGACAAAAATGATCGCATATATCAACAGATTTTATGGAGAGAAAATTCGGATCAACCTTTGAAAGCCTATCAACTAAATACGGTTACATACGGAACATCGTGTGTACCCCTTTTTAGCTATCCGTACTCTTGTTCAAGTGGCCTCGGACGGAGCCCAAACGTATCCCATCGCTGCTAAAGTACTACGGGAACATCATCAATGTCCGAAGCATTAGAATTACGTGACCAACTAATTAAACTGTGCGAATACGGTGGTTTCCATCTCAGACAATGGACCTCCAACAACAAGAAACTGTTAGAAGGATTACCTCACGTCACCGAGAAATACTGTTTTGAATTGGATACCGGATCCATTATAACCATTTTAGGCGTTTGTTGGGACGTTAATGCAGATAATATCACATACCGAATCCGCGTTCCTAGCCACGATGGTCGCGTAACAAAGCGCGTATTGCTAAGCGAAACAGCGCGCCTTTTCGACCCCCTCGGGCCCTTAGGGCCCATCTAACTATTTGTCACTTTGCTATTGATATTCAAATTCAGGGTTTTTGTGACGCCAGTGAGCTTGCATATGGTGCATGTATTTATGTACGATCAACGTCACGGAAAACCTCTACGATTACTTCAGCACTGATTGCGGCAAAATCCAGAGTAGCACGTGGTAAAACACAAACTTTGCCTCGATTAGAGCTATGCGCTGCCGTACTGCTGGTACAATTATATCAAAAATTTCTAAAAGCCTTACATCAACCCACGATCAATTCAATTCACTTTTGGTGTGACTCTTCCATAGCATTGTCATGGATCAATAATTCACCACATCTTTTAAAGACATTCGTAGCTCATCGAGTTTCCGAGATTCAGAAACACTCCAATCCATCCGATTGGAGACATGTGCCTTCAGAGGATAACCCTGCCGATCTAATATTGCGTGGTCTCACTTCTCCAGAACTATTAAATAGCAAAATATGGTTCTCGGGACCATCTTGGTTGGTTCAGAATAGCAACATGTGGCCCAACATGAAATTCACCGTACACGACGTACCAGAGAAAAAGGGGTGCACCAGTTGCATTTCTACTATAAGTCCGTGCCTTGTGTGTTCGCGCTTCTCGAACTATACACGCCTGAAACGAGTCATCTTGTATTGCTTACGATTCGTAAATAATGTCTTAAAACACGAAAGTCACTCCGGACCTCTTTCAGTCTCTGAACTACTCAACGCCGAGTTGGTCATATTAAAACAAGTCCAACGGGAGGGATTTCAAACTGAACTTGATTCGTTAAAATGCAAGGATTCTTACCGCGGCAATTTGAAATTTTTAAATCCTTTCATTGATGACGAAGGCTTATTTCGGGTTGGTGGCTGTTTGAAACATTCCAATTTACCTTATCGTACTAAACACCCTATATTATTACCATGCAAACATCATGTATCCGATTTGATTATCCGTCATGCACATCAGGTAAACTTTCATTCAGGATGTCAAGCCACATTAAGTTTTATTCGGCAAAGATTTTGGATACCAAACGCTATTAACCGCATTAAACACCTCATTCACACATGCATACGATGCCATAAGGTCAACCCAACCTTTCCAAATTACAAAATGGGACATCTTCCCCTGCCTCGAGTTAATCTTAAAAGACCTTTTCAAGATACTGGAGTTGACTATTGTGGGCCGATATTCATAAAGGAGAAAATCCATCGCAATCAACGGAAAATTAAGGTTTTCATAGCTGTCTTCGTATGCTTGGCTACCAGAGCAGTACACTTAGAGTTGGTAGAAGATTTAACAACGGATGCTTTTCTCGCATCTTTGCAACGTTTTTTTTGCTAGGCGTGGCAAATGCTTAAATTTATACTCCGATAACGGGTCTAATTTTGTAGGCGCTAAGCGTGAGATTAAGGAGCTCTATGCATTTATCAATGATCCTAATCATACTCATGCGGTTCGATCGTCATTGGCGAATGACGAAATTTCGTGGCATTTGATTCCACCTCGAGCGCCCCATTTCGGCAGAATATGGGAAGCCGCCGTTAAGGCTTTTAAACGCCATTTCATACGTATCATCGGCGACACAGTACTTTCCTATGAAGCGTTACTCACATACATGGTTCAGGTAGAGGGTATTCTAAATTCCCGTCCTTTAATACCACTTTCTTCCGATCCGAACGATTTGTCTACACTAACCCCTACACGCTTCCTAATTGGTGATGAAATAACTTATATGCCAGAATACGACTTGCGTGATATGAAACCTGGCCGGCTTTCCCACTGGCAGCATGTCCAGTATATGAAACAACATTTTTGAGACCGTTGGTCTAAGGATTACTTACATGGATTAACTGTCCGACAAAAGTGGCACAATGGACCTGCTACCAACATTAAAATTGGTCAGCTGGTTTTAGTGAAGGACGATCAATGTCCTTCGTTTACATGGCAACTTGCTCGTACCACTGAAGTACATCCAGGTGCTGACCAAATCGTCAGAGTCGCGACAGTCAAAACCAATCGCGGCACATACAAGCGAAGCGTGAAATCTCTAGCCCCATTACCTTATTCCGACGACGAGCCTTCAGCTAATTAGTGTATTCGTATTTCAGTGTAGACATTTATGTCCGATGTTATTATGTATGCGTCTATTTTTTTCCCGTCTATTCTCAAGTTTATATCACGTTCTATTGCTTTACACCTTGAATCTTTATTGAACGTAGTCGTTCAAGGCGGGCGGAATGTACATGCTTAATGATGTACCCGTCCAGCTGCATTCCACATGGATTGCAGTCATCTTTTATACTTCCCTTCCGGGAACCGAAAACACCGACCGCCTCCGGTTTCGATGCCTACCTGCGTGGTACACCCCTAATAAACTCACCCTCAAGCGCTAGCTCTTTCGCGGAACCGACCAGCCGAGCATCTCGGAGGTTGCCGATTTTCTTGTCTCTGATTGGTGCGCCGGTAACACCGCATTTTAGTATTTAAGCTGCGTCAAACGACCACGCCTCCTTACTTACATTATCGACCTGTGTAGTGACTAAACGTGCTTCTGTGCAAATCAGTACTTTTAAGAGCTATTACTTCTCTCAAATATACAACACATCAAACTCAGCGGACTCTTCGGAATTCAACGAAAGCTGTGGCCTTACGACCCACAGTATAGTCCCAAACATATAGAACATGAGTATAAGAGTAAGGCATTCTTGTAAAATCATATTTTTGTGAAGTATATCTGCATCGGGTGTATGCCTAACCCCAGAACTTGCTGTCGAAGCTGTCAAACAGCGTAGAGTAGCCCTCTCACTTTAGGCGCCATCCTGAGGGTGCTGGCTGAACTAAAGTACTCGTCTATACCGATCTGCCTATCGACGATATGGCGATGGAGCATCAGAAGCGATGCTCCAAAATCTCCGCGACTTTCTCGCTTGGATGAAATGATTATGTATTGTGACAGGTGTCAATTGGCAGAAGAAAGTACCATCCATGTCTTCCTGGTGTTAGTTTTTGAGGCAAAACGGCTATACTGCCATAAAAACTCGCGAGTAAAGAGTGTCGATCGTTGTCGTTTCGACTGTGACGGGGCAGCGTAGCCCGTCCCAAAACTCCCGCTCTCACGCGAAGCCGCCTCGCACTCGCCGTTTAATCTCACTAACCGTTGCTCCAAGGGGGACCGCCAAAACCAGCGAATAATTACTAATGCGCCTTTATCTTGTTTCGAGCCCGATATAGCGACGAGATCAGCGAGTCGATCGAGGAGCGGGAGTTAAGCTCGAGGAGAATGGACCCGACGAGTCCTACCTGCGAGCCATACAGAGGGTGCAGATACGCCGATTGACGTGCCGATCAGGCCGCTCTGACCCTGGACAGACGACGGACGACGCAACGACGACAGACCGACGGACGTACCAGGGGCTCCTAGCTCTCGCTGGCTGAAGGCAGCGGCGGAGAGCGCAGCGTAGCGAAACGATCGATCCCAGCGCGCGGGATCGATACGCGAGCCCTCGATACCGATCGAGACCGATCGGCGCGGCGGCACCGAGAGATCGATAGCGTAAGGCGGCAACGTAACGCGAAACGAATTTTACGTAGGACCGGAAGCTCCTCACTTTGTGAGCGACCTTCGGAGCAAGCGTGTGCGAGTGCGAGGAAGAGCTGTGAGCAAATTCAAAGACGATTCGAGGAGGATAGAGAGGGAACTTCTTGCGAGCGAGTTTATACCGGTAAGCCCAGCGAATTGCCGCCTGCCTATTACCTGTAAAGATCTCGGTGCCGGCCGTTCACGCTCCAACAAGAGGCTACCCTGGCGCGAGTGACCACCGGTCACTAGGCGGCTACCCCTTGGGGCGACTCTTCAAGTCGCCACAAAGTCCCCGGTTCGAAAAGAACACCGTGAGCAATTAGATTGGAAGGCGTATGAAAGCCAGGAGCGGCCCGGCCGCCACCATCTAGCTTTGTAACTTGCATGCGAACGGTTTTGGGTTTTCCGGCTTCCAGGCTCGTAGATCGGCCGCCTATCTTGTACGATTGCAGTGCGACTGCAGGTTATCGAAAGTTCTGTTCGATTCTTTGGCGTGTCCGAGCCTTCCAGCAGGCGAGCGTCCGGCAAGCGCGACCGGCCGGGATAATTGATTGTGTAGCGGCTACGGGACGCGGGCGCTCGGACGTAGGATTTTCCGGCCAGCTTCCCGGCCAATAATAAACACCGTTGCCACCCATCCGCGTGGGAATATTCAGCCTCCTTTCCCAACCCGAATACCTTCGTCACTCTACCGGCCACGAGTTAGCCCGGCCGATACCGGCGAGTGCCGCCGAGTCCAGCCCGGGGTCGAGCGGAAGGCACCAACCAGGACGAGGGAGGACATAGGAGAAATTCGGCCCTTATCGGGGCCTGGCGCCCAGCATTTTCCCCTTTCCCCCTTCCAGGAACCCCGGACGGACTTAGGCGAAGTGGAGACGCGTCCACCCGGACCGACGCGGACAGGGGTCCGGAGAAACACGTTTACACGACTATATTTGGCACATTATTATTACTAAAAGACAGCATAGTCTCATAAAAACAGGACCAGGGAGACATTTATTGAACTTTCTTCTTTCGATTGACACCTCTCACAATCCAAAACCATTTCATATAAGCGAGAAAGTTGCGGAGATTTCAACCCATATTTCGGCTTAATTTTGCCGGTAACGCAGCGACTCTGCAGTACCGCGACGACCGGAGTTTAGCCCCTTAAAAATAGACGTCTAAACAGCACGAAAGCATCAGCCAAGTTTTTATTCGTATGTTGATCTATTGAGTGGTTGAAAAGCCGTCCTGTCATGTCTATAAATATATACGCTGTTTGTTTTGTTATTACTGATATAAAATAGCTACACATGTACGTATTAACGTCAGTAATACGGTTACCCGAAAAATGTCTTTTGTTTTCTGTGATTTCAGTGGAAAATCGGTTAGAAAATCGCAAGGAATAAAATGAATTAAATAAAAGTGCACACAAAAAGCTTTCCAAGTTGTACGAATGAGTACAAATATATTTTTTAACTGTCACGACATTCTTGTCATAATATGACTAAAAATTAAATCCCAGAACGCCTATAAAAGAGTTACTTTTATCCATCCATTATACATATACACTCCCAATCAATCAGGAGACTCGGTAGAGTCTCGCGCCAAGTAGTAGTTATATCCGTCCAAAAACATTAAATCAAAATCAATGAAAAAAACTTGGCGTGTACGCCCTTCATTCGAGGCACTTGCTCTGGTGATATTGCTATAAAACTTTTAAAGAAATTAAATTGTAGTAAAGTGAGTTTTGGGTTTGAATCAGTTTCCCATTGTCTTTTTATCTCGCAATGAAGCGTGCACACGCCAAGTTTTTTTTATTGTTAATCGCTAATTTATTGTTAATTTATTATTAATTGCTAATGCGAATTAAATAGAAGTATCTTCGAATGAAAACTTGACTTTCTTGTATGATATCTATTATCTTTTTTGTTATATTTCAATTTTGGGGGAAATCGAACTGCTACATAGCGCATTTTCTTAAATTTTAATATTTTGAACGGTACAATTCTTTTGTGGACACTTCCATTTTTATTTCTAATCATATATAACCAAAAACATTGCGATACTTAGAAAAAAGTTTTCTTTTACTTTACTAAAATCGTGTGTCTTCAAAAGTTCTCAACATTCTCAAAAAGTCTTTAAGCAGTGAAGAATCCATAAAGGTTCTCCATCTGGCGAGTAGTTTATAATAGGTTGGCATTTTAGTACGAGATGAATTGCTGTGCAGCCATTCCGCGCTTTCGTGCGAATCCCTGCGTAATCCCTTGTGTCAATTTCTTCATATCTTTTTGCTTCTGCGGCCGGCTCTTTATCCGTAAAACATCAAATTAATATGCCATAATTATAAATTTCCACATGTACTTTTACAGTTATCGCAAGATTTCGACTAGAGATCTAAAAAGAATTCTAACGCACTTGTTAATAGTAATGAAATATTTTTTAATATATATGCCATTGGATGTTTACAGAGAGCGAAGAAATACAGAAAAGTAATGCCGATCAAGAAAACCAAGAGATCTTAGAATTTCTGCATTGGAATGCCGAATTTGTAACAATGCGCAAAGGCCTTCTTACCAAGGCAACATGGAGCATGGAGTCGTTAACCGAATTAATGCAGTTTTATATCAGGTAATGAAGTAAAATTATACTGAATGAACTATACTGTGCGAACGTGTGCGTTGTGCATGCAATTTCGAAGATATAGCATACAGACTTCTGCAACGACTGTGCATTAAACGACATCCCCTGGATTTGAAGGTAATTTTCCTCTATTTCTCTAAAGAAAAAGTTGGTAATTCACTTTGTTTAGCACTAAACGCATCGGCACTTTAATGTATATAGCTATTTTATTTGGATATAGCAAATTGTTAACTTAATACAAAAACTAATGCATAAAGTAAGATTTAAATAATACATGAAATTATATTTTTTGTTTTTTATTTACACTCATTTCCCATGTTATCATATAGTTTAATTGAATATATTTAATAAATAAAAGTGCCAAACCAGTTTTTACCGACTTCGAAAAGGAGCAGGCACTTAATTGGACCGTTCTTTTAAGTGTTTGTCCGGCGAAAACTCTGAGCTGGATGGACTGATCGAGATGAAACCTTGCCTATGTTATAGAGGATGCTTACAGTTTGGTCCCATTATAAATTTTTTCGAAATTGTTTAACGCTAACCATTGTTATTGCATAAACACTGAACTTTCGATTGCCCGGCGATAGCTTTGGGACGGCTTGTTCGATAGGGAGGAAACTTTGAGTAACTTATAAGGGAAGTTCTCGCGGTACACCCTCTTGCATAAATTTTGGAATGTACAAGCTTTTTTTTCTTCAACAAATTCGGCTACATTTCTTCGTCTATAACTGTTACACTAGTGCAACGATGAAATTCAAAATGAAATCGACTGCGAACCATCAATTTATTGATTTCCTATACTAAAAAGCATTAAATAAAAAAATATATTTTTTTAAAAAATGTGACCGACTTCGAAAACTGACAGAGTTCCAGAGAGCTGAAATCTAAAAGAGCTAAAAAGTAAAAAACAAGCAACATAAAAAACGCCCTGAAAAGTACAAAATAACTTCTTGTTGTCATGGATACAGAAATTTGCATTAAGTTTAAATATTCTACAACTTTTCGGAGGCGGCGCAAATATAAGTAAAATATTACAAAAGTCACGAAACCCTCACACTCAAATCTGGGAATACTCGTGGTCCCTATGTACATATGTATCTACAAGTTGAAAGGGCGAAGTATACCCTATCAAATATACTAATATTGTTAACATTAACTGCTTTGATATACGACAATTCCGTACAATTCCGACATCTCATAGGTGTAGGTTAATCTAGGAAATACACATATGCATATAACAGACTGCAAGGAATAGAACTGTCGTTACTCTCCTGTGTACCATTTTGTCTTCGTCCATCATTACTCATCCTGTGGTTGTAGGGGCGAGGGATTAGGTTTATTATGTTTTAGGGCACAAGCTGCCCTATCAGAACAAAAATTAAAGATAAAATACATAAGATTTGATAATAACTATTAGAAATACGCAAGGACAAAAGAAAAACAAAAACACACACGCAAGAAACTAAAAAACTACGCACACAAGTAAAAGTAAAAACCCCGAAGCATCGCCGCAAGTAGCGGTACGAAAAAGTTAGGAGAGAACAAGGTGAAACTAATTATATGAGTCCAGTAGGTACAGCGTTAAAGCCCTTTTAAAAGCGCACTCCCCGTCGCACTCCCAGATGTTCGTTGGGAGGCGGTTCCAGAATTGGGGGCCCTGCACCGCGTACGAGGTCCCAAAGAACTGTCGTAACCCGACCACCAATAACTGCAAGAATGCACATTAACAAGTAGACCAACGGGCCTTCCGAAATCAACTGCCTAAGCAGTATTTCGTAACGCCCAGAGTCTAATGCATGACCCCCTTAGAAGAAGAACACGTCAACAAAAAATAACCATATAAAAGGCCAAACAAAACAATTCGAGAGCAGTCAGCCCCGAGTGATACGACCTTCACCACGGACCCACACCCGGTCCTAGTAGACGACCGACGACGACGTTCACTCTGCGTAAACGTAAGAAACAATTATAAGTATGAAATAAACTTACACGTCAACCGCACCACCCTGGATTGGATACTAATCCTTAAGTGAAGAAAGCCCAAAAAACAATAACGTGCTAGACTACAATCGGGTTCGCTCCGACCAACCCAGTCTTCGCACAACAGAACGAAGTCCGATGAGCAGGGACCACGAGGAGGGGCCACGTTCCCGAGAGGGGTAGCCAGGCGTATCCTCTACCCTCACACTGAAAAGATCCCGCAACGCATAGAGAGGCTTGGCCTTAATAGCCCGGAAAAGGTTGACTCCAAGAATGAGGAGCCTTCTTTCCCGGACCTTTAGCCAGCCAAGTCGCAGGTAGAAGGGCGTGATGTGCGCATCATGTGGGACGTCGTAAACGAAACGCACGCAAGCGTTAAGCGCACGCTGGATCCTAGCATCCAAGATAACACTGTTGCCCAGTAAAGCCAGGCAACAGTAGTCGAGGTGTGGTAGAATGAGGGAGGATACGAGCTTAATCTTAAGGCCCCGCGGCAAGGCAGCACTATGACGCCGAAGCCCCGCAAGCACACCATAGACCTTACTGCAGATGTGCCGAGTGTGATCCCCCCAGTCAAGAGTGGGCGATATGTGTGGACCCAGCGAGATGACCCGAGAGCCATACGGGATGGGGATACCGTCCATCTGAACCAGAGGGGCACCGGCAACATGCTGCAGGCCAAGGGCACGAGCAGAGCCCAACATCGAGCACTGCATTTTAGAAACGTTTAGTTTAAGAGAATTAAAGGTGGACCAGGCAGAGACGCTGGCAAGGTCAGAATTGATCCTTGTAATTACGTCTTCCAGATCTTTGTAAGGCGCGGAGATGTACAATTGTACATCATCCGCGTATTTGACCACCTTGGAGTAGAAAATAGCAGAATTAAGATCGTGGATATAGAGGGAGAAGAGGAACGGCCTAAGGACGGAGCCTTGCGGCTCGCCCGAATGGACGGGGAGAATTGAGAGGTAGACCGACCCATTCTGACTGCCTGCACCCTATTCGCGAGGTAAGACCGGAAAAGAAAGATTGAAAGTGTGGAGTTTAGAGAGAAGAAGAGAGTGGTCTACGGTGTCAAAGGCCTTAGAGAAATCGAGATAAACCAGGATTGTGCCCATCCGCTGATCAGCAGCAAGACGGACGTTCTCCAGGAGTGTCAAGAGAGCGGTTTGAGTGGAGCGGTTTTTGACAAAACCATGTTGCGAGGGGTCCAACTTCCCAGAGCTATCGAGAAAACTCTGAATGTCAGTGAGGACCAACCTCTCAAGGATTTTAGAGAGCTCAGGAAGAATAGAGATAGGGTGAAAATCGGCAGGTGCAGAAGCGTTCGGTTTCTTAGGTATAGGCGTAATGTATGATCGACGCTAGGCGCCAGGAAAGATAGAAAAAGTGAGAGAAGAATTGAAAATTTGTAAGACAGCGGGGTAAATAGCAGGGAAAGACAGAGAAAGAAACCTCGCACTCAGCTCATCTGAGGGCGAGATAGACGCGTTAGCAAGGTGCAAGGCGCGAGCAAGTCTCTCCTCAGTAACAGGAGAGAAAAAGAAAGATGTATCATCAGAGGGACAGTTAGACAAAGACAAACATGCGGGGACGGCCGGTGGAGATGAGGCGTGAGCCGAAAGGAAGAAGGTATTGGGAGGGTCCGGAGACAAGTGAATGGGAGCGGAAGTACGAGAGGGAGGAAGAACACCAAACGATTTTAGCTCGCGCCAAACTTCGTTCGGGTTAGTAAGGTTGGAGAACCTGTCGAAAAGAAAAGCAGATCTAGCTCGCGACAGAAGACCTTGAACTCTGTTTCGACAGGCTCTGTATTGTACCCGCAAGTCCGGATTCCCAGTTCCAATATAGGATCTCCTGAGCGAGTCACGAGAACGCATCTCGAGACGGATCTCAGGAGTGATCCAGGGAGCAGGTGGCCGTCTGACATGCAGGGGGCGAAGAGGGGCATGCTCGTTGAGGACTTGGAGCAGGCCCGTGTTGAGATTGTCAACCAACAGATCCACGTTACTCTCACAAGCGTTCGTAGTAAGACGAGCACAGCTAAGCTGCGATATATCATTGAGTAGCGCGCCACGGTCGATTGAACCATACCTTCGACGAAGATCGTTGAAAGGAGCAAGGCGTGAAGTTAAGACGTATTCTAAGGAGATAAAATCATGGTTTGAGCAGTTAGGCTTTCTACTTTGAGAAAAAGAAGCAACCTTGCTAGAATCATCCACAAGCCCCAGGTCAAGCCAAATGGAGGAAGTAGAGGTATGAAAAGTTGGAGAGTAAGGAATAGAGTAAAGATTGAGATGAGAAAAGAGGTCTCCAAGGTAGCCGGAGTCAAAAGAAGAGGAACCCATGTCCGCATTCCAATCGCCAAGTGCCACCTTGTTAGGGTAGTCCGAGGCAATGTCAGCGAACATGGGCTCGAAGTGAGAGAGAGGATCGTGCGGGGGCCGATAGACGTCCCCGACAAGAAGAGGGCCCGCAGAGGGGATTACCACCTCTGCGAAAAGATATTCAAGACCAGGATAGCGAGACGAGGAGGAAGACGCAATTAGCGAGGATGTGAAAGAATCGCGAATATACAGGCTTACGCCCCCCACCCATTCTACCATCCCTGTCGCGCCTGAGTAGAGAGACTCTACAACGCCTGAGTAAGGCAGCAACTTCATGCGGAAGATACTCATTAACATAAATGTTCCTGGTCGAGAAAGCGGGGTCAATAAGCGACGCAGGTAGATCGCGTTTAGCACGCTTGGCAGCAAGCAGGGAGTCACGCACAGAGGACGACGATAGTTTCACGTGGATCGTACGCGGTCGATCCACGGAGGGGGTTCCGCGCATGCGCGAGACGGAGACAATGTCCCCCACAGCGATAAGTGATCCAAGCACCTGCGCGACACGCGAGACGTGTGAGCGGAGATCCTCACTAGGGGTTTCCGGGAAATCAGAATTTAAAAGTTCGGCGCATCTGCTAGCGACCTCTAGGTGAGCTAAGCGAGCCGCCGTAGCAACACCAGCGGAAGAGAGGTCAGACCGGTGTTCACGCACCTTACTCACGTCAGCCCGAAGTTTGTCTACGGACGTAGAGAGGGTCGCAAGGTTGGTGAGGTGGGAGGCGCTAGTACTCGCCTTAGTCTCTAGAGCGGCGGTACGCTTTTCAAGGCGATCAAGACGATCAGCATGTTGGGCAGAAGTCGTAGACAGCCGCTCAAGACAGGCATCAATCTGGCCTGTGTGGGCGTCGATCCTGTCCGAGAGGCCTTGGATAGCGGCCGTTAGAGCAGCAAGGACGGCGGTAGAGTCTCCAGATGTCGAAGAGGATGGAGCCGGTGGTGGTAGCGGCGCACCATCCGCTGAAGACAGAGCTCATGAGGCAGGTGAAGAAGCCCCCTTGCAGCCCCGCTCCATGTGGACCCTCAGGCAGCTAGGATGGAACGTACTCTTGCATTGAGGACACACTTCCGTACCCAACTTGGCCCTCTTGTTGCACAAGGGACAGGTTGGGACTGGAGCCATCTTCAGGTTTGGCTAAGCTGGTGACTCAACTGGCTCAGCTTAGTTAAGCTGGTGACAGCGTTGGCAGCCGTGGAGACAACGTCGTGGGTGGCAGCCGTGAGGGTGGCGACCGGCAAGAGGGCGCACAAAGTGAGCCGTTGGCGAATTTCAAATTTCACCAAATTAACAGAGAAATTTGGCCCCCAAAGATGAGGGTTATGATTTCTGTCAAAATTTGCCACAGAAAGATGGATCGATTTCTCGTCGGCTAAAGAGAGACCGATGGTGGTTTATAGGCCAAAGTAAAGGCGGGCCGATCGATAAATCGATGAGCTACCTGAAACAGGCCCTATAGGGCAGAGAAGGCAGAAAAATCGCTCGAAGATGAGGACCACAGAAAGCAGTGTAACGTCTACTCACGAGAGAGACAGAGAGGGAGTGAGAGGGAGAGACTAGACTAGACGTTTATTACGTTCTAGGGCATAGCATTGGCCTTCTCAGAACAAAAAAAAAGAAGCATAATAATACATAGAACTTGACAATAGCTACCAAAAATAAGCAGAACAAGAAAAAATAAGAAAACGAATACATACAAAACACGCACGCTAGTAAAGACTAAAAATCTAAAAATGATAGGAGCGAAGAAAAGACCCCGAAAACATCGTCGCGAGCAGACATACGGAAAAGAGTAGAATAAGTCAGAGCAAATACAAAGTTAGTTGTAGGTGTCTAATAAATAACGCGTCAGAGCTCTCTTGAAGGCCAACTCCCCGTCGCACTCCCGGATGTTCGCTGGGAGGCGGTTCCAGAACTGGGGACCCCGCACCGAGAACGAGGCCCTAAAAAACGAAGTACGTTGAGCAGGAACCACGACGAGGGGCCCACGCTGTCGAGCGTGGTGATGTCCATGACGATGTCCAAGAACACCGCCAATGCCACCTCACCCCGGGCAGCAGACAAATCGGCCGGTAAGCTGACGGGGAGTCAGCGGGCTTTCCCTCCTTGTGGAGAAGGACGAGCCGCGATTTTCTCCAAGCCCTAGGGAAACAGCCCATCCCCAGGCACTTGGAGAAGAGGTCCCGAACCTTCGGACCTCACATCCTGCTGGTCAGAGTCCAGGCCGTTCCAGGGATACCATCCGGCCCAGGAGCTTTCTTGCCTGAAAGCTTCCTGGCCACCCTGGCAAGTTCCTCCTCCGAGACGGCCAGGTCGTCGACCGCCTCGGAGTTTGCCACCATCGGAGTTTCAACCCCGACTCCCGAAGGAACTCCGCCGGAACGTCCGGCGGAAAGAGGGCGGCTATAACCTCGTCGAGGAGTCCGCGGTCGGGGGTCTCCGTCAGTGGGGGCGCCCGTGGTCGCAACTTGTGTACGACCATGCGATACGGGCGCCCCCACGGATCCTCGTCGATGGTGGCGAGGAGTTGAGCCCAGGCTCTGCTCTTGGCTGCCCTGATGGCAACCTGCAGGAGACGTTTCCTAGCGGAGAAGCTCTCCCACAGCTTCTTCAACCGCCTCTTCAACGAGGGATCTGTGAGCCCTGCGCCTTGCCCTGGTGTACGGGCGTCGGGCGCGGATGGTGTTGCGCCGGAGATCCGATCCGCTATCTCCTCCGACCACCAATACACCTGGCCCCGTGGGACGGAATTCGTGACGCGGGCCATGCCGACGTCGCAAACAGTCGCCATATCGGCCCGCAAATTCTCCACCTCGTCTCCGGGGTCGACGCATGGCTCCCTGGCTGGCCAATTGATGACCAGGGTAGCCGCAACCAACAGGTTTTCGTCCAGGGTTCGGGACCTCCATTCTGACGGCAGTGTCCTAGGCCCGCCATGGTGGGGACCCCGGGCAGCTGAGGGGGGCGTGTTCGGGAGGAGGGTCATTGTCACGTATAAGTGATCGGAGAATTACTCCAGACCCTCCTCCACATGCCAGCCCTCGACCCAGCGCACGGCCGAGGGGGAAACCCACGTCAAGTCAACGATGGACACCCCCTGCACCCGTACGCAGGTGGGGGTGGACCCTTGGTTCACCAACCTCAGGTCCAATTCCGCTGCCCAGTTCCCGAGAACCACCCCCCCTACGGTCTGTGCTGGGGGACCACCACGCAGTCGCGTGGGCGTTGAAATCCCTCAGTATGAGCATCCGACCGCCGAGATGCGGCTGGATGCTGGCGCCCAGATCGTCGAGCGTCGACACGTAGTCATTGATGGGGATGTTCGGGGACAGGTAGACCGCCACTACCGCAACATCTTTCCAGTGGGCGGCTACGAAGCGGACGGTGCCGAAGCTCGTAGCCGCGGCGGGCCCCCCTTTTTTTACATGGGGGAAATCCTCATGGATTCCCCGCCCTCTGAGGAAGGGGGAAAAATCAAATTTCAAGCCTGTTGCTTAAGTGGTTCTTAGCCTACACATTTGACAAGTTCCACGCTTTTCACATGTAGCGAATGAGTCTGTCATTCGCGGTATGGTAAAAGCACTGTTTTATCGGCACAAATGGCCCATATTATGCTTCCGCATTCCCCTTCTTGTGGGCTTATATGAAATGACTTTAGGGTGGGAAAGGACCCAATCGAAAGATGAAGAATCAATGCCGACTGGATGATACCTGATTTTGCACGATTTGGAGACACGCACACGCACACACGCAGAGTAGCTCACTCGCGATTCCGCCTCGCACTCGCCGCTTAACCTAACAACCGTTGCTCCAAGGGGGGCCGCCCAAATAAATGAATCTTGTCTAATGCGCCTATATCTTGTATCGAGCCCAATCTAGCGATGCTACCAGCGAGTCGATCGAGGAGCGGGAGTTAAGCTCGAGGAGAAAGAACCCGACGAGTCCTGCCTGCGAGCCACACAGAGGGTGCAGATACGCCGCTTGACGTGCCGATCAGGTCGCTCTGACCCTGGACCGACGACCGACGACGCAACGGCGACAGACCGACGGACGTACCAGAGGCTCCTAGCTTCGCCGGCTGAAGGCAGCGGTGGAAAGCATAACGCAGCGAAATGATCGATCCCTACGCGCGGGATCGATACGCGAGCCCTCGATACCGATCGAGACCGATCGGCGCGGCGTAGGACGGGAAGCTCCTCACTTTGTGAGCGACTATCGACAAGTGCGAGACCGAGCTGCGAGCAAAGACGATTAGAGGACAATTAGGGAGAGAATCCATCGAGTAATTGCGGTAAGCCCAGCAACGTTACCTGCCTGCCTAAAAACACTGTAGATCTCGGTGCCGGCCGTTCACGCTCCTGCAAGAGGCTACACTGGCGCGAGTGACCACCGGTCACTAGGCGGCTACCCCTTGGCGCGACTCTTTAAGTCGCCGCAAAGTCCTCGGTTCGTTTAGAACATCGTTAGAGCCTAGATTGGAAGGCGTACGAATGCCAGGAGCGACTCGGCCGCCACCATCAAACATTGTAATTTGCATGATTAGCGGGTTTGGGTTTTCCGGCTTCGAGACTAGTAGATCGGCCACCTCGAGCATACGCATGCAGTTCGTCTGCTTGATTCTGAGCTTTTCCAACCGATTCTCTGGCGTGTCCGAGCCTTGCATCAGGCGAGCGTACGGCAAACGCGCCCGGCCGGGAGAATAAATTGTAAAGCGGCTACGGGAAAGCCGAGGGTCCGAACGCCGACGTTCGGACGCGAGCGATCGGACGGTAGGGTTTCCGGCCTAAATAAAACATCGTTGCCACCCATCCGCGTGGATTTATTAAGCCTCCTTTCTCCCAACCCGAATAACTCCGCCACTCCACCGAGCACGAGCTAGCCTGGTCGACACTGGCGAGTGGCGCCGAGTCCAGGGTCAAGCGGGAGGAACCAGCGAAGACGAGGGGAAGCTCTTCTAAAAATTCGGCCCTTATCGGGGCCTGGCGCCCACTATTTTCCCCTCCCCCTTCCAGGAGAAACCAGAGAGACTTCGGCGAAGTTGGAGCTCGTCCACCCAGGCCGACGCGGACCGCAGCAAGGGAAACGCGATTACAGTATACATTCCGGCCCGTTCCCCCTAAACATGGGAGAGAGCCCGCCGCTGCATTTCCTCCCCCATTCCCTCCTCTTCCTCTTCCACCACCTCCTCGCCCACGCCTTTGCTGCTCCTGGGCAGGGTTGGCCCCATGCTCCAGCCGGTCTACTTGCCGGTTTAGCGACCGACGCCGGCGCTCAAGGCGTCTCATCTGTAATATCAAAAGTAAAACAACATTATATATTTTGTTACCCGAATTATGAATGCAGAAGGGATATATTTGTGGCGGCCTCGAGGGATCGAGGAGACCGACGGCAGAGGGCAGGCCGACCGCCTCGAACGACGAGAACGAGAGGTCGACAGCAGCGATCGAGATTTGACTGCAGCGTGACGTCCGCCACGCTAGCCTAGCGGCCACCGGCCGCCAGTTCAAATCTCGACCGACGACTAGGAGCACCGTCTCCCCCGACCTTCCGACTCGACATTGTACTGTACGAATCGCCGACTTCAAATAAAGTACTTCTTAAACCGACCGATCGTCGCCTTCTTTCCCCGGTTCTCGCGATCGCCTCTCGAACCCCGTTCGTTGGAGTCGCCAGAGATAACCGATCTCTGCCAACGTCTCGCGCACACCACGGCCGGAACCTCAGACGTTTCCGGCGAGGTAGAAGCGGTGCTCGAGACCGAAGCCACAAATTGATGGCAGTGTTTACGTACCCTTTCTTCAGCCATATAAACGCCTCTCGGTCTCGGCACTTGCGGAGGTGATTCCACTCGTCGGCGGGATGTTGGTGGTGGCTCCCAACGTGCCGACCGCACATACGGCACGACACCACATCTGACAGGTGAAGGGCGCCTCTCCCGCGATTGCGGGCGCTCCCGGCGCCCGTCGTCCCTCCTGTGCCTGCGCTCCCGAGGCCGCGAGACCCTGCGGCGGCCTCACGGTCTCGGGAGCGAGACTGGCGTTGTATTTGTTCCGTCTGAAATCAAAGAAAAAAGTACACTTAGTATATTGTTTCCCTTTCTAAAGTATATTATGAGCAATTTTCCCGACGATGATCTCACTCTCTGTTACGAATCTATCGCTGCATCGAAGGAGATTTCTAGTAAATCTTCAGAGATCCTTCGTGAATGTAGGATCTTGATTTTGCGCCATTTGTATGATGCTGTATTGAATTATCTATCAACGCGTAGAAAGAAATGTCATTTCGCACCATGCAACTCTCAGTGATACGGGGGTGTGTCTTACACACTTGTCGAAGCAATTGTACTAACAGTCATAGAACAGAAACCCAAAACCTCTGCTCTTCCATGGGTATTGTGGGATGGTATTAACGAGGAAGTTATTTTTATAATGAAAGATGTACTTTATTTGTAAAATATAAAGTGTAACGACACTTTGTCTTGACGCATTCTGCCTTTTGTCCGTTGGGCAGCCGAAATCTTCCGCACAGTCTCTCCCTTTTCCTTCGAAAATCTCTCCAGACTTTTCCGTGCTCCAGACAAGAAACGCGAACGAGGAGCCGGCGCTACCAGTGGTGAATCCACGTTGCAGCCAGCAAAAAAGTTCGAGAATGAGAAATTTGGGAAGGATAGCCCGGAAAATATACGTCGAAGAACAGAGGTTTTTGGTTTCTGTTCTACGAATGTTAGTACAACTACTTCAATAAAAACTCTCCACCGTATCACTCAGAGACGCGTTGTGCAAAATGACATTTCCTTCTTCGCGATGACAGACAGTGGGCCAAATCGTTGTATGAATAAAAGAAATACTTGAAATAATGCAAAACCGAGATCGAAGCAGCCGCGAAGATACACTAGAAAAGTAATTAGGTGTAGCCAGAGAATCGAAACTGAAAGTAGAAGTTCCGCGACAGGAAAAGTAAAGAAGCGAATGGGTGTAAGGGCACTTACGTCTCTTCCTTGCAAAAGTCAAGACTGATCTGAGGCACCGGTCCACTCACACAAAGAAACTGGTCAACGTCCAACTTCACTATAGGAATTAGCGACACGTGCCTGGTGATCCAACAGGTGCCACGAGGGTTTGTCGGTGTTCGCAAAGTCGGTGCGCTAAGCGCGCAATGTATAAGCGCAATCCCACTACATCGAGGCATTTGAGACAGATTTTCTAATAAAATCACTCAAAAAGTACTGGTATTTTGACACTCGTAGACCGAATAATCAAGTGTCTATCATACACACGTTCTTTCAGCCCAATGATATCAAATGCATACAACTTTGCATAAGCATTCCTTGCGAGCCCTCTTCAACTTTTTGAATCGGGCAGTGACGTTAGGCAAGGAATTGCGCGCTCTCGATTTTCTTTATGTTTCCCCACTATCGGCGGTCTGAACAATCTGTAACCGGCGCTGGGATAGCTTCGGTTCGTCAGTTCATTGTTCTATGTGTTCAATTGCAGACGTGGGGGCTTGAATGCAATCGATCGAACTTTTATAAAATCAGTGTTTGTTTTATCGTTAGTGTAGTAGTGTAAGCGCGGTAGTTCATAGAATTAGTGTTTTTTTGTTCGTTAAATTGTGTTATAGTGTAAACGCGTTAGCTTATAGAATCAGTGTTAGGTTTAGTACTAATTATATTACTAGCTTTCGTAAGTCAACAGATGGGGGATAGACAATATCCAGAAAAGAGCAGCAATGTGCCCGTAAAGAAATGGAACATCAAAGGGCATGAGGATGTTACATATTCATCCTCATCGGACTACTTTTCTTAGGTTCGTTTACACGTAGATTCAATAATTTTAACTCGCTAGTCTCCCACATAGTTTTCCCATGCGTATTTTTCGAGCCCTTAAAACGCAGTCCCAGTAAGAGGTCACCGCAGCGTGCACTTAGTGCATCTCATTAATTCTTAGAACTCCAGCGTAGTCTCAGACTCCCGGCATCTGTATCCCTTCCTATACCGCTTTTCACTGGATTTTTCGGGTATATAAACCCCTAATTTCTGGAGCAAACGGGGAATCAGTTCCGAACTCTCATTGACGGCGAAGCTCTGTCAATCGGACCAGCGAAGAACACCGTAGTAGATCGAGCACTAGTCTCCTTCGAAGCAGTTACAATTACCGTACGTACATCGTGTCTCATTGCGATCGTTAGGCAAGTCACAGTTCTTTCGTTAGTTTCTCCCCCGTTCAAATCCTAACGTAAAACGAACTCATATGATCTTGTAACAACATCTCAAAACCACGAAAACTCTCATTCTATATTTTATGATTGTATTATTTGATCATTCAGAATATATTGAACATTATTCTAGTTTTCATTAAGAAATCAATTGTCATCATTACTAAATTCCTGTTTAGTCAACTGTAAGCGGTTTCTCCGGACCCCTGTCCGCGTCGGTCCGGGTGGACGCGCCTCAACTTCGCCTAAGTCCGTCCGGGGTTCCTGGAAGGGGGAAAGGGGAAAATGTTGGGCGCCAGGCCCCGATAAGGGCCGAATTTCTCCTATGTCCTCCCTCGTCCTGGTTGTTGCCTTCCGCTCGACCCCGGGCTGGACTCGGCGGCACTCGCCGGTGTCGGCCGGGCTAACTCGTGGCCGCTAGAGTGGCGAAGGTATTCGGGTCGGGAAAGGAGGCTGAATAATCCCACGCGGATGGGTGGCAACGGTGTTTATTATTGGCCGGGAAGCTGGCCGGAAAATCCTACGTCCGAGCGCTCGCGTCCGAACGTCGGCGTTCGGACCCTCGGCTTTCCCGTAGCCGCTACACAATCTATTATCCCGGCCGGTCGCGCTTGCCGGACGCTCGCCTGCTGGAAGGCTCGGACACGCCAAAGAATCGAACAGAACTTTCGATAACCTGCAGTCGCACTGCAATCGTACAAGATAGGCGGCCGATCTACGAGCCTCGAAGCCGGAAAACCCAAAACCGTTCGCATGCAAGTTACAAAGCTAGATGGTGGCGGCCGGGCCGCTCCTGGCTTTCATACGCCTTCCAATCTAATTGCTCACGGTGTTCTTTTCGAACCGGGGACTTTGTGGCGACTTGAAGAGTCGCCCCAAGGGGTAGCCGCCTAGTGACCGGTGGTCACTCGCGCCAGGATAGCCTCTTGTTGGAGCGTGGACGGCCGGCTCTCTACGTACAATAGGCAGGCAGGCAATTCGCTGTACTCCTCTACTCCTCTGATCGTATTTGCTCGCTGATAGTCCTTCGCACTCACAAAGTGAGCAGCTTCCGGTCCTACTCAAATTTCGTTCGGCGTTACGCTGCTGCCTTACGCTATCGATCTCTCGGTGCCGCCGCGCCGGTCGGTCTCGATCGGTATCGAGCTTCAGTCAGCGAGAGCTAGGAGCCCCTGGTACGTCCGTCGGTCTGTCGCCGTTGCGTCGTCCGTCGTCTGTCCAGGGTCAGAGCGGCCTGATCGGCACGTCAATCGGCGTATCTGCACCCTTTGTATGGCTCGCAGGTAGGACTCGTCGGGTTCATTCTCCTCGAGCTTAACTCCCGCTCCTCGATCGACTCGCTGATCTCGTCGCTATATCGGGCTCGAAACAAGATAAACGCGCATTAGTAATTATTCGCTGGTTTTGGCGGTCCCCCTTGGAGCAACGGTTAGTGAGGTTAAGCGGCGAGTGCGAGGCGGCTTCGCGTGAGAGCGGGAGTTTTGGGACGGGCTACGCTGCCCCGTCACAACTCCCCCTCCTTAGCTTGAGCCCATCGGGCGAATCACCTCGCCTCCGCACTGCAGATCTCGGTGCATTCCTACTCGACACGCGGCCGTGCTCCAAAAGTTTCCGAAGATGTAAAGAACTGATAGGCCTACCCTGGTCTCGGAGTTCGTTGGAAATACGAACTCCACGTCGTTTTGGCTACTCCCTAAAACTAGCATTCGCTGTAATTTGGTCGTGCATAGGTTGCGTGCAGTAAGGATTAGGTAGGGGTGTGCTGGGTGCTGGACTCTTGATTCCGGAACCTGGAACGGAGACGATGTCTTCTTGACAGGAGCAGGTTAGGTGTCTCGTGCGACACGCGGTCTGCTTCTGGCGCGCTCGGTCAAAGTCGGGCGCGCTCGGCTCCTGTCGTCGTCGTCAGCTGTCGGCGTTGGCGCTCGGCTTCGGCTGCCCTCGGCGCTCGTCGGGCGCTCGGCTCGGCGAGCTGTTCGGCTCGCCGGCTGCGCTCGTTCGGCGCTCGGGCTTTGTCGTGCCGCTTCGCCAGTGTTCGGGCGCTTGCACTGGTCCGCGTGCAAGTGGCACGGTCGCTATGCGCTCGTCGCCGCGCTGACTTCTCGATGTCGTCCCGTTGTCCAGGGCTTGGCCCTTCGGCCGGTGTTGGTGCCCTGGGTCCCTTCTCGGTGGCCGCGGATGGTCGGCGGCTAGCGGGATTCCTCCTCTCGGTCGCCGGTTGTCGGTGACCGTCCTCCCCTGGCCACGGCTGGACGGTGGCCGCTCTCCTCACCCCCCCCCCCCCCTGGCGGCTACGGGTGGTCGGTGGCCCCTGTTCCGGGTGGCGTTGTCCCCTTAGCGCTGGCTCTCGACGTAGAGGCGAGCCAGCGATGCTGCCTGGGGGCTAGCGCGATGCCAGCGGGCGGTGCGGTAGGGGCACCTGGCGTAGGCTGCCCCTTGGTGGCCGCACCTCTTACAATAAGGGCGGTCAGCTCGCCGGCTGCACCGTCCCTGGAGGTGCCCGGAGGTCCCGCACCGCCAGCACCGGAAGTCCGGGGTCGCGTCCCGGAGCGTCGCGGGTGGGGCCTCCTCCCGCAGCTGGGCTCGGGTTATCCCAAGCCTGCCCAGGGCCTCCCGCAGGAAGGCCGCTTGCTGTCGCTGGGTGCGGAGTGCGTCCGCCGCAGCCTGGGCCGCCCTCCGGTCTGCCCGGTCCTGTTCGTGCGCCCTCCGGCGGGCCTCGTGCCGTAGCAGGTCGGCCCAGGCCTGCAGGACCCAGGTCCACTGGAGCTCGTCGTCCGGCTGGGCGCCGAACCACGGCGGCACCTCCTGCCGCTCGGGCTCCGTCGGGGGGTCAATCGGGCCCCTGGTCTTCCGGGGCTCGTCGGCCTCGAGCTCGGCTTCGGGGCGGCCGATCCGCCTCCTCCCCCTGTGGCTCCCACGGCCGGTCATCCCGTACATGCTCGCTGGATTGTCTAAGGGATCGGGAGGAAGAACAAGATGATGGGGTTCTCGGCAGGTCCGATGGCCTGGTGTCACTCCACCACTACCTTAATCCTACGACCTTCACCAGCTAGCTCTACTAGTCCCCGGTTGCTACGCAAGGCTTATTCTACATACGGCTTCAGATCTTGTACACGGGCTTTTCCGGCCGGCTTGCCGTCGAGTGTCGCACACTCGTAGACTACTCGCGAGAGCTCCTTCGAGATCACAAAGGGCCCATGGAATTTAGTGGTTAACTTGGCAGCCACGTTCTGTGCGGCTGAGGAGAGGACATGCTGCCGTTTAAGCACGCGATCACCAGGCTTAAATTGTCGGTTTCGGCGGCCGCGGTTATAGTAGCGGCTCTGTAGCTCGTACGCGTTCTCTAGGTTTTCGGCAACCCATTGGCGCAGCTCTCCGACCCGCTCCATTCGCGCCGTCCACGACTCTCGATCGGCCGTCGGCCAGACATCGTCGCCGGCGGACGCTCCCTCCCTCCCTCGAAAACAGCGAGCTGGCATAGGCTCGCGACCGAAGTTCAAGAAAGCCGGAGTCGCTCCGAGAGTCGTGTGTTTCGCCGTATTATACGCGAATCGGAAGTGCGTAAGGTGTTCGTCCCACTCGCGGTGGTCTTTCCTTATGAACGCGACGATCATCGTTTTTAGAACTCGATTCACTCGTTCGACGGGGTTTGCCTGAGGGTGGTACGGCGGTGTCGTTGCTCGCCGGATACCGTATTCGCTTGCAAGCGTTCCTAACGTTTTATTTACGAACTCGGTCCCGTTGTCCGTCAGCAGGACTTTCGGGACTCCCCATCGTGATAGGATTACGTCTTCGAACGCGTTGCTTATCTTTTTCCCGTTCGCTGCGCGTAACGGGCAAACCTCGATCCAATTGGTGAAAAGGTCCTGGAACACCACTATATATTGGTATCCGGCTTTGCTGCGCGGGGATAGTCCAGGGCTCGTGCGCGTAGTGTCGTCCCATCGTGCCGAGCGGCGCGCCTTGTTCGACTTTCGTGCGCTGGCAGGTGTCACACGCGCGTACGTATTTCGCGACGTCTCGGAACATCCGCGGCCAAAAGTACCTAAGGAGAAGGCGTTCATACGTTTTCTCTCGGCCGAGATGGCCGGCCTGTGGCTCGTCGTGTGCTTCTGCGAGCAATTCGCGCTTTTCCGCGTTCCGCGGGACCAGCTTCCACTCGTTTAATTCGTGTCCGAGGATGTCACGCTGCATATCGTTCGCGCGCCGGCGGTAGAGGCGATCGTTCTCGATCTTCCAGTCCTCGTGCAACTTCGGTTCTTTTCGGACGCGCTCGAGTTTCGCGTCATACCAGCGATCGGGACTCGCAGCTATAGCGGCTAACAGCTGTTCCGTTCGGGCTTCGTGCATCATCGCGAGCGCTCCCACCACTCGGCTCGCGTCGGTGTCTTCGGGCGGGCTCGGGCGTTCTCGGTCGTCGTCGGCGGCTGCCTCAGCTGCAGGCTCGTACGCTCGCGAGAGCGCATCGGGCACGTGATGGAGTGCGCCTTTCCTATGCACGACTTCAAAATCGTATTCTTGCAGCTGAAGTGCCCACCGAGCGAGTCTACCTGTCGGGTCTTTTAGGTTTCTTAGCCACCGGAGGCTACTATGGTCCGTGATGACCGTGAACGCATACCCTTCTAGATACGGTCTAAACTTTTTGATTGCCCAAAGCACCGCGAGACACTCTTGCTCGGTGGTCGAGTATTTGCGCTCGGCGTCGGAGAGCGTTCGGCTCGCGTATGCAACGACCCGCTCGCGCCCCTCGATCTCCTGCGTGAGTACAGCCCCGAGTCCGATCGTGCTCGCGTCGGTCTGAAGTACGAAAGGCACTTCGAAATGCGGATACGTGAGGACTGGAGTTGTCGCGATCGATTCGCGCAGAACGTCGAATGCCGATTGCTGGTCCGCGGTCCACTGCCACTTCCGATCTTTTCGCAGCAGCTGCGTGAGCGGCTCGCTTACCGTCGCGAATTCCGGGATGAATTTCCGATACCAGGAGGCCATGCCGAGTTATCTTTTCGGGATCGACTTTCAATCCGTCCGCGTGGACGACAAAACCGAGATATCGGACTTCCGACTTGCAGAACTCGCATTTATCGGGGTTTACGGTGAGGCCGGCCTGCTGTATTCTTCGGAGAACTCGCTCGAGCCAAATCAGGTAGTCGTCAAAGGTCTCGGTGACCACTATAATGTCATCGAGGTACGCGAAAGCGAAGGGTTCCATTTCCGGGCCGATCAATCTGTCGAGTAATTTCTGAAACGTTGCGGGAGCCCCAGTCAAGCCGTACGGCATCCGAATAAAATGGAAAAGCCCGCGACCGGGCACGGTAAAAGCCGTAATTTCTCGACTTTTCTCGTCGAGAGGCACTTGAAAATAGGCTTGACTGAGGTCCAGCGTCGATATGTATTTCGCGGCTCTAAGCTTGTCCAAAATACTAGTCATGATCGGCAACGGATACGCGTCCTTTCGTGATACGCTATTGACTTTACGGAAGTCCAAACAGAACCGATATTTTCCGTTCGCTTTGCGCACCATGACAATCGGGCTTGACCACGCGCTATTAGATGGCTCGATGAATCCGTCAGCTAATAGTTGATCGACTTCCGCGTAAATGGCTTCCTGTACTTTCGGCGAGACCTGATAATACCGTTGTTTTATCGGCGCGTTGTTGCCGACGTCTATCGTGTGCGTGATGAGGGAAGTTAGCCCTGTGGCCGGCTTGAGTTGACCTACCACGCGGTCGAGGAACTGTCGAAGCCTCGTAGTTTCCTGTTCGGACAGGCGCGCGATGCCGCAGCAGCGGGGGTATTCCCTCACGTCCGCACTATACGCGAAACGTTCGCTCGGTCGATCTCGGAAGTACCATTCATTGACCGCGTAGTCGATCGCGATCCCGAGTTCTCCTATCGCGCGCACGCCTAAGATGACCGGTCCGCTTAGGGACTCTAGCGTGCGGAATTCGAGACGCTTCGTGCGTCCCCTCACCGTAACCATGGCGTTTCCGAACGCTCTCGAACAGTCGACGAGCCCGTTCCCGAGAACATAGTATTTCGGAGTGGACACCTGCGTTCTCACGCGAGAACCGAGTCGCCCTAAAGTCTCCGGACTTATGAAATTGTCGCTGGCGCCGCCGTCTACGAAGGCACGGACGCGTAGCCCTTCGATTTTCGCCGGGATGTACACTCACGGTTAGTGAGGTTAAGCGGCGAGTGTGAGGCGGCTTCGCGTGAGAGCGGGAGTTTTGGGACGGGCTACTCTGCCCCGTCACACAACCTTGTTCCAATTAATCACAATAAGGAAAAGAATAATCCGTCCAAAAACATTAAAACGTAAGAAAATGCGCCAAGTAGCAGTTGGATTTCCCCCAAAATTGAAATCTAACAAAAAAGATAATAGATATCATACAAGAAAGCCAAGTTTTCATTCAAAGATACCTCGATTTAATTCACACTAGCAATTAATAATAAATTAACAATAAATTAGCGATTAACAATTAAAAAAACTTGGCGTGTGCGCACTTCATTGCGAGGTAAAAAGACAATGGGAAACTGATTCAAACCCAAAACTGACTTTACTACAATTTAATTTTTTTTAAAGTTTTTTTATAGCAATATTACCAGAGCAAGTGCCTCGAATGAAAGGCGCACACGCCAAGTTTTTTTTATTGTTAATCGCTAATTTATTGTTAATTTATTATGTGATAAACCAAAATTTCTATGCCGCCCCTGAAAACATCTTGGAGCAACGGGAGGCAGCGGATAACCGCGAAACACGCTCCGATCAGAGCATCCAGCTGCATAGCGACCGCTTGTTGATTGCGGCGACGGCGGCGCGAGAAATCATAGCAACGGCACCACATAAAATCGCGATCGCGGAAGCGCTCACCCTATTCCTGCTGCAATCTCGAAGGAGAGAACGAGGTAAGGAGCCACGACCGCCTAAGAGATTTGTCACAGCATCAGGGAGTGCAGGGGTCAGCTCCGGGACGCCTCTGGAATGGAGAGAACGGCTAGTAAAGCCGGTCGCCTTCCAGAGGAGAGTACAGGGCGGCTTCCTGGACACCTGAGGAATACAAGGGAGAGATCGGGGAACTCTCGCCTGATCACCTCCTGGGATGGAGAGAACGGCTAGTAAAGCCGGTCGCCTCCCGGCGAGGTGAGAAGAGGGAGGTTGCCCGGACACCCACCTACGCTAGGAGAGTACGGGAAGGTACTCCTGGACGCCCTGAGGTGAGGAGAGAACGGCCATGAGGCCGGTTGCCAAACCGACTGGGAGAGTACAGGAGGCAGGACCCGGACGCCTATGCGCTTTCGTCTAGTTGAGATACCCTACGATGGGGAGAGTACGGCTAGGAAAGCCGGACGCCCGATCGTAGGTGATGGGAGAGTACGGCTATGAAAGCCGGATGCCCGAACCTTGATCTCGTGAATACCGTTGCTAGGATTGTCGAATTGAAATTATATTGAGGCAACGAACCACTTACAACACATCCTTACTGTTCCACATCTGTACCGTCCATTGTGTCCTCTCTCAAAATAAAACCTTTTGTATTCCCCAGAAATCCTGTGTCCAAATCCATATGTGGTCCTTCAAACCAAAACCTAAACCCACCTCCTCACAATTATTAATTGCTCATGCGAATTAAATCGAGGTATCTTTGAATGAAAACTTGGCTTTCTTGTATGATCAGGAGACTCGGTAGAGTCTCGCGCCAAGTAGTTAGCTACAGCTATACAGCGCGAGAAGCCAAGGCTACTTATCCCGACGCGTAACGGTTTTCGATCAGTATGAGGCTTTCACCTCGATTTCCGAAAAAGTTACAGGTTGCAGGCATAACTTATGAATCAAGCACAGCCTAATTTATTTTTCTGAATCCAATAAGCCAAAGAGCAAGGAAATTGGTCCATGCATTCAAGAGATATGAATTTCCTCTTATTTTCTCGTGCGAAAACGATTCAGAAGAAGATTCAGACCAAAAGTGTAGGTCACATATTTTCCACGCTAGGTGGCAGAATGTTCATATATTTCTAGCTGTGAGATGATGTTATGCTAGAGAGAGAAGGCAGATGTGAGCTGATGTTAGAGAGAGATGCTAGACATGTAGAAAGAGACTAACTAACACGAGATGGGTAGATGTCTTATTTCCTTGACGTTCGAGTGCTTGGTTATGTAGGCTATTTTATGACAAGAATATCTTACGCGAGGATATCTGACAAATTCAACATTTTTATTCTCTTATTGGTACAGCTTTATGACCCTACTCAATCTAACACTGTTAAGCAATATCCTCTTATTCAATACAATCATAGACTACCAAAGTTGCCAAGTGCATAACCAGGACCCACTTAAATGAAAAAGCAACAATTTGTTCACCAAGTGATACGTCAGGTCTTTCATGTAAATGATTTCTGAACTACGAACCTTACTAGTAATCAGTATTTGCTCAGTAAATTTTAGATCTTTGACTTCTGTAGTTTTGAATAATGTATCTGTTCAGCAAGTTTGACATGTATAATTGAACTGGTTCTTGGGTACGCCCTTGTCAAATTTGACATTACAAATGTGTTGAATAAGAGAATTAATAGAACTTATTAAGTGTTGAGCCTAATTGTAATATTAATTTAGGGGCATACTAGTCGTGGAAAATTAGTAGTGCTCATCAAATTTGAAGCATGTCGCTTAAGTCGTTTTTAGCCTATACATTTGATAAGTTCCACACTTTTCACATGTGTCGAATGAGGAGAGGATGTATAATTTAAGCGAAGGACTCCAAATTTGTTAGACGAATATGAATTGCCAGTAGATTGCATGCCTTTGAACTCCATATAATGAAGTTCAACGCTTCATATATTATATTTGTTACATCCTTCGCTCCTGAACGTAACACATCATACAGATAAGCTGCATCCTCCTCTTATTCGTCATATTGTTGAAATATTAAACATGTCAAATGTGTAGCTTGAGAATTACTTAAGCCAAAGATCTGAAATGTATTCAGCAAATACTGGTTGGTAATGGTGGCATGTTCCTAAGTTGTGTCAGTATCAGTATCTACTCATCAAATTGTAAACCTGTCGCTTAAGTGGTTCGTGGCTCCACATCAGGAGACTCGGTAGAGTCTCGCGCCAAGTAGTAGTTATATATATATAGTACAGCGCGCGACTACCGAGGATACTTATCCCGAAGTGTAGCGGTTTTCGTCCGCTATAAAACTTTCACCTCGATTTATGGAAAAGTTACAGCTCCAAGGAGTTATTTCTGAATTTTGTATTTTTCGTTGATTTTTCTGAATCGAATGAGCCAAGAATCAAGCGAATCGGTTCAGTTGTTCAAGAGATATGGATTTCTCCTGCTTATTCTTCTCGTGAAAACGGCAAGGCAAATTAAGATTCATCAGGGGAACTAATTCCTAAAAATGTGATTTTCACTTTTCTCATACGAGATGGCAGCAAACGGGAATATCGTATTTACGTTACCGATCTATAATCTGTAATCTGTGTCATACCGACACATTGGTTAAGCCAGTTATGCCATGGCTGGTTATGTGTCATAATGGTTATGTGACACAGTCCAATTTTATTATTTTATTTTATTCCAGATTCCATGCTTTTATTTAGTTAATAAAAGAGTATAGTGTCCTTGCCCCTGTCCCTGTAATCTTGTCATTATTAAGAATTATGAAGTGTCAAATGTGTTTGGTGAACGAGTGCTGATTTCCAATAATTAAAATTGTCAAGAGTGTAGCATATTTATCTTTAAAGCAATATTAGCAATTATTTATTTACAGTTCAAGGGAATGCTCGGTATTAATAATCAGTACTTGCTCAAACTAATTTCAGCACTTTAGGTTTGCGCTCCGTCAGCTAGGTATTTGACAGTCAGGAATAATTTGTAAAGTGTTAAGTCCAATCATTTAAAATTTCAATATATTATAGCTATTGGGAATCTCTCTTTTGCTACTCTGAATCATTATTTGCTTTAACGCTTTATAATTATAATATATAAACCAAGCAGAATGCTCATAGGCAATCTAATTTAGTTGTATCATGATCATGACTGTCAAGTTCATCGCTCAAGGAACACTTCAGCTAAAGAATAAAATGAATTAAGCAAGCAATAATTATCAATCATGTGTCATTTAGCGACGTACTAGCTATTGGTAATCAGTACTTATTTAACAAATTTTATTACATTAGATTATGCTCTCCCTGAGCTACGCATTTGGCTGTCAAGATACACCAATGTTTGAGTGCGTATGAGGGTATAGCTTATCTAATTTGCAATTTAAATGCATCCTAGCTATTGGTAATTTTTCTTTTGCTACTGTGAATTTGTCAAGTGCAAAGTATATTATCTGAGGAATCTATATTTTCACATTCAGCTCAATTTCTTAGATCTCCGCCTATGTGCATGATTAAGTTATAAATACATTATAACATTAAAGTTACATTATAACATAAACAGGCACATAGGTGATGGTGCATATTTGAACAGAAATGGCACTTGACATTTTAATAAAATTTTACTTTTAAATTTAGTAATTATACCATTGATAAATACTTAGATTTTTTATTCTCTTTATTGTTAAGCATTAACTAACAAAAAGACATGAAATCCGTCCAAAAACATTAAAATGTAAGAAAATGTGCCAAGTAGCTGTAGAGATAATAGATATCCCCCCAAACATTAAAATGAAAACAAACGCCAAGTAGCCCCCCCCCGCCGCCGCCACCCAACAACCCAAACCATCGACTCACCAACCCACCAATCTTGCAAAATTCATTTAAAAATTATCAAAAATAGAAATGGATATCATTGGTAAACGAAAGCCAAGTTATAATTCAGATATATAATTAATAACATACAAGAAACCCAAGTTTTCATTCAAAGATACCTCGATTTAACTCGCATCAGCAATTAACAATAAATTCACAATAAATTAGCGATTAACAATAATAATAAAAAAAAAACTTGGCGTGTGCGCGCTGCATTCCGAGGTAAGAAAGACATTTACATTTCAATCATATATCAGGAGACTCGGTAGAGTCTCGCGCCAAGTAGTTAGCTATAGCTATACAGCGCGAGAAGCCGAGGCTACTTATCCCGACGCGTAGCGGTTTTCGATCGATATAAGACTTTCACCTCGATTTCCGAAAAAGTTACAGCTTGCAAGCATAACTTATGAATCAAGCACAGCCTAATTTATTTTCCTGAATCCAATAAGCTAAAGAGTAAGGAAATTGGTCCATGCGTTCAAGAGATATGAATTTCCTCCTCTTATTTTCTCGTGCGAAAACGATTCAGAAGAAGATTCAGACCAAAAGTGTAGGTCACATATTTTCCACGCTAGGTGGCAGAATGTTCATATATTAAATCAATATTTCTAGCTGCGGGATGATGTTATGCTAGAGAGAGAAGGCAGATGTGAGCTGATGTTAGAGAGAGATGCTAGACATGTAGAAAGAGACTAACTAACACGAGATGGGTAGATGTCTTATTTCCTTGACGTTCGAGTGGTTGGTTATGTGGGTTATTTTTACCGACTTCGAAAAGGAGGAGGTACTCAATTCGATCGCTATATTTTTTTTTTTTTTTTTTTTTTTTAATGTTTGTCCGGCGAGAACTCTGAGATGGGTGGCCCGATCGGGATGAAACCTTGCCTATCCTATAGAGGATGCTCACAGTTTGGTCCCATTATAAATTTTTTCGAAATTGTTTAACGCTAACCATTGTTATTGCATAAAAACCGAACTTTTCGCTGATTTCGCGTGTCTACTACAAATTTCGTTTGTCCGGCGATATTTCCGAGATGGATGGACCGATCTTGATGAAACTATACCTATCTTATAGAGGATGCTCACAGCTTGGTCCCAATATAAATTTTTCTCAAAATGTTTAACGTTAATCATTGTTGTTGCTTAAAACTCGAATTTTTAGTGGCTTATAAGTATCTACTAAAATTTCGCTTGTCCGGCGATATCTCTGCGATGAATGGACTGATCGGGGTGAAACCTTTTATATCTTATAGAGGATGCTCGCCCTTTGGCCCCAATATAAATGTGTCCGAAATTTTTTACCATTAACAACTGATATTGCATAAACACCGAACTTTCCATTGTCGATTGGTAACTTATAAGGATAGTTCTCGCGGTACACCCTCTTGCATAAATTTCGGAATGTACAAACTTTTCTTTCTTCAACAAATTCGGCTACATTTCTTCGTCTATAACTATTACACCAGTGCAACGATGAAATTCAAAATGAAATCGACCACGAACCATCAATTTATTGATTTGCTATACTAAAAAGCATTAAATAAAAAAAAAAAAAAAATGTGACCGACTTCGAAAACTGACAGAGTTCCAGACCCAGATAGACACAAGACGGCATTTTTGGTGCATTATACCGGCACGCCAGCGCCATGGCGTGCCGGATAAGATGTTCAAAGGTGCATTGACCATTATTACGGCCCATATGCCGAAAGCCGTGCCGGCCTTTCGTTTCTTAGGAAAGGCTCGTAAAGTGCCAACCTTTCGTGCCTCTCATTATCATAAAGCACCAGACCTGCAGAGTGCCGGCATGCGCGTCCCGGCATTAAATGCCGTCAGAGGGATCCCAAAAATGCCGGCACTCTAGTTCGTTGCTTTAGAAATACTTTAGATGCTGTCATAATGCTATTATTCCATTTACCATTAAATGCAGGCATAATTGCACCGAGTTTGGAGAAACTAATTCTGTTCGTACTGAATGGAATGGTAGTAAGCGGCATATATTCAGGACATTAAACAAGACGAATTTGTACGTAAAATATGCTGTTTTATTGCAAAGCCATAAACAATGTCTAACAACATTTCGCGTTGCACATTACACTAAAATCTTCGCATGCACATCGCTACCATATACATTATCGGACGCATTGTGCACACAGCTTAATATCCATACAATATCTTTACAATACAATACTCTAAACTTCAACGGAAGAGATTTTCCATATAATGTTTAATTTTTGTTTTAGGTGATTCAAAAGTCACCAATTTCATAGGGACAATAGAATTCGGCGATACAGTTTGAGTTTTTCAAGCCGTTCATGGACGATATATCGCGCAAAACACCATAAGGGTTTATTTATGTGTGTTACATTTGTTATCATCGAGCCAATATTCAATATTCACATTTGCCGCCTCTGCGTTAGCTTAAGCTGTGATGCGTACTTTCGAGTACTTGTGTGTCAGAGCGTCCACGTGCGCAGAACAAAGTGTAAAAATCGCACCTAGAAGCCTTAAAAATAGACGCATTTTCACGATTGTTTTTCCAGCGATGGTTCGTTCCATTGTGAATGATGCCTCTGTTGCTTAGAAAGTTGTATAGATCTTGAACGAAGAAACCTTGGTGTGCCTGTAACCATACAAAAATTATGTTATTTTTCGCCTGTTGCTTGATTAGTGATGCTTGAGAGCTAGAATTTTTCGGAGAAAAGCTAATTCGGGGAAAGTATGAGTTTTAAACTACCTTTTCCAGTAGTGTGAAACGTTACTGGAGGGTAATAATTGAGTTCTCAATTAATACAGGCAAACTGCATATTCGTTGATTAAACATTTTATGAGGAAAGACAGAACGCGTTTGTGCTGCCGGGTTTCCTCTGTTGCATAAATGAAACTTACAGTAGTGGATCTATTGCCGTCTCCCCTTGACACCCTGGAAGAGATCGTCCACCGCCGTGTCGAGATTTTGGGCTTGTCCGGATCGCGTTGCGGTGACGCTGCTTTGCCACCCTCGAACTGCGAGCTTTCGTTGACAGTTTCTGCAAAAAGAGGGAGACACATTCACTCTGCGTTCGCAATTATCGTAAATCGTACACTGAAGATAATGGCAAACTCACCCGCAACGGCACGGCAAAGGGAGGTTTTGATAAAGGCGTTCCTGCCTTCGGCGTCCTTCAGCCTGTACGTGGTTGATACCACATCTGCGGCGCACTCCCCGCAGCCAAATTGACCGCGTCTTTCAGCGTGCAGCCGTCCATCCACTGGAGGTATTCGACCTGCGAGAAAAACATACCCTCTTCGCGGGTAGGTCCATTCGCAGCGCAAACTTGACTTGTTGCACCTACAATCTCTTTGTACTCCTCAGAATCCATTTGCACGGCGAGCATCTTCTCGGCGGTGGAAAACGGCAGATAAGCCGGCATGCAAAAAGATTATTTAAGACACCGATGTGGCCTCGACTGGTGCCAAAAATGCTATCATTATTTGACCGAGGAATGGTGCTCGCACGGGGCAACTTTTCGCGAACAGTCATGTCTCTCATCCGGCGCACCTGTAGATCTATTACGCTCCGTTTTATTAACTATTCTATATTGAAAGTCCAGAAACTGCGGCCGAAGCGATGCGCGTAGATGGCTCGTTTGGCAAAAGAGGCAAAAGAGGTAGGAACGGTTGCTCATTTCGGACCTTCGGGGCCTCCTTGTTAAACGTTTCGGCTTCCGAAAGGACAGGAAGAACATCCGAAAGCCGAAAACAGATCTCACAAAAGGTTTCATCTCCCGAAGTACAGACTACATATTCGCCCCGTACAATATTGTCGCGGGGGTGTGAATATAAAGGTGGGAACTGCTGGGGAGTTGGTTTTCGTAGGGGTTGTGGATCGGTGATGGGAGCGGTGAATGTCTGAAACGCGGATACGCGGGTGTGGACTGAGCGAGTCTCAGCTCCTCTAAGATTCGCCCGAGTTGGGATACCTCCTCGGAGATTTCCATGCCCGTGGCCGTACAGGGCTTAGGGGCCTCCTCCTCGTAATACGTGGCGTCGGGGTCGGTTTCGGACTCGGCGTCCCGGAACCTCTACGGCTTTTGGGCGCTTCCTTTTGGTCGCGACATTATGCTGTTGAAGGAGAAGTTCAAGTCTGCTGTCCAGAGAGTCTTCCGCGTTGCTCGAAGGAAGACAAAATTCGGGCCTGATGCCCCCTTCCCGACTTACGAATTATACTTTGATGATTACGCGACAGCGACATGAACGGTTTACGGCTGTAGAAAGTTTTTGTCCCCGCAATGAGTTTATCTTTGCAAGTTCGCAGCATTTTTATCGCGATTCACGAGCTACTACTTAATATGAAAACTGTCGGTATTATTGTAGCATCCCTGGCACCAGTCAGGACTGATTGGGAGTCGTTTTCAGAGATGGACACTGAGTGGAAGAAGTCGGAGATCAATGCAGAAACGGAAAGACGATTTGCCTTAGAGGGAAGGCAGTAATTATGATTTTGTCAAAACTACGTCGTTCTTGCAGCAGGGAATACAAATATCCCCCCAAAACCATTAAAATGAAAAAAAAACGCCAAGTAGCCCCCCCCCCCCCGCCATCCCGGCTCCCCAACCCAGCAACCTTGTCAAAATTATTTAAAAAATTACCAAAAATAGAAATGGATATCATTGGTAAACGAAAGCCAAGTTATAATTCAGATATAACTAATAACATACAAGAAAGCCAAGTTGTCATTCAAAGATATCTCGAGTTAACTCGCATTAGCAATTAACAATAAATTCACAATAAATTAGCGATTAACAATAATAATAAAAACTTGGCGTGTGCGCGCTTCATTCAAGGCACTTGCTCTGGTAATATTGCTGGAAAACTTTGAAAGAAATATATTCGAGACGAATTGAGAACCTGCTTTTCTGTGTAGTATATAGTACATGTGATTGAACTGTAAATGTAAGATTAAATGTAATGAAGGAAATGTAAGAAGTAAATGTAAGTGCTTGATTCATAAGTTATGCCTGCAAGTTGTAACTTTTTCGGAAATCGAGGTGAAAGTCTTATATCGATTGAAAACCGCTACGCGTCGGGATAAGTAGCCTCGGCTTCTCGCGCTGTATAGCTATAGCTAACTACTTGGCGCGAGACTCTACCGAGTCTCCTGATCTTGTGCTTAATTGAATGATTATTAAAAAAAAATTAATGTCATACAGAACTTCTGCGAACAAAGAAGAACTTCCTGTTCTTATCTGAACGATATGAATGTGAAACAAAACAATCGTAATGTACAAATATGTGTAAAAAATAATAAAGATTGTAACAAAAATTCTAAAAATATGCTTTCTTTTTCATTCATTTGCCTTTTTATCTCATTAATAATTTCAATGTTACAGACAGGAGACATTTAGTTTAGTAACTATATGTATCCTGCCTGTCAAGCGCATTACTATAGGAGCGCACAACCTTTTGTCCTGGAGTTCAATAAGCAAGTGCAGTACCAATTGTCAATAAGTAGGTAGTAGTAAACTATACTAGCCATCGATCAGAGTAACTTTCTCTATAACGTCGAAATTTTCTGAACATTGTAACTTACAACTTAAAAAATGATATCACATTACGGTAGTGCTTATAAAGATAAGTAATTGCATCCCTGAAGTTATTATGTTCCTCTGTCACAACTTCGCATGAATAATTTTACACACATTTACTCTCAATATGTGTGAAATTGTTAATGTGAGTAAATATAATAAGAAATGTTGTTGAAATAGCTATTTTCATGTCCTGAAATTTTTTCTAATGATTGGTAATTGTTGAGAAATCAGGAGACTCGGTAGAGTCTCGCGCCAAGTAGTAGTTATATATATAGTACAGCGCGCGACTACTGAGGATACTTATCCCGAAGTGTAGCGGTTTTCGTCCGCTATAAAACTTTCACCTCGATTTATGGAAAAGTTACAGCTCCAAGGATTTATTTCTAAATTTTGTATTTTTTCGTTGATTTTTCTGAATCGAATGAGCTAAGAATCAAGCGAATCGGTTCAGTCGTTCAAGAGATATGGATTTCTCCTGCTTATTCTTCTCGTGAAAACGGCAAGGCAAATTAAGATTCATCAGGGGAACTAATTCCTAAAAATGTGGTTTTCACTTTTCTCATACGAGATGGCAGCAAACGGGAATATCGTATTTACGTTACCGATCTATAATCTGTAATCTGTGTCATACCGACACATTGGTTAAGCCAGTTATGCCATGGCTGGTTATGTGTCATAATGGTTATGTGATACAGTCCAATTTTATTATTTTATTTTATTCCAGATTCCATGCTTTTATTTAGTTAATAAAAGAGTATAGTGTCCTTGCCCCTGTCCCTGTAATCTTGTCATTATTAAGAATTATGAAGTGTCAAATGTGTTTGGTGAACGAGTGCTGATTTCCAATAATTAAAATTGTCAAGAGTGTAGCATATTTATCTTTAAAGCAATATTAGCAATTATTTATTTACAGTTCAAGGGAATGCTCGGTATTAATAATCAGTACTTGCTCAAACTAATTTCAGTACATTAGGTTTGCGCTCCGTCAGCTAGGTATTTGACAGTCAGGAATAATTTGTAAAGTGTTAAGTCCAATCATTTAAAATTTCAATATATTATAGCTATTGGGAATCTCTCTTTTGCTACTCTGAATCATTATTTGATTTAACGCTTCAGAATTATAATATATAAACCAAGCAGAATGCTCATAGGCAATCTAATTTAGTTGTATTATGATCATGACTGTCAAGTTCATCGCTCAAGGAACACTTCAGCTAAAGAATAAAATGAATCAAGCAAGCAATAATTATCAATCATGTGTCATTAAGCGATATACTATCTATTGATAATCAGTACTTGCTTAGTAAATTTCATTACTTTAGGTTTGCGCTTCGTGAGCTAGGTATTTGACAGTCAGGAATAATTTGTAAAGTGTTAAGTCCAATCATTTAAAATTTCAATATATCATAGCTATTGGGAATCCCTCTTTTGCTACTCTGAATCATTATTTGATTTAACGCTTTAGAATTATAATATATAAACCAAGCAGAATGCTCATAGGCAATCTAATTTAGTTGTATCATGATCATGACTGTCAAGTTCATCGCTCAAGGAACACTTCAGCTAAAGAATTAAATGAATTAAGCAAGCAATAATTATCAATCATGTGTCATTTAGCGACATACTAGCTATTGGTAATCAGTACTTATTTAACAAATTTTATTACATTAGATTATGCGCTCCCTGAGGTACGCATTTGGCTGTCAAGATACACCAATGTTAGAGTGCGTATGAGGGTATAGCTTATCTAATTTGCAATTTAAATGCATCCTAGCTATTGGTAATTTTTCTTTTGCTAATGTGAATTTGTCAAGTGCAAAGTATATTATCTGAGGAATCTATATTCTCACATTCAGCTCAATTTCTTAGATCTCCTCCTATGTGCATGATTAAGTTATAAATACATTGTAACATTAAAGTTACATTATAACATAAACATGCACATAGATGATGGTGCATATTTGAACAGAAATGGCACTTGACATTTTAATAAAATTTTACTTTTATATTTATTAATTAAACCATTGATAAATACTTAGAATTTTTATTGTCTTTATTGTTAAGCATTAACTAACAAAAAGGCATGAAATCCGTCGAAAAACATTAAACTGCAAAAAATTCGTCAAGTAGCAGTTTGATTTTCCCACAAAAATGAAACATTGATAAATAATTAAAAATTTTATTGCCTTTATTGTTAAGCATTAACTAACAAAAAGACATGAAATCCGTACAAAAACATTAAAATGTAAGAAAATGCGCCAAGTAGCAGTTGGATTTCCCCACAAAAATATAACAAATATAATATACAATGAAATATAACAAAAAAAAATAGATATCATACAAGAAAGCCAAGCTTTCATTCAAAGATACCTCGATTTAACTCGCATTAGCAATTAACAATAAATTAACAATAAATTACCGATTAACAATACAAAAAATCTTGGCGTGTGCGCGCTTCATTCGAGGCACTTGCTCCGGTAATATTACTAAAAAGCTTTTAAAGAAACATATACGCGATGAACTGAGAGAACCTCCTTCTTATCAATATCGAGGAAAATGATCTCCTTGTCAGTTATGTTGGAGGCAAAAATGGGATAACAAGGCCGCTGTATATAGTATATATGATTGAAAATGAAAGATTTATTAGGATTTACTCATATTGTAGTAAAGTCCGTGTTAGGTTCAACACCAGTACTACCGAACGAGTCGAAATTACTTTTTTTTACGTGGTTCGATATAACACCATAACAATCATCGGTAGTTCTAGTGTTAAATCAGTCTTCCATTGCCTTTTTACCTCACAATGAAGCGCGCACACGCCAAGATTTTTTGTATTGTTAATCGGTAATTTATTGTTAATTTATTGTTAATTGCTAATGCGAGTTAAATCGAGGTATCTTTGAATGAAAGCTTGGCTTTCTTGTATGATATCTATTTTTTTTTGTTATATTTCATTGTATATTATATTTGTTATATTTTTGTGGGGAAATCCAACTGCTACTTGGCGCATTTTCTTACATTTTAATGTTTTTGTACGGATATATGTTTCTGGCCAAGCAAAGCAGACGTGTGCAGCGACATACAGCAAAAGGTGTATCAATAAAATTAAGTTCAAGTTCAACTACGATCTACTATCGACCTCGACCCCTCTAACCCACCAACGAGCACAGAGAGATTAATCTCAACAGTAATCATTACTTATATCGTTTTGGCCGAACGCTTGGTACACACAACTGTTTCAGTTAGCATCAATAGACATTTATTCAATAATGTGAGTATTCAATAATCTTAGTAACCAAAGGGAAGTTATAGGTCTGCAAACATATCTTTGATATGAAGTATTTAGTTCTGTGTAAGAGTTCCTTGCAAATGATTTTTGTGAAGTAGATTATCAGAACAAGATGTACTATTTCATAGTTACTTTTATCGTTGCAATATGAATTGCAATGAAGTGGAGTTGAACATATTTCGTGATAAAAGTAGTCCTCATTACCTTGAATGCTTGACCTTGTTTCTGCTACATCTAATGTCGGAATCAAAGTGATGTTACACAGAACTAATGCTTCAATGCAAAGGTATGTGTGAGCATTGGTAGAAGCCTTTCCAGATTTTAAGGTTTATAGGCCTCAACGTACTGTGCGAACATGTACTGACTAAAGTCGAAGTGGCTGCCTTTTATCAATTACATGGTTTAGTTAGAGTGAACTTTCGTCACAACTCAAATAATCATAACAGTAACAGCACCAGCGTTAATAGAGGTCTATGATTGAGTATTGCCAGTACCTATGTGTATCAATGTCAGAGCCGACACACATACGTCCTCCGCATTTGCTTCCCTCACAAAAGTTGTAGCTCCCAAGTATCAATGATGCTTATTTAGGCAGGTAAGAAATATCATACTTTTCGATACCTTAATATCAGGATTTCCGCAATGAAAAATGAATGTTGTCATGCACTTTAAGGTTACCCCGCAACTCACGATTACAATGGCGCTTTTTGTTTGTCCGTCCTGTCCTATCCTCGTATGTCCTCTGTTCGTATCGTATCGTCCATGCCGTATCGTGCCATGTCCAATTTGTATGGTTTCACAAACGATAGCTGAAAAGTTGCACAAGATGAGAACAGTTAATCATTTCAATACTGATTCACTTTCTTAAGGTTTTGAATGCAGAATACACACCTCTGGTCCGAGCGAGATCTTCACAGTGTTATCGTCTGAAGTGGTCCGGTCCGAACTTCAGAACTCGACGATCAATCGGCAGAGTCGAACACATTCGATCTCTCGAACAACAGTATCGACACGGTGCCGCGGAAGTAGTGAAGACTCTTCAAAAACTCACACTCAGCGATTATAAAATAGAAATTATCGTTGACAAAAGGGAATTCTAAGAATTCTCAAGTAAAAACTTGGCCCTCTAAGAATTAGCACATGCAGACTATTGTACGATTTTCTATTCGCTGTACTAAGAGTACGTGCGCGGCAAGGATACCTGGAAAATCGCAGGACTCAATTGTTGCTTTATTACTGGTACGGCACGGTGGGCGACCGAAGGGGTGTCGAGCTGGCCCGGACTAATAAAGCAATCATGTACCAGCCGCGAAACAATCGATTCTTCCCCTTCGGTCACCCTGTCCGGGCTAACCCGGTCCGGTAGGCTGCCGATTGTGAGAATATGACCACCGCTGGACTCAATCCATTCTTCTTCCAAGAATCTCGCTTAAACAAAAGACCTGAAGGGAAAGCAAGACTTTTGTACTGAGACTTAGCAGATAATTATGATTGCTTTTCCATGAACTCCCTTTCACGCCAGAACTCGCGAATTTAATCCTTACCCTTGCTTATTCACACACGGAAACTAATTAAGCAGACCTATCATCCACCGACTTATACCCTACTTGTATTTCGACCGAGAGTTCACGTCATTACGTCACGAAACCGACACTATATTACTCAAAAGAAAGCAATTTACCTGACCTCTGAATCAGTATGAAAGACCCATTTCTGTACGAATGACGATTCCGTATGCGAAGAAACTCTTGCGATATGCTCACAACAAAGAGAATTTGCTAACTGCCGCGTTACCCTTTCCGCGGCACTGGAGTGTGACTTTGTACCATACGACTTTTTATACTATGTTGTGCCAAAAAACAAAGGTTTGGAATGCAGCCAGCGTTTGCTGGGTCACCAGCTTACTGGGTGATATAACCACCGCTGGTTAGGCTAATATTTTAGAAGTAATCTGAACTACAAACGTTTTGTTAATCTCAATGTAGTATGTGTAATAAATATTGAGGTACAATAATAATAAATGTAGAAGATGTAGACATAAAATAGATCTGCATATCTTCTATATGTCAATAAGATGGACAGTGGATCTACATCTTCTATATTTATAGATATTCTATAATATAATAGACCTTCTATAACAGAGGAATAGATTTATTTGCCTGTTCGGTGAGACAATTTTTCGGATCTTTGCCGATTCGAGGGTGCAGATTACACTGTTAACTTAAAAGAAGCCTACTCAAATATAAAAGATATAAATGAAGATTATTGAATTGATACAAACAGACATGTTACTTGTTTGTCACTCACGTGGATGAATTTGGAGTCGTATTCACAGCCAATTATACGTGTTCGGTTACACAACAGTAGGCGCAGAGAACGAGCGACATACGGTCGCAGCTATTTATAGCAGCCCCCCTCTCGCCCCGTTGATGGTTCGCACAATTGCCAAATAGGTGCTGCCATTACAGTAGGCATGCATGAACGCTCACTCATTACCGATGGTCGACTAAAGATGAGAATCGTGATAGCGCGCCTCGTACGCAGTATCAGTGATCTCGGTCGATTACCAGTAATGGCTGATCTGCGGGAATGAGACTATATACACCCTCGATATGCCTAATTAGTAGTTGTGACGAAGTGTCCTCTCCTAGCGAGCATAAGACCGGAAGGTTGATCATAAGCGCCGTTAGGGAATATAAAAACGTAGCCTCCAGGCAAGGTCGACAGTTAAGCTAATTTAAAACCTTTGTTTCGCTCCTAATCCTATTTGATTTTCGCGTGAGCCGTTTAGGCACCATAGACCAGGGACGTCGCTTCGCCACCTGCATCCTGGCACCTATCTTAAGTTTCGTCACCAGCAGCCACGAGACTTCGGCTCGACGTGGAGACTCCATTGCGGATGGTAGCAGCCTACGAAGGATTTCCCATGCAGTTTTGGCCACACCGCGGGAAATCTGGGCGGTTGGGAAGGCACATCCAGGAGGAAGGATTCATCGGCAGCGGCCGCTAGGATCTTCCGACAGCGCAGGGGCACGGCCCTGTTGCGGAGGCTCCCCGAGCCTTGGAGCCCGGACTGCGTTTGGTGACAATATCGGCCACGTCAGGGGTGCAGGGGGAAATTAGAATTAGTCTATTAAAGTGCCGCGCGCGGAAGGAGCGAACACTCGTTGTGTAGATTGTGACAGTGCAGTTACGCGATCAGTAGTGTTCCGCCAGACACCACTCCTCACAATCAGTTGGTAAGCGATCCACTTTTGGGACCAATCTATTTCGTTTCGACGTTTGGCCGGTCATGGGATTGTCCTGGCCGAGTCTTGTTCACGTCTCGTCCTCGTGCTTCCATAGTAGAAAACACGCTGCAGAGATTCCGCGAGAATCAGGTTGACCTTCCTGGAGGAGTCCCGTCTTCACGACGAGTCATTCCGTCCACTAGCTTAAGTTTCGCGTCGCGAGGTTCCCTTTGAAGTTAGGACCACCGCTTATCCGTGAGTCTCGTCGTTCCGAGACCTTGTTACCTGTTAGTTCCGGCCACCGCAGGCTATAGAATTCTTTTCCGATCTGCTCCTCACGGGCGCCGTGTAACTCCCGTGAGCGAAGTCCGTTTTCCCGCCGTTATCTAGTCTCATCTGGTAATTGTAACATCGTAGACCTAGCAATAAACCTCGGGTGCATTATAAATTTTCCTGTCTTGGTTGTGTCTCCTGCCGAATCCACCGCTCTCCTCTATTCCGGCCTCTGAGCTGCCGCGGTAGTGAATCCGACTGCGAATCCCCGGAAGTTGTCCGGCTAATAGCCAGTTCAGTTAGCGTTACGTGGTACCGCGGGGTACCTGGCGCCCATCTTTTTAAGACTTCCGAATTCGTAGTCGAGGGTTAGGGTTTAGTGCGCGTTCCGCCCTTCGGGCGATTCAATTCTGGCGTCTCGAAAGAGCGCTATCAATCTAGGCCGACGAAAAAACTGTGCAGATTTGGCAGGCGTTTATTTATGTGCAGCGAGAGATATTGAAGGGAAACTGGAAGTTGCGTGTCTGTAGACGTAAAGAAAAACTGGTAAGGGTACTTACGATTCTTACGATGTCCTCAGTTGCCCGGTTGAAAATCGTCTGAAGCTCGGGTCTCACTTACACAAAGGACCTGCCCGAAGTCGAACGTCACGCCACGAATTGGCCGCACGTGTCAACTGAACGGGGCACGGCGCGCGAAGCATCGAGACAAATTTTTTGCCCTGAGACGCTAGGTCAAGAATCGCAAGGAAAATCACACAAAAATCAATGGTATACAAACACTTGTCCACTGAATAACCCAATTGTCAGTTGTGCACGGTTTTCCGCAGTCAAACGATTCCACATCTATGCAATTTTACATAGGTAGTCCTTGCTCGCACTGTTTGAGTGTTTGAGTAGAGCGGGCACGAAGACATAAAACATCGCGCTTTCGGTTCCGCTCTCGCCCCGCTACCCGCGAACCGAACGATCTCGCTTCGGTTCATCAGTTCATTGTTTTGTGCGCTACGCTGAACACGTACAACACACTTGAACTTGATAAATACGGAAGTGATTTATTAGTGACAACGTTGCACTAAACTTTCGTGTTCATTTTGCGACATGTTCCGCATCTCGCAAAGTTTTGCGGTACGTTTCGCGAGTGGTAGTGATAATTCACTAGTAAAGTTCAGCAAGTTCTGAGAGATGGAAGAAGATGAAGGAGAAAATAGTACCAATGTTCCGAAGAACAATCGGAACATGAGAGAAAATACGAAAGACCGCCTCCGACTGAGTACAAAACGCAGGTCCATGAGTAAAGGCTGGCGACGAAGGTAAGTTTCATCGTTCCCTGTAATATACATTGAAATTCTCCTTGAAAATGATATCATTCCTTGTGCACTATCCAAAAGTCATGATGCATCTTTCTTTCTGATCCACAGAATTTGCAACGACAGATTGCACATATACTATACTGTTTCATGACTAGTATTTGCCAAGTCTTCGTTGATTTTTCAGACTTTGGTTTTGCCTTGTTCGCACTTTCCCGTGTCATAATTTCTGAACTTGAAAAATGCTTGTTCATATCGATAGTATTGTTGATGATAATTATTTTCTCAAAGTTACATTGTTGCATTTTGAAGAACGGACTCAACGTCATTACGCTTCTCTCGCTTACGCACCCATCCAATTTCTTTATGCTTGTCTCTAAGTCTCTCGCGACGGTTCTTTCACCCTCTCTTTCTTTCTTTTCCCTAATAGCGCGTTGCCCCTTGAGCCCTTGGCTATCTCTTTATAAGTTGACGTAAAATAATCTGTGGACAATTGTTTGCTCAAGCATCGTTGGTGGTACCACGGTGGTACTATAAGTAGTCTTCTTTTTCTTCCGGCCCAATATACAGTCTGAAGCACCACAATACTTTGTTGTATTATATGACTTCATTCTATGCCTACTCCATGACGCATTTCCGATTGTTTTGTACATTCTCATTTTTAGAGAAAACACGAGGCAGCAAAGTTTCCCGGTTCCGTGACAGCGAGATTGACCTAAGAATTAATTTGATGGCAAATACTATCTATACGGATGAACTTTATTGCCACTTCCTTCGTAAATTTTTATAACACATGGGAATGCAATATATCCTAATCGGTAACTGTGCCCTGTCGCTAGTATTGCCTTGTCTTCTGTATACATACATGAGATTTCAAGAGACCGCGATTGTGCTAGAAGGCTCGAATGACAACTCGCTCGCTGCCCCTCATCTATAGTTTTATTCTCAATCTTTTTGGCACGATGAGGCGCTCTTTGTGTGACAATTTTTATTAACTTGTGAATAAGACACGATCTCTTCAACTTTATTATGGAAATATTTATTGTGTTCTCACTGGAAAAGTTGCCCACATTTTTCATCTTCGAGATAGCATGAACAGGAAAGCAGGAAATCTCTCCCCCAGACGCAAGCATGTATCCCAACGTGTTCGCAACCTTGCCAGTCCGTTTGTTTGTCTGTAGAGCTGCATCACTAAAAGTGGCATGCATACCTCTTGCAGCGTCGACATCCCGCGATGTCTCAAAAAGTCGTATTCCAATTGTATTTACTACGATTGTCCGAATTTTTCTGTAGGAGCAACTATGGAGAAGCATTTTTTCACAGTTTCCAATGGATGGTCTCATTATTATTCGTGTACAGTTTTCATGGATATCGGATACGCCGTTCATTATATGAAATCCCCCCAAAAACATTAAAATGAAAACAAACGTCAAGTAGCCCCCCCCCCCCCCGCCGCTGCCGCTGCCGCTGCCGCCGCCCAACAACCCAAACCACCGACTCACCAACCCACCAATCTTGCAAAAGTCATTTAAAAATTATCAAAAATAGAAATGGATATCATTGGTAAACGAAAGCCAAGTTATAATTCAGATATATAATTAATAACATACAAGAAACCCAAGCTTTCATTCAAAGATACCTCGATTTAACTCGCATCAGCAATTAACAATAAATTCACAATAAATTAGCGATTAACAATAATAATAAAAAAAAACTTGGCGTGTGCGCGCTTCATTGCGAGGTAAGAAAGCAATGAGAAATTAATTTAAATGTAACATTGACTTTACTATAATATAAAATCCTAAGAAATATGACATTTACATTTCAATCATATATACTATGTACTACATCGAAAAGAAGGTTCTCAATTCGTCGTGTATCTATTTCTTTCAAAGTTTTCTAGCAATATTACCAGAGCAAGTGCCTCGATATACTACATCGAAAAGGATGAGGGTCTCAATTCGTCGCGTATATATTTCTTTCAAAGTTTTCCAGCAATATTACCAGAGCAAGTGTCTCGAATGAAGCGCGCACACGCCAAGTTTTTTTTTATTATTATTGTTAATCGCTAATTTATTGTGAATTTATTGTTAATTGCTGATGCGAGTTAAATCGAGGTATCTTTGAATGAAAGCCTGGGTTTCTTGTATGTTATTAATTATATATCTGAATTATAACTTGGCTTTCGTTTACCAATGATATCCATTTCTATTTTTGATAATTTTTAAATGACTTTTGCAAGATTGGTGGGTTGGTGAGTAGGTGGTTTGGGTAGTTGGGCGGCGGCGTCGGGGGGGGGACTACTTGGCGTTTTTTTTCATTTTAATGTTTTTGGGGGGATCTCATTTCTTTTTGTTAGTTAATCAGTAAAATAAAAATATAATTTGTTGCTACTTATAAGTACAAAATAAGAACACATTTAATGGATACAAAATGCTTTTATTCAACTAAATCGACGAAGAAGAAATTCCACATTTTATAATCTTGGATATGTTGCTCAGTCCGGATGATGGCAGTTTCTTTGGAAAACTCTCACTTGATGCTGACAACGGCCGTTTCTTTACAGAATTGTCGCTTAATGCTGACAACGGCCGTTTTTCTGCAAAATTGTCGCTTAATGCTGACAACGGCCGTTTCTTTACAGAATTGTCGCTTAATGCTGACAAAGGCCGTTTCTTTACAGAATTGTCGCTTAATGCTGACAAAGGCCGTTTCTTTACAGAATTGTCGCTTAATGCTGACAACGGCCGTTTTTCTGCAAAATTGTCGCTTAATGCTGACAACGGCTGTTTTTTTATCCGTTGGTCGGAGTTTATATACTAAATGTTTATATGTAAAACTGGCTAAATTATGAAGTTTGTTCAAAAAAGAATAGATAGGCGTTTGCTGCACCTCTTGGCCACTGCCTTTTTTCTATAATCTTTTCATCGTCAATGTTAATGAACTTATTTTTTTTATTTCGTACAAAACACGTATAATGTCCATTCTGACTATTATTTTGCTCGTGATAAAATATAGCACTTATGGCTTTGTATGGTTTTTGTGCGATAAACAATTTTGTAGTATGTGCACCCGTGATACTATATTTTTTAATCCTGATTATACGCTTTTCGCATTTTTGAAAGGGCAATAGTTGTATCAATATAACATTTCCAACCATCGTAATATCCGTTTTAAACATCATCTCCTTACTTCCACAGTGAGTACATGCAGACCCATCCAATACGTGCCAGTCGGAATACATCTTTATTATTTCTTGCAAATTTTTACTTTTTCCTTCTAATACACATAATGGTAATGTTATGTAAGCGGTTTCTCCGGACCTCGGTCCGCGTCGGTCCGGGTGGACGCGCCTCAACTTCGCCGGAGTCCGTCCGGGGTTCCTGGAAGGTGGAAAGGGGGGAAAATGCTGGGCGCCAGGCCCCGATAAGGGCCGAATTTCTCCTGGGTCTCCCCTCGTCCTGGTTGGTGCCCTCCGCTCGTCCCCGGGCTGGACTCGGCGGCACTCGCCGGTGTCGGCCGGGCTAGCTCGTGGCCGGTAGAGTGGCGAAGGTCTTTGGGTCGGGAAAGGAGGCTGAATAATCCTACGCGGATGGGTGGCAACGGTGTTTATTATTGGCCGGGAAACTGGCCGGAAAATCCTAAGTCCGCGCGCTCGCGTCCGAACGTCGGCGTTCGGACCCTCGGCTTTCCCGTAGCCGCTACACAATCTATTCTCCCGGCCGGTCGCGCTTGCCGGACGCTCGCCTGCTGGAAGGCTCGGACACGCCAAAGAATCGACTAGAACTTTCAATGACCTGCAGTCGCACTGCAATCGCACAATATCGGCGGCCGATCTACGAGCCTCGAAGCCGGAAAACCCAAAACCGTTCGCATGCAAGTTACAAAGCTAGATGGTGGCGGCCGGGCCGCTCCTGGCTTTCATACGCCTCCCAATCTAATGGCTCACGATGTTCTGTCCGAACCGGGGACTTTGTGGCGACTTGAAGAGTCGCCCCAAGGGGTAGCCGCCTAGTGACCGGTGGTCACTCGCGCCAGGGTAGCCTCTTGTTGGAGCGTGAACGGCCGGCACCGAGATCTTTACAGGTAATAGGCAGGCGGCAATTCGCTGGGCTTACCGGTATACTCTCGCTCGCAAGAATTCCTCTCGTCCTACTCCTCTAATCGTCTTTGCTCACAGCTCTTCCTCGCACTCGCACACGCTTGCTCCGAAGGTCGCTCACAAAGTGAGGAGCTTCCGGTCTTACGCAAAATTCGTTTCGCGTTACGTTGCCGCCTTACGCTATCGATCTCTCGGTGCCGCCGCGCCGATCGGTCTCGATCGGTATCGAGGGCTCGCGTATCGATCCCGCGCGCTGGGATCGATCGTTTCGCTACGCTGCGCTCTCCGCCGCTGCCTTCAGCCAGCGAGAGCTAGGAGCCCCTGGTACGTCCGTCGGTCTGTCGTCGTTGCGTCGTCCGTCGTCTGTCCAGGGTCAGAGCGGCCTGATCGGCACGTCAATCGGCGTATCTGCACCCTCTGTATGGCTCGCAGGTAGGACTCGTCGGGTCCATTCTCCTCGAGCTTAACTCCCGCTCCTCGATCGACTCGCTGATCTCGTCGCTATATCGGGCTCGAAACAAGATAAGGCGCATTAGTAATTATTCGCTGGTTTTGGCGGTCCCCCTTGGAGCAACGGTTAGTGAGGTTAAGCGGCGAGTGCGAGGCGGCTTCGCGTGAGAGCGGGAGTTTTGGGACGAGCTACGCTACCCCGTCACAGTTAAAATTAAATTTTTCTCGATTCTAGCATTCGTTTGATTACAAACCTTACAGCAAACTTTATGACTTAATTCATGTTCCAAAATTTTTCTAACACTGTCATTACTATTTATAACACAAAGTAAAAATTCAGAGGCGTCTTGTGGAATATTTTCAATATAAGAGCCACCTAAATGCTGCCTAACCCCAAGGCAATTAAGTAACTGCACGCCATTAGTTATATAAGCTTCAGCCAAAGCTTTTATCGCATCGTTTTCATGTTGATTAAGTATTTTTTTACGAATAACTTGGCAATTAAGCATGCACTGCATAACAACATTAGCGTATGCGGAGACCCGGTCGGTATTAATAAATGCCTTTACAGAGTGCACTGAAATTACCGAGTTATCTGTATGTGTTGCTGGAATAATAGTTTTTGATCGTTCAGCCCAATAAATGTCAGTTATTTTCTTCCGACTTTCCGTCGCATAATTTATAATTGCAAGATCAGGTCTATAAACACTCCGTAATCTGTTATACTCAAGTATAGCTAATTTATTAACTTTTATAGAAGACGGATCGAAATTAATTAAGTGTAAACCTTCTAAGGAAGTTACACGCGACAGTGCAACATACGCCTGACCGCAACTGAAGATACTGTTTCCTGCGTCAACTATAATTGTTTGTAGGCTTAACCCCTGGCACTTGTGGATAGTAATTCCATAACTAAGAGATATAGGAAACTGGTGACGAATAACACAAGCTTTCTCCATTACCCGAAATTTGGTAACAACTCTTTCTAATGAATATACAACGCCAGTTGATAATCGAAACTGTATTGTTTCAATATCATCAGAATCCACTGCTCGAGAAATTCCAGTACTTTCTCCAATAGCACCATTTACAAGACCTAATGTTACGTCAATGTTACGTCTTAGCATCACTTTTGCACCAACTTTCACAATTATAATTCTACTTAAACCAGCTGTCAGAGAAATTTTTCTCGATTGCAATTTGAAAACATTTTTTTCCGTAAGAATACCTAACCGAATTCTTGAGAGAATTTCACGATAAGCATCATCTCCTTTTTGGCGCACATTGATACTTAATTCATCATAACCGAATAAATTCGTCCACAAGTTGCAAGTTGCCAAGGAACTCAAATATTTAGCATTTTTCTCGCTTGAAATCTTGACGAATGCTGGATCTTCACGAACAGGTGACAATTGTAACAAATCCCCAAATAAGAGGATGTGCTTTTTGCCAAACCATCCATCGCTGGTCTCAGCTGTATCATATATTTCTGCCAGTCTCAAATGTATGTACATTAGCGTAATATTCGATATCATCGAAACTTCATCTATAATATCTATAATATCTATAAAAATATATAACATCTATAATAAATAAAACAGTATCCTTTAACTCATTTCGTAGTGTTTTTAAGACCATGTCCGACAATGGTCTGTAACTAGGCGTTTGACCGTGTTCAACGGGAAGTTGAAATAATCTATGTACAGTTAAACCATCAATATTAAATGCTGCCACTCGAGTAGGGGCTAATACAGCTGTGTCTTTGTTTAGTATTTGTTGTGTCCAACAACGAATTGCCTTGATCAGATAACTTTTTCCAGTTCCCCCTTCACCACTCACATACAAACGCAGCAATGGCTGAGTTGAATCGTCTGAATCATTAACATTACGAATTGATTGAGTAACCGTGTCAAAAATCCTTTTCTGGTCAGTATTTAATTCCTCTATTATTTCTGGAATATTGCAATCTGCAATTTTATTTTTTACGTCTCTCAATTCCTGCATCGCACCTTCTACCTCAAGAGGTTGGCATTCCAACTCACCAAGCGACTGAGCTTTTTCATTTTCACGTTCCATTTCCAAAATTTTCTGATTAACCAGTTCCTTAACATGATCGAAAGCTTGCTGAAGTTCCTCTATACGTTCATCATACTGTAGGGCACTAATAATTTCAATCTTAATCGAATCAAATGCTTCGGCATAACTATCATAGCACCCTTTTAATTCGTCCAAATCTCTCCAGGGCTTAAACAACAACAGCAATGAATAATAATACTTTTCTGAGTTGAGATTCTTATTATATGTAAAGTGATTAATTAAGTAACCACGAGTCCTTTTTTTCAAATATAGACGAGTTTTTGAATCGTAAAATTCTAGCGAGCACCCCGAAATTTTTATTCGTGAAACATCATACCACTTTGCTAAATCATATAAACTTAACATCTATAATTCTTGTGGTCTATTCGGATAATAATTATCAATAAAAGAGTGGCAAAATATGTCTGTCGACTCCGAATCAAGTTCCGCAATTTCTTTCCTAGTTTTTATTTTTTTACTTCTTATTTGGTTAACGTCTAACCATCGAAATGTTGTGTTAGGATCAGTTCTGTGTAGTGAAATTCCTAAAAGAGTATCTGCAGCTTCAATAGCTCCACACTCTCTGTTGCTCAAACTGCGTAATGCAACATTCCATAATAAACTGCAGAGAGATTTTGTACTGTTTATTATGGCAAAGGTATCAACGCCATAACTGTGTTACGAGCCAGGCTTCGCGAGTCCTAAAATATGCTCTAAGATCGTTAAACCTTACTATGGCTCGCCGGATACACCTCGAGCGGTAAAGATGTATCCTCGTGGGATCTTTTGTTATTCTTTTCCTTGTTATGCTTATTTGAAACAAGGTTGACTAAACAGGAATTCAGTAATGATGACACAAATGGTTTCTTAATGAAAACTAGAATAATGTTCAATATATTCTGAATAGTAAATAATACAAACACAAAAATATACAATGAGAGTTTCTGTGGTTTTGAGATGTTGTTACAAAATTATATGAGTTCGTTTTACGTTACGATTTGAACGGGGGAAAACTAACGAAAGAACTGTGACTTGCCTAACGATCGCGATGAGACACGATGTACGTACGGTAATTGTAACTGCTTCGAAGGAGACTAGTGCTCGATCTACTACGGTGTTCTTCGCTGGTCCGATTGGCAGAGCTTCGCCGTCGATGAGAGTTCGGAACTGATTCCCCCTTTGCTCCAGAAATTAAGGGTTTATATACCCGAAAAATCCAGTGAAAAGGGGCATAGGTAGGGATAGAGACGCCAGAAGTCTGAGACTACGCTGGAGTTCTAAGAATTTATGAGATGCACTAAGTGCACAGCTGCAGAGTTCGTTAAGAGCACGCTGTGATGATCCCTAACGAAGGATTGTGTTTTTGAGATAAGACGGAACGAAAGAGTCGAAGTCACAGTTTTAAGGCTCGAAAAATACGCATGGGAAAACTATGTAGGAGACTAGCGAGTTAAAATTATTGAATCTACGTGTGACATAAGGCTAAGAAAAGTAGTCCGATGAGGATGAATATGTAACACCTCCCCCCTTAGATTGAACATCGTGCAAATCGTGATGCTTCATAAAAGAAATCGGACGAATTTTCTTAAACAGGCCCATGAGACTGTTTAGTGAGAATATGTGGCGCATGTTTGAAACGCAATGTAGTGTGTAGTGAAGTGTACTTAATTGCTAAAATACAAGATATTACAATGGTTTTACAGATTATGATGGCTCGGATAGATACATTTTCGCAAACTTAAATCTACGGCTGTCTTACCTATGGTTTATGCAGATAATCATCTAGTCGAATGTGGCAGAGAAAATGCAGGATGCTATTTAGTTTCTATCAATCTCCAATTTTGTATATTATTGTTACCTGTTTAAAACGAGTGATCCTTTTCTTTCTACACGCGAGCTGCTTTCAACTTGTCAGCATGTTTTGTTAATATTTTATTTTCTGACGTTTGCAAAACTATATTATTTAAATCAGTGACATTAATGATTTTGAATGATCCAACGTAATGAGGATCAAATTTGTTAAGACGACGTTCCTTCAGAGCATAAACAAAATCTCCAGGTTTGAAATTGACAGGATTTGCACATCTATCATAATACTGTTTTCAACGACATTTGTTTTTAATTAAAGTATCTGTAGCTTCATTTCTCATAGTTTCCATTTGTTTAATCAGATTTATCAGATAGGAATTATATGTTCGTAAACTCTCTCCTTTCGGAAATGCTCATGGTAGTCTTGGCAATCTTCCAAAAATTAACTCGTATGGGGTGAAACCGGTAGCTTCGTGAACTGACGTGTTGTATGAAAACATTGCAAATGGTAATAAACTTTCCCATTCTTCGTACGAATCCATGTAATGCTTTAAATATTCTGTTAAGACAATATGACTTCTTTCTAGTGAACCATTAGTTTGTGGTCTGTAACCTGACGTTGTTACCTTTTTAATTTTGAATATTTCTGCTAATTGAGTAAGGATTTTTCCAATAAAACTACTTCCTCTATCAGTAAGAATTGCTTTAGGCGCTCCATATATGGCGATGAAATTACGAGCAAAGGCATCTGCTATTGTTGTTGCACGGATATCAGGAATTGGTACCGCCAGGCAATATTTAGTCAAATTATCTTGCATAGTAAGAATATGTTTATTTCCATTGTGTGATATCGGCAAAGGCCCAACTGTATCTAAAGAAATCTTTTCAAAGGGTTCAGATGGTGTGTCAGTAATAAGCATTGGTTGGCAGGTTTTCAATCTAACTAACTTCTGTTCTTGGCAACTAGTACAAGTACGAATAAAATTTTGTATATCAGTTTTCATTTCAGGCCAAGAATAGTGTGGTCGCAAACGATTATAAGTTTTAGTGACACCTTTGTGTCCTCCTAACAAACTACTATGAGCTTCTTCAATTATTAATTGTCTATTTTCAGTGGGTGGAACAATAACATTAGACGTACAAATAACGATGTTAACATTGGAGTGTTGGAACACTTTCCTCACAAGTTCTCCAAATTCTTTATGTGGGATATGATCATGACCATCTCCTACTGCGGAGATCCTAACCGAATAAATTTTCGACTTTTTGAGAGTACTACGTAAAACTTCTAAACCTTTCAGTAATTTCTCTTTACTTAATTCATCATAAAAATGTTTGGTGGCGATCACACTCACAATCCTCCTATTATTCCTGTCAGAGATCAAGACCTGATTCTTAGAAGGGGACTGACTCCTAATGGATTCGATATCTAAATAGTCCATTTCTTCTAAGGATTTAGTGATTGGAGTGTTCGAATTACAGTCGGCTGAGATAAAGTGAACAAAGTTTGCTTTGCGGGACAAAAGAGGAGTTGGGGAAAAGGTCATCTGAAAACCTTCCGTGTCCTCACTATCGCTATTTCTATCGGTTGAGAGGGTATGTTCTTTAAAGTCAAGGAGAGTATCCGAAATTCTGGGGGATGCAATTTGAGGGTTTAAGTTATGTGAGGCAGCCTGCATGGGTACAAGGGGTTCAGGTAAAAGAACAGTCTGGTCTGTGTCATCTAAGGGTAAAGAAGTGGATCGTGAAGTGTTGGCGGAACGATTGTAAATCTCTGTGTCGTCTAGACTCTGTGCAGGAATGGGCGTAGAATTACTGGGCGCTTCATTGAAGGACATCAGGTCGCCGGGAAGGATATTACTACCAGATGGATGTATAGGATCTGAAAGACGAGTGTTTGGGCGGAAATTCTCCGTGCTGGGAAGAAAACTGGGCTTAAAAGGGTATCTACGAGGACGGTCGTTGTCTGAATTGCTTGCATCTGATTCACTTTCTGAGTGTCTGACTAAAGGTCTCTTTTGCCTGTCACGTGTTAACTGTTTAATACGACTACCAATACCTTCAGGGTTTGCTGGAGCTTTAGGAATTTGTATCTTGAAATCTGGATCATCATCTTTAGGGATCAACGGCAAACAATGAACTGGGTTTCTAGACAAAGCATCTGCATTTTGATTGATCTTTCCTGCTTTATAAACTACATCATATTCAAATTCTAGAAGTCTTAATCTCCATTTCATTAAACGAGAGGTAGGATCTTTAACTGAGTGTAACCAAACTAACGGTCTATGATCGGTGACCAAAGTAAATTTAGTGCCATATACGTAAGGTCGAAAATGTTGTACTGCATATACCATAGCGAGACATTCTTTTTCAACAGCTGAATAATTTTTCTCAGCTTTATTTAGCGTACGTGAAGCATATGCAATTGGTAAATCTTTTTCTATTTCGCCTTGACTAAGAATTGCTCCTACTGCGAAATCGGATGCATCAGTGGTAATAACGAAAGGTTTTGAAAAGTCAGGATATTGTAAAATTGGTTGTTGACAAAGCTCTTTGCGCAATTGATCAAAACTCAGTTGTTGTTCTTCATTCCAAACAAATCTAATTCCTTTTCCTAATAAACCTACTAATGGTTTAGCTTTTGTAGTAAAATTTTCAATAAAACGTCGGTAATAACCTGCTAATCCAAGAAATTGACGAATACATTTTTGATTAGTTGGTACTGGGAATTTTTCGACAGATTCTAACTTTTTCGGATCTGGTCTAACGCCTTGTTCAGAAATAATGTGTCCTAAATAACCAACTTCCTTACGGAGAAATTGACATTTACTGGTTTGTAAAGTTAATCCATTTTCACGCAATCTATTCATTAATTTTCGAATTTTAATTTCATGTTCTCTCAAAGATGAAGAATAAACAACAATATCATCAAGGTATACAAACAATTCAGTTCCTTGTAATCCGGTTAAAACTTGATTCATAAGACGTTGGAAAGTAGGTGGTGCATTTTTCAAACCAAAAGGCATGCGAGCAAATTCATAATGACCAGTGGGAGTAGTAAATGCTGTTTTTGAACGATCTTGCGGATTCATTTCTATTTGATGAAAACCATTAGCTAAGTCGAACACTGAAAAATATTTAGCTCCTCCTAATCTATCTAAAATTTCGGTTATTTGTGGTAACGGGAATTTATCGCTAACTGTTTTGTTATTAAGAGCTCTGAAATCTATAACCATACGCCAACGCTTGTTACCTTGGGCATCTGGTTTCTTTGGTACTATCCATAAAGGTGAATTGTAAGGAGAACTGGAAGGTTTAATTATTCCTTCTTTAAGCAAAGCCTTTACCTGATCGTCGATCTCTTTTTGATGCACTGGCGGATACCTGTACTGCCGGGTATTTATGGGTATATTGTCCGTAGTGTGAATGGAGTGTTGGAAGTTGGGTGCCTTTCCCAAATTGTCTCCAGGTAGAAAGAACCTGTCCGAGTATTCTTGCACGAGTTGTAGCACATGTTGCCTTTCTTCACTATTCATGTGGTCCATATCAAGGGTCTTTTTAATTTCCTTGATTCGTTCTTGAGGTGATATAAACTTATGTCCAGAATTCTTCATGTAATAATCTTCTTCGGATGAACTAATAAAATCGTACGGATAAATTTCTTGAGGTGGTAAATCAAATCGAACATCTTGGTCACTTGTGTTAGTTGCCATTACGTGGCAAGTGCCATTGTTGTTGGAAACTGCTGCTTCTCCGATATAAACGTCGTCTTGAGTTTTTATTCGTGGTAAATAACCTTCGCGGAGAGTTGTGTTCGCTAACCGAACTGTAATGCACTGACTGCTTCGTGCCGGTATCAAATGTTGCTTCTTCGTAGATTGATTTTCTTCTTCCTCTGGGCTTCGATAATTTATGAAGCCTATGGGTTTTGTCGGTCTATCTCTAATTACGAGGATTTTATGGAAATACGAAATTTCAGCCTCTTCTTGTAATAGATAGGCGCTACCGAGTAAACCACTGGCTGGCAATTGAAGATTCTTTATCACATAGAATAGACAAGGTGTCTCATTGATGTGAAGAGTTACGGTTCCCGTTGTGAGAATTGGAATAGATGCAACTCCAGTTACTTCAATTTCTTCTTTATGAATCCTTACTTCTTGTAAATTCAAAGCTTCAAACGTTATTAAATTTACGGACGCTCCTCCGTCTACTAAAAATTCTCCAAGCCCTCCTTTTAATTCCGGTACTTTTACACGAATTTTTGGAATCGGGGCTTCCTTAATTACTGCTTTCTTTGGGGATTCTCTTGGAATCGTACATGTTGCTGGCGAGTTTGTTCGCTTCTGTTCACCTGATCGCCAACACGGTGAACGCGATCGAAGTTTAAATGCTGCGAATTTTTTGACTTAATATCGTTGCTCGGCTGAGCGTACGAACTACCAGGCTGAGCATAGTTATTACTCATCTGGGCAAAATTTGGTTGGTTCTTAAAATTATGATAATTGCCATCGCAGCTTTTGTGCATGCAATTGCAGCACTTACAGCTCTCGTGGTTCTGATACCTTTCGACCCTTTCTGGTTGCCTTGGATGCTGTTGTTGAAACTGCTGATGGGGGAAATTTATGACACCCGGGGTCCTTGGTCTGCCACGCTCTACAGCGAAGGCGGTCGGTTTGCCGTAACCCCGTGGGTTTTCCTCCACACTAGATGTAGTTTCCGTTTGGGATCCATGGTGTCGGCTCCAGTTCGGATTGAATGGTCGCTGGTTGTTAAAGTGTCGGGGCCCGTCGTTATTTCGATAACGGTAACCATTCGAGCTCCGATTATGCTCACTCCATCCTCGAGTGATCTCCATGACCTCTTCAAACGCTTCTTCTATCTTCTTATAATTCTTCGGGTTCACTCGCGACAAGTACCGTTCCGGTAACCCGTATATAAATTTATCAATTACACCGCGTTCCAAAAACTTTAATGCAGCTGCTCTATGTTCCTCTTCATACTCTTGATTCACTGCCGCGCGAGCATTATGCGTTACGTGACGCGTTCTGTCTATGTAATCTTGTACACTTTCATCCCGGTAGATCCGTAATCGCGTAATTTCGTCTTGAAAAGACCACAGACTTCTACCCGGGGCAAAACATTTCTTTAAATGGTGTAACAAAGCATTCATGCTTGTGAACGTCTCACCATCCACGCTCTCTCTAGCGGTACCTTTTAACTTTTTAATTACAGCGCTTAAATATTTTGTTTCTAAAGCCGACGGCAAACCATCTGCACCGTCCTCAACACATTGAACAAAATATTTAAGTTCATTTCTTTTTCCATCGAAATTAGGAATATCTTGAACAAATTTCTGAATGGTTGACTTGAGTTTCAACTCTTGCATAAGAACATTAATATCAGACTCCTGTTTAGCCATTGTAATAATGTAATTCAACTAAGCGCAAGGAGAAAAATAACTTTACTAGGCAGTTTGTAAACTGATAAAATCTGAGTATCCCACCGCTGTCACCAATTTGTTACGAGCCAGGCTTCGCGAGTCCTAAAATATGCTCTAAGATCGTTAAACCTTACTATGGCTCGCCGGATACACCTCGAGCGGTAAAGATGTATCCTCGTGGGATCTTTTGTTATTCTTTTCCTTGTTATGCTTATTTGAAACAAGGTTGACTAAACAGGAATTCAGTAATGATGACACAAATGGTTTCTTAATGAAAACTAGAATAATGTTCAATATATTCTGATTAGTAAATAATACAAACACAAAAATATACAATGAGAGTTTCTGTGGTTTTGAGATGTTGTTACAAAATTATATGAGTTCGTTTTACGTTACGATTTGAACGGGGGAAAACTAACGAAAGAACTGTGACTTGCCTAACGATCGCGATGAGACACGATGTACGTACGGTAATTGTAACTGCTTCGAAGGAGACTAGTGCTCGATCTACTACGGTGTTCTTCGCTGGTCCGATTGGCAGAGCTTCGCCGTCGATGAGAGTTCGGAACTGATTCCCCCTTTGCTCCAGAAATTAAGGGTTTATATACCCGAAAAATCCAGTGAAAAGGGGCATAGGTAGGGATAGAGACGCCAGAAGTCTGAGACTACGCTGGAGTTCTAAGAATTTATGAGATGCACTAAGTGCACAGCTGCAGAGTTCGTTAAGAGCACGCTGTGATGATCCCTAACGAAGGATTGTGTTTTTGAGATAAGACGGAACGAAAGAGTCGAAGTCACAGTTTTAAGGCTCGAAAAATACGCATGGGAAAACTATGTAGGAGACTAGCGAGTTAAAATTATTGAATCTACGTGTGACATAAGGCTAAGAAAAGTAGTCCGATGAGGATGAATATGTAACAACTGCACTCAGTTTTAGTGGTATACTTTGTACAGTACCAATTTAATAAAACGGACTTTTCGCCGATAAACTGAATGTCCATATTCCCTTCCCATGCTGTCAATATAGTAGGATTATAGTCATTTATGTTTTTCTCGCCTTCCTCACGCGGCAGATCGTATAAACGATTTTTATTTTTCAATTGTCTTCTATTCGCAATACTGACGGCAAGATCTCTTAACTTTATTTTATCTGTAATGGGACGCGGAAATCCAAATCGGCATTTTCTTACAAAACCTTTTTTCGTTTTCTTGTTTCGTAAACAATACGAATTATGGTAATGCTGTTGGTGAGTCATGACACGCCGATATAATTGTGGTGATTGTTTTTTATTAGGCATCCTGCAAGTAACGTATTTTGATACGAAATTTATTACATCCTCGCTCGATGATTTTCCTATTATGGGCGCATCCTCTATCCAAATCAATAAATGCCAATGTGGCATTCCTCTATTTTGATATTCACGCCTTACAAAATAATGCTTTACTTTGCCTATAGGGTTATCGGAAGAGCAAATAAAGTCTAACATTGCTTGAAATTTATTTTCTATAAATCTAGCAGCAGAAACTGGATCAGCAGCAATTAATTCGCTAATTGATTTTATTGAACTCAAACTCGGACTGACTTCTTTAATATATTCTGCTAAGTCCGACCACAACCATTCTGCCGGACTTAATGTTAAAAACCAAGTGGCTGGTCCGTAAGCGCGTGTCATGGCATTAACATTGTTTCTCACCCTGCGCCAATATTGTTTTGTATTTGGCAACTTTCCCAAAATAGTATCTAAATTTCCTTCTAATTCGTTTGCAGACAAAGATTTTAAAAATTCAGCTGCTGTATATCTTACGTGTGGATTGACAGTATTGAGTTTATGATAGATACCACTACTGATTTGTCGCATATTGGCATTGTTTAATAAAAAGAATAAATACTGTATATTTAAACGGAAATGTGAATATTTTGACATTAATCTCGATTTTACAAAATCGAAATCCCGTATGTGTATTTGTCTTTCTTGATTTACACCATTCTTACCGTAAGGATATAAATCCGGGAAGCAAAGAACATCCAAATCTTTACAACGATTGTCTAGAGGCACGGCTTCAACTTTCAACATTTGATACAAAGCTGTAGATGTATTATTTATTCTTTTCTCATACATGGGGTAAATAGAATAATGTTCATAATACGAATCGGGGTCGGTAATCTGGGTCAGCATCGCAGCCTGCTTATTCGTTTCCTTATTATCCTCATCTTTATCCTCTTCCTCATTATCATCAATAATATATTCTGTTTCTTTCAATTTTCCACTTAATAATTCATCATGAGAACGGGGCAATGCAATTTCCGAGTAAAGTGGATTACTATCCTTCATCCATTTCAATACCTCGAATATCTTTTTCAAATCTACCAAACTTTCCCAGACTGTTTTTGACTTTGTTGGAATTCCTCGAACTAATATATAAACCTCATGGTCACAGTTAATTGCTGCCGTTGAGGGGCATATTTTCTTTAAACTTTCCTCTATCGGCAACGGCAAATGAAATATTCTTCCTTTTACTTTTTGTATCATTTGCCTATGCGGTATTTTTTTATTCGTTACTGTACCCATCCGCTGCACACATTGAAATGCTTTAGCACGCTGAATCAAAATTTTCTCATAATCATTTAAAGTTGTCAATATCTCTGGCATTTTTCCTACGTAAAGGCCGTTCAATACACACGCTGGTGGTAAGGCATTTTTACGAAAGTAATCTATGCAATAATGGCATATATAATCAACATTTATTGCTTCTTTTTCCAAGTGAACCATTAAATTTTCCCAATGTTTTCCAACTATTGGAATTCGTAGTTTATTCAAATCGGTAACCTATTTCCGAAAATGCAACTTCTCGCATGATACACACACAAATCGAGGAGTGTCCGTAGATCTTTTTGTAAGTAGCTTAAATGCCGCAGAATATTTATTAATTATGTAATCTTCATTTAAATTTATTTTGTTACTATCGAGTAATAAATTTTGTGCCGCCTCTTCCTCTACATGTTTGATGATTTCTCTCAGTGCTACAATATCTCCGACTTCGAGTGCCTTATCTAAAGATTTCAATTTTTTGTAATAATGAGACAAGCTACTAATCAATCTACCAATATTTCTCACTCGTGGAAAGTGTGGACAAAGGAAATGAATTGCCAGTACCAATGATCGACAAATATCGGGCTTTATGTAACAACCATGTGAATGTCCCAATTTACTAACTGTCCATTTTGTTGTACACTGTGCCAAACCGTTCACTAATTTTGGTATATTTTTTATTAATCTGCATTCAGATATAACTTTGAGTAATCGTTGATATCGTTTAAGTATTTCCAAATTCTGAACTGTACAAAATTCATTACAAACCCATGATTTCTTAGACTTTATATCCGGTCTTAATTCCGTTAATGGTAAAACATTTGTGACCTGGCCATACTCATTCATCATAAGAGACTTTTCCTTTAATTTGATATTGAAATCATATATTGCCTCTGAGAAATATGACTCGGTGGTAGGAGTATGTTTAGAATCACCACATAACATATTTCGTATACTGTCAATGTCATCACAAGCGAGAGCGGATAACTGTGTTAAATATAGTTGAGCTTTTTCCCTTAAATTATGCAATACTTTTCCTATATTGGATATATAATTTTGTCTAACGAAAATGCACCACTTGAATATTCGTTCGGCCTCAATTCTTGCGCTGGAAAAACTTTCAATAGGTGTGCATTTTGCAAGTTGTTTCGATATCTTTTGAATATAATTCTCAGCACTTCTCTGCAAAGCTATAGTATTTCCACGAATGCGATATACTTTATATTTATGACATAGTTTATTGGCAATGCGCATTTTTGTTTGCACAAGTAAATTTTTTCTATAATATTTTGCATTCGTGATAGATTTTGCGTCTCTATTTTCTTTATAATATTGTTTATTCATAATCGACTTTTTATCTTTATGTTGTATATAATATTTTTTATTCACGACCGATTTCTTATCGGTATTCTCTTTATAATATTTTACATTCTTCATACATATTTCATTTTTATTTTGTCGATAATATTTTGCATTTGTGATAGATTTTTTATCCTTAACACTTGTATAGTATTTTGAATCCCTGACACGTATTTTATTACCTTTATTTTCAATATAATATTTATGAGCACACTCTTTAGAAAGATTACATAATTTATCTTTCTCCTCCAAACTGTCGCTAGATGCAGACAAGCCTTGTTTCGTTGTAAAGTTGTCGCTGGGTGCAGACATCAGCAGAGTTGGTGTAATACTGTCGCTGGATGCAGACAAGGGCCTTTTCTTTGTATTATTGTCGCTGGTTGCAGACATCAGTTGTGTTGGTGTAATACTGTCGCTAGATGCAGACAAGGGCCGTTTCTTTGGAATATTGTCGCTCGATGGAGACAAGGGCCGTTTCTTTGGAATAATGTCGCTCGATGCAGACAAGCCTTTAATTTTTGTAAATTTGTCGCTAGATGCAGACAAGGGCCGTTTCTTTGGAATATTGTCGCTCGATGCAGACAAGGGCCGTTTCTTTGGAATAATGTCGCTCGATGCAGACAAGCCTTTAATTTTTGTAAATTTGTCGCTAGATGCAGACAAGGCTCCCTTCTTTGTACAATTGTCGCTAGATGCAGACAAGCCTTTAATTTTTGTAAAATTGTCGCTAGATGCAGACAAGGCTCCCTTTTTTGTAAATTTGTCGCTAGATGCAGACAAGGCTCCCTTCTTTGTACAATTGTCGCTAGATGCAGACAAGCCTTTAATTTTTGTAAAATTGTCGCTAGATGCAGACAAGACTCCCTTTTTTGTAAATTTGTCACTAGATGCAGACAAGGCTCCCTTCTTTGTACAATTGTCGCTAGATGCAGACAAGCCTTTAATTTTTGTAAAATTGTCGCTAGATTCAGACAAGGCTCCCTTTTTTGTAAATTTGTCGCTAGATGCAGACAATAATGGCACGTTTTCTAGAATCTCGCTTTGAGCGGACAATGTTTTTCTTTCCCCACTGTCGCTAGAAAGAGATATTAAGCTAATAGACTTAGGAGAAGCAACTTTAACTTTTTTGGTACGATGTCGTATGAATCGTGTCTCTTCTGCTATGTTCTTTCTGCGCTGTACTACTGGTAACGGCAGAAGCTTGACTGGGCGGTGTGCTGGATGCTGTGGAAAATGTTCAATACAGCTCGTCTTTAACATTTTGATTAAATGACCCCGCATTTTCTCGGTGTCATATACAACTTTATTTGGGCGAATGTGAAATATTAACGAGGTAGCAAACGCTATAGCGAATACTCCGCAACTGACTCCATCGTTTTGTTGTTGAACAACTGGAAAGTGCACTGTATCGTCACTGACATTGTAAAAAGGAAATAGTTTTTGCAAGAATGTTTTGTGCTCATTACTCAATCTCTTCATGTTTAGAGAATCGTATATATATATATCGATTTTCTGTCATAGTAAGAGCAAACCCAATGTCCAATTGTATTTGGAGCACCACTAAACAAGATTTGAATATGCTCTACGTTTGATGGTATTTCATCTATAGTGTCAGGAAGTTGTACTTTCCAAGTGCCTTGAGGACTATAACCATACTCGTGTATAATGGAATGAAAAATGCCCATGTGACTGTCGTCTAGCCAGAGGATTTGAGATATCCTGTTCTCTAAATATTCTGTTAATTGAAGCTTTATTGATTTCATTTTAAAGTTTTCGGCACGATAAATAAAAGAATAAAATTAAATTCTAATATAGAATTATAAATAAAAATGTAAGTACGCCTAACCTGGAGCTGTTGAATGTCCTGTTGCACGTTCAACAGATGCTCGACGATTCCGGCTCAGATCACACCGTACGTACATCGTATGTAAGCATTTTGCGTGTCGATCTGGACAGTGGCGACAGCCATTCTCTCTCATATGCAACAAGCATGGCTCGATCCAAATGAGAGAGAATAAAGAGAGAAAATGTTCATTTATGTACTATAAAATGTAATATAATATAATATATTACGTTGTGACATGTTAGTAGTAAAACGCTGTCCCTAAGTGTGATGCATATGACTTGGAACCAGTTTTTTTACCATCGAATTATCGATAATACCGACATTTGCATAATTGTTTTTTTGCCGTGTAATGTCACTTGTGTCGTGTGTTCCTGAGTACTACACGGAGCGAATCGTGACAGATACCAGCAGTCAATCGATTAACTAACAATTGCAAAATCTCAGAGAAGCGTTACTTATGCACTCCGATGATTTTAAAGTAATATATACAGGGTGATGCATTACGCTTTTCGGTGTTACCGATAATTCGATGGTAAAAAGCTGATTCCCCGTTTAGTGCATCACCCTGTACAAAAAATTTCGGTAACTAATGTAGCATATCGGTATCTGTCATAATTCACTCCATGTAATGCTCGAACGACACATGACACAGGCGACATTATACGGCTAACATAACAATTACGCAATGGTCGGTATTACCGATAATTCGACTGAAGAACTGATTTCAAGGCATATGCATGTTCAACCCCTACGTCAATTGTTATCAAACACGGCTTTCTTCATGTGCTCGTTATCGTCCATTATCGCACAAATCTAGCAAGCGACAACATGGTAAGTATTCAAAATATATTTTGCTGTCGTTTTATGCTTCTATTTCTTTTATTCTTCTGCTTTATCTTCTAATTCGACTCCGGGCTTTACTTTAATATAACTATTTATAATTAATATTGAATTTCATCTTTTTTATATTAGGATGTCAGAACAAGAAGATAAGCCGGCGTCCGCGAAAATGGATGTAGCAGAGGCTCATCCTAACATGCGTGAGTACAATTGCATACTTCTTTTAGCTTTTCTCTATCGCTCATTCTTTCTCCTTATTAATTATAGTTTGTTTTTAGAAGAACATCAAGATCAGGAGGTGCAGCGGCGCGTTGATGGAATGCGCCGCGAATTTGAGCAGGAGCTGCAGCGGCGGCTCGAAGCCGCTGCTGCCGCTGCCGCCGCTGCAGCTCGTGCTGCTGCACCACCGGTGGAGCGAGGAAGAGCAGGAAGACGTAAGTGTTACAAAATTAATCATTGGAATATTACCCGTGTAGTGGCTCAGTGAGGCAAACACGCGAACCGCAATTTGCGGGACCCGAGTTCGATCCCGGACTGTGGGTTGTGTTGTGATGTTTGTCTCTGCTGGTTTTTTCAGCGTGTTGTCACATGGGAAAGGGATGATGGGGGCTGTTGTTGTTTATACTTAACAAGGGGGGGGGGGGAGAGTTCTTGTGCTGTAATTTAAATTACTTTACAGAACGATCCAACCCAGGCGGACGCTCCCGCGCCACGTGGTGGCGGCGCCCGCGCGGCGGTTACCGTGGCGGTAGAGGAGGAGGTGGTGGTGGTGCTGCTTACTACCGAGGAAGTGGTGGTGGTGCTTACTACCGCGGCGGTTGCGGTTGGCGACGCGGTGGCGGACGCCGAGGAGGCGGCGGTGGTGGCGGCGAACGCCAGGCCACTATTCATATGTATTGTTAATGAAGAGCAATTAAACAGTTAAACCCCATCCCTTCTTTTTTCTTATCTAGTATTTTAACCTTTTTTTTAGTCTGCTCACTAAATTTCAGATTTATCGCTGAAGAGATATTCTCGTTTATTCAAAACATTTGTGATAAAGTGTGGAACTTGTCAAATGTGAAGCTAATAACCACTTCAGCGATAAACCTGAAATTTGGTGAGCAGATACTGATACAACTTAGAAATAGACCGCCTAACTTCATTCTATGAAATTCAAAACCATGCTATCTAGTGGCAATTCATATTCGTTCAACATATTTGGAGTCCTTCGCTTAAGTTTGTGAAGTGTGGAACTTGTCAAATGTGGAGCTAAGAACCACTTAAGCGACAGGTTTGCAATTTGATGAGTAGATACTGATACTGATACAACTTACAAACAGATCGCCATTACCAATCAATATTTGTTCAGTACATTTCAGGTCTTTGATTTAAGTAATATACAAGCTACACATTTGACAAGTTTAATACTTCAACAATGTGGCGAATAAGAGGAGGATACAGCTTGTCTGTATAATGTAAATGTAAAACTTATTTTTTCTTTTTTTATTCTGTAGCTAATATTACATTGCGAAAGCGTATTTGCCCACCAAATTTCAGGTCTCTTTCGCTGAAGTGATATTCTCCCTTGTTCTAAAGATTTGTGAACTGTGGAACTTGTCATAGGTGAAGCTAAGAACCACTTCAGCGAGAGGCTTGAAATTTGATGAGCAGATACTGATACTGATACAACTTAGGAACAGGCCGCCATTACCAATCAGTATTTGTTCAGTACATTTCAGGTTTTTGGCTTAAGTAACTCTCAAGCTACACATTTGACATTTTTAATACTTCAACAGTATGACGAATAAGAGGGGGATGCAGCTTATCTGTATACATAATGTGTTACGTTCAGGAGCGAAGGACGTAACAAATATAATATATAAAGCGTTGGACTTCATTATATGGAGTTCAATGGCATGCAATCTACTGGCAATTCATATTCGTTTAACAAATTTGGACTCCTTCGCTTAAATTATACATCCTCTCCTCATTCGACACATGTGAAAAGTGTGGAACTTGTCAAATGTGTAGGCTAAGAACGACTTAAGCGACATGTTTCAAACTTGATGAGCGCTACTAATTTTCCACGACTAGTATGCCCCTAAATTAATATTACGATTAGGCTCAACACTTAATAAGTTCTATTAATTCTCTTATTCAACACATTTGTAATGTCAAATTTGACAAGGGCGTACCCAAGAACCAGTTCAATTATAGACTTCAAACTTGCTGAACAGATACATAATTAAAAACTACAGAAGTGAAAGATCTAAAGTTTACTGAGGAAATACTGATTACTATTAAGGTTCGTAGTTCAGAAATCATTTAAATGAAAGACCTGAAGTATCACTTGGTGAACAAATTGATGCTTTTTCATTTAGGTGGGTCCTGGTTATGCACTTGGCAACTTTGGTAGTCTATAATTCTATTGAATAAGAGGATATTGCTTAACAGTGTTAGATTGAGTAGGGTAATAAAGGTGTATCAATAAAAGAATAAAACTGTTAAATTTATCAGATATCCTCGCGTAAGATATTCCTGTCATAAAATAGCCTACATAACCAAGCACTCGAACGTCAAGGAAATAAGACATCTAACATCTATCCATCTCGTGTTAGTCAGTCTCTTTCTACATGTCTAGCATCTCTCTCTAACATCAGGTCACATCTGCCTTCTTTCTCTACCATAACATCATCTCGCAGCTACAAAGCTATAGAAATATATGAACATTCTGCCATCTAGCGTGGAAAATATGTGACCTACATTTTTGGTCTGAATCTTCTTCTGAATCGTTTTCGCACGAGAAAATAAGAGAGGAAATTCATATCTCTTGAACGCATGGACCAATTTCCTTGCTCTTTAGCTTATTGGATTCAGAAAAATAAATTAGGCTGTGCTTGATTCATAAGTTATGCCTGCAAGCTGTAACTTTTTCGGAAATCGAGGTGAAAGTCTTATATCGATCGAAAACCGCTACGCGTCGGGATAAGTAGCCTCGGCTTCTCGCGCTGTTATAGCTATAGCTAACTACTTGGCGCGAGACTCTACCGAGTCTCCTGATATTAATAATACAGCAGCAGACATGCAGTCTGACAGCGGTGCATGTAGCTCGATGGAAGTGGTAAGTCCATCTGCTATAGAAATGGACCCGTGCACCTCTGCTGCTGGCGCAATAGCCTTCCCTTTACAGCATTTACAGGTAGAGACCGAAGAGCTCCTCGAAAATATATCAACCAAAAATGAAGAGGAAGACGAGATAATCGTCGTTGAAGAAATGGGCGAAAAAATGGACGAAGAAATGTTTGAAGAAATCATCGAAGAAATCGACGAGACTTCAGACGACCAGGAAATTCGGAATACGATGGAACGTGACAATATTGAGAAAATGGAGAAATTGCAACACGAGTCTGCACAAGCAATTTCCCCAGAAATTCAAGATGCTCTTGCTGTAGAGGAAAGCAATGAAATGGAAATGGTTGATGATGACTGGATGAATAATCTTCTCGATGATTGTTTAGAAGAGAATCCAGAAACAGTACCACAAGAAGTCGATATGGGGAATGTGGATCCAGAACCACCCATTGAAGAGGAAATAGGCGAAAATGATAACGGTGACGATGCCGATGACTATTGGGTGGTAGAAAGAGCAGAGACACCACAGCCGGAAGAGCCATGTTCGAAAGGCATACACTTCGTCGACTTTGGCTACTTGTTCCAAAAAATAATAAATCTTGGCGCTCATTCTAAAATCGACTGCGGCGTCCAATATTTCAAAATAATTGGATGTCGAAAAATTGCATTACAGAAGATTTATACGGCCAAGTGTCAAATGTGCGGATATGAAGAGCGAATTCCATGCTTGCCAGAAAATGAGGACAAGATGGATCTCAATCACAGCGCTGTCTCTGGAACAATAGTGACAGGTGGCGGATATAACCAACTGGAGGAAATGATGTCTGCCATGAACGTAGAATGCATGTCGAAGAAAATGTATGAGAAGTGCCAGCAAAACATCATTGATGGATTTGAAGTGGCTGCACAGCGAGAAATGGAGGAAGCTGCGAAAGAGGAGAGAGAGATAGCAATTGGAAAAGGTGACGTTCATCCTGAGACCAATACCCCCATCATCTCAGTTGTTGCTGATGGAAGTTGGTTGAAAAGGGTTTACCGTGGCAGGGAGTATAACTCTACTTCCGGCGTAGGAGCCATCGTAGGATACGCCACGAGGAAGGCCCTTTACTACAACGTAAAGAACAAGTTCTACATGATCTGTCTCACAGCAGCGAAAAAGAAGCAAGCACCGCGTGAGCATCGCTGCTACAAGAATTGGGGACGTGATGCGACTTCCACAAGTATGGAATCAGCTGCAATTGTAGACGGCTTCAAGTGCAGCGTAGAAATGCATGGACTGATATATGGCATATTAGTTGGCAATGGTGACAGCAACGTTACCAAAAAGATAGCGGACAATGATCCATATAAAGACTACGGGATTCGTTTGAAAAAGATCGAATGTCGCAACCACGTCTTACGATCTTTCTGCAGGAAGCTACGTGAATTAGTGTCAAAAGAACCTTTTAAAAATTCACGAGATATCATCAAAGGAAATATTCTCCGCCTGCGCATTGGCATACAAAAAGCTGCAGAATACCGGTACACAGAACAGCTGCCGCTTACCGAACGAATGCGGAACTTCAAGAACGATTTGAAAAATGTACCGAGCCATGTTTTCGGTGAACACAAAGAGTGTAAAAAAATGGGAATATTTCTGTAAGAAATACTCGGACCCGAAGAACATCAACCACGTACCAGAACTGAAGAAAACAGGACTATACCAACATATAGAGGATGTTATGAGGCCGATTTATGCAAACACTGAAAGTATGTTATATGGGCTCAATAACAATACCGTGGAGAGTTTGAACAGCGTTATTGCCAAAAATATTGGAGGAAAACGAATAAATTTTGGACAAAAAGGATCTTACCAAGGCAGAGTTTCTACCGCAGTTGTTGGATTCAACGTAAAAGTAACATTGAGCCGGCTGGCTACAGCGATGGATAAGGAACCAACAGCTATTTTGACGAAAATGGAACAAGGTCGTAAACACGCATTAGAAATGGCGAAGAAATACAAGAAAGAAGCAAAAGCATCTTCGTCAAAATACCAGAAGCAATCGTGTGATAAGGATGCTGACAAACCGGACATGGAGGAAGCAGTGTATTCTTCTGAGTTGGAGAGACACATGGCAATGTTGTATGAATGGCAGACGTCACGATGGAAAATTGAAGCAGAAACACGCGATCAAGCAAATGATGCAAGATGGAAGTCATATCGAAGACAACTATTGACTGCATCCAACTTCGGTTCCGTATGCCGCGCACGAAAGAACACGCCACGTGCAAATAAAGTGAAAAGCATACTGTACCGCCAGGAACTCAGTCTAGTGGCACTAGATTATGGAAAAGAGAACGAAGCAAATGCGTTGAGGCAATTGGAAGAAGAATTGGGAAGTACCGTACAACCTTGCGGCCTTTTCATTGGTAGCGTCGTGCCATACTTAGGTGCGACACCCGATGGCCTCATTGATGATGATACACTTGTAGAAGTAAAATGCCCGTATTCTGCTAAAGAATTGACACCTGAAGAAGCAATTGAGCAGCTTGACGGCATACGAAAGCTCTACGAAGGTGATGGATTGAGGAATACCCACCATTACTTTTATCAAGTGCAAGGGTAGTTGCACATTACAGAAAGGCAACATGCCTTATTCTGTTTGTGGACACCAAAGAGAATGAAGATTACGAAAATCGAGAAAGATGACGATTTTTGGAAAACAAAGATGGAAGAACAGTTGACAAATTTTTATGAGGATTGCTTGCTTCCTGAACTCATAGATAGTCGGTACAACAGAGGTCAGCCGATAAGAGAACCCTCGTATGTGAAGGTCACAGAACGGAAAAAGAAACCTGCTCCCACCGCCAGGGAAGAAGAAATGTCGGAAAATGATGACATGTGGATGTAAAACTGTACTAGGTAGTGCAGGTCAGCTGATTTTGAAAAGCTGCCCAATGACACCGGGTCATTGAAGATAGTAATAAGTGCAAAGAGACTTTACTGCACCAGGGGTGCAGGTCAGCTGATTTTGAAAAGCTGCCCAATGACACCGGGACATTGGAGATAAAAATAATTGCAAAGACACTTTACTGCACCAGGGGTGCAGGTCACCTGATTTTGAAAAGCTGTCCAATGACCCGGTGTCATTGGAGAGTATACACTCTGAAACAATACATTCTGAAAATTTACTGGTAACTTGTAATTTTCAATATAAGAATTTGTTCAGAAATAATGAAGAGGACCGTCTCAGACGGGGGTGGTGGAGGGCCTCTTCATATAATTCTGCTAATTTTTATTTTTAGCTACCCCTTATTTGTCTTGAAATGGTCAATATCATCACAGAATGTGAAAATGGTACGTATTACTATTGTAGGTTCAAAAGATCAATGTATGCAATTTACTGGAAGAAAGTAACGTTACTTGTGTTTTGTAGGCGATTCCAAGGACTAATCATGCTGCAGGAAATAGAGAAAAGAAATGTTGCCGGAATATTTCAAAAGATAAGTAGATTGCACGTGAACTAATCCAGATTACGTAAACTCATTCAAAATCTATATGGATATGTATACATTTTTTCGCAGTCCTGATGTCACAGCAACACCACTCATAAAAGAGTAACTTGTAATCACTGGAAAGTCACTTTGAGGAAGAACATACAGACCAATCCAAGGGAGGATTTAGCGGAGCCTCATGCAAAGTAAGTCAGAGAAAGAATGGCAGTTTGAATGTTGACAATTTGGCAAGAAATGCCCAGTATGTAATCACCCACGGTAAACAAATTTATTGCCATTGTGTTCCAATCATTTCCAGAGCTCGAGATTCATCCACCTAAGAACGGAGTAGACTTCGTACGAGGAACAGTATACACGTTACACAACATAATATTTATACATTAGTATCAATAAGTGTATATTGGCCATAGTTCTTGTAACCAAATGTTTAATAAATGATATAAATAAAATGCTTATAAATTCCTTGGCCGTCACTCCATATTCTTCCTCTATCTCTTTTCTAATAAATAGTATCTTTCATTTGATAACCTTTTTGCTAATTCACATTTTACTAATAATGGTGGTAAAATCTTTAGTAAACAGCATAATTATATGGTTCTATCGTTTCCTGAAATACAATTCGAAAAAAAGAAATTTTTGATATCACAGCATTAGTATTTCCAGAGTAACCTCATTCTGTTCTATAAATTCTTTTCTTGGCTCAATTATATTCTCGGTGGAAAACGCTAATAACTCCAACTCGCGTTATTCTTGGTGCTCAAAGCCGGTAAGTAACACGTTCGAGAGACTGAAATACCGGACCGGTAATGGTCGGTATTCGATGGTGAGCCAACTCGCTAAAAGTCACGTGGGTACCCTAGCCCCTTAAATTGGTTCACTTGACTACCATTTTTACCTATGTGCAATGCATGAATAACATAGTGAATACGTGGCGAAAATATTACCTATTTTATTCGCTAGATATTATTTTGATATACGATCAGAATTATTCTTCAGCGACTTTAGGAAAATTACTGCGACAGTTTTCGGATTGGGCTTGTGTAAAATTTTTTTTAGAACTGGTAGTTTGATATTATGAAAGTAGAAGTTCCGTTTTATTACATTTTAACAGACGTTCGTGCTTATTTCCAACATCGATATCCTATGTGGATTGTCCCATTAATGTAGTGGTCGACAAAATGTGCTGGCATTTCCAAAATCGCAAAAAAACGCACCATCTGGTTTCAGGGCGTTAAAGTAGAAGGTTTGACGAATATTTTGACCTATGTCTGATATGTGAAATTTGTTGAAGTTTTTGACATAAAAAATCATCCACTTTATGCATCAGATAATAATTCCATTATATGGTAGGTCATAGGCTAGAGACAACAGTTATAATATCAAAATGAAAGCATAACATCAAAATCATACAACATATATGATAAATTACCCAAAGAACACCGATAAATACCTTCTTGTTACGATAAAGTACAATTTAATGCCAATGTCCGCGTTTTCAGCGTTTGAGCCCACTGTGCGGCGCTGCTCCCCCCAGGCCCTACAACGCTGGAAGGTATGTTGCGCCGTGTCCTGGTCCCCGTCGCAGTGGTGGCACTGTCCCGTCGCCTCCTTCCCGATGCGACGCAGGTACTCACGGAAGCAGCGGTGCCCGGTGAGCACCTGCGTCGCGCGGTAGGAGAGCTGCCCTCTGCCGCGACTGACCCAAGGCTCGGGAGAATCGCCCCGACGGCTCTGTGGCGGGAGTTGGCTGGATCTTCCAGCCTCTCTCGCCACATCTTAACAACGAGCCGCCGGGTCTCCCCCATCGGCCCTACGCCAATCCTGGGATGTTGCTGAGTGCTATTTCAACTCAACCGCACTCTGGTCCTTTTTTTTTTTTGACGCAGTGAAAATCGCTGAACGGATACCCCGTCTCTCTGGGGGGAGAGGCGGGGTTATGTGGGGCTTGCACCCACTAAAAACACTGCGGTGACCTCGAAGACATGACGGGGCGGGCCCTGGGAAGACCAGAGGATGCTACCAGGATCCGCCACTGTCTTGACACGTGTAGTGACACATACCCGGGGGGAGGAGTTCCCTCCCCCCGTTGAGCTCCACCTGTAGTTTGGGTGACGGGCGGACCACACGCTCATCACTCCCTCACACGGCCGAAGTGCAATGGAGGGACCCAGCCCCCCAGCTGAGCCCCCCGCCGACCGCGCGGACGTTTTTTGTGCCGCGGGAGAGCCGTGGCTCTCTCCCGCGGCCGTCCCCCGTTGATGTTCCCGGCAGGAGGGGAGGAAAGAGGAGTGGGCAGCACCGTCACGGTGGCGCCTGGAGGTCCGGCCTCCTTCTCCTCCTCCTGCCCCTCCACCCGGGGGACCCACGCCGCTCGGGATGGCGCTGTTGCTCCCGAGCCCTCTCGGTCGTCTCCTTCGCGAGCATTACCTGGTCGCAGAAGGAGACGACTGAGTCCCACTTCTGCGCGCTGTCGAGCATCTTGCTGACGATGTTCAACAGCTCGAAATCCTCTCCGATAATGCCGACCAGGACGGCGCGCTCGTCCGCCCACGCTGGACAGTGCTCCAGCGTGTGCTGCGCGTCGTCCCGGTCGGCCCGACAATGGTGGCAGCGGACCGTGGCCTCCCTGCCGATCCTGGCCAGGTACTCACCGAAACAACAATGCCCGGTGAGCACCTGGTACAGGCGGTACGTGACACCCCCGAAACCCCTATCCGCCCAGCGCTGGAGATGCGGGCGGATAGCCCGGACTGCCCTGCTGGGCTCGATGTCAGGCTCATCGAGCCAGCTGGCCCACGAGTCCAGCAGGTACTGCCGGGACTGGCGCTTGAAGTCGGCCTTCATCTATGTGGTGACCACACCCCTCTGCCGCGCATCGACAAGGTCTCTGTAATAGAGACCCTGCGAGCGGGCTACGATCTCCCACGGGGGAGATCTGGCCACCACACTGGCTGCACGGTGAGATACAGTTCTGTACCCCCGGCAGGTCCTTATGGCTACACGTCGGTGTAGCCGGCCCACCCGAACTCGGGTAGCGGCGTTGCCAGCGCCGCATAAGACCTCGGACCATACCGGGGAGCCGTACAGGACTTGCGCCCTGACGACTCCACCGTACAGCCGACCGACTTTTTCGAGAGGACCCCCCAGGTTTGGAAGAAGCCGCGCCGGCTGTTTTCTCCGCCCTCGGGAGGATCCTCTCGAAGTGCTCCTTGAAGCGCCAGCGGTGGTCGAGGTGAACTCCGAGGTACTTAAAGTACCCCTTCACCTCGACCGGGGTGTGACGCATCATGAGCCCGGTCTCCGGCAGCCCGGCGTGCAGAACCCGAGGACGGCTGATCCAGGTCGCTTCGGTTTCCCGCGGGGCTACGCGGAGACCCAGGCTCTCCACCTCGACCACGACCCGCGCGGTTGCCAGACCCGCGAGACGGCTCGTCCTTCTGCAGTCCTCTCCGCTGGCCAGCACTAGGGTGTCGTCTGCATAGCAGACCAGTGCTGTACCAGTGGGAAGGTAAGCCCGCAGGACCTTGTCGTACCCGAGGTTCCAAAACAAGGGTCCCAGAATCGACCCTTGCGGGACCCCTCGGGCGATGTCCTTGACCCCCCACCGGAAAGCCGACGGTCCCGTCCGACAGGTAGACGCGGACGACCCGCTGCAGGTACGGAAGCACTCGGTGGTACTCGAGCGCCTCCTTGATCCTGCTCCAGGGGAGGGAGTTGAAGGCATTGACGATGTCTATGGACACCGCCAACGCCACCTCACCCCGGGAGGTCGTCGCGTCCGCGAAGGCCCTAACACGGCTGATGGCGTCAACCGTGGAGCGGGCCTCGCTGAACCCGAACTGACACTCGCTCAGATCGGGCCCCACCTCGGACAGGTGCCGGACGAGTCGGTTGGCGATGACTCGCTCAAACCACTTTTCCGACTCGTCCAGCAGACAAATCGGCCGGTAAGCTGACGGGGAGTCAGCGGGCTTTCCCTCCTTGTGGAGAAGGACGAACCTCGATTTTCTCCCAGCCCTGGGGAAACAGCCCATCTGCAGGCACTTGGAGAAGAGGTCCCGAACCCTCGGGCCCCAGACCCTGCTGGTCAGAGCCCAGGCCTTGCCAGGGATACCGTCCGGTCCAGGAGCTCTCCTGCCGGAGAGCTTCCTGGCCGCCCTAGCAAGCTCCTCATCCGAGACGGCCAGGTCGTCGGCCGCCTCGGAGTCTGACACCATTGGAAGTTCAACCCCAACTCCCGGAGGCACAGCCACCTCCCCCGCCGGAACGTCCGGCGGACCGCACTCAGGACCCTAAACTCCTTTTAACCCCTTTATACTAGTTACTTTCAATAACTCAGAACAGAACTTGGAATCGTGCTAAGGGCTATTACACCTTAACCAGACTCAAGACTGCTCATTGATCATGGAAAAATACTCTAAGCTAGAGTTAAACCTTACTATGGCTCGCCGGATACACCTCGACCGGTAAAGATGTATCCTTGTGGGATCTTTTATCAGGAGACTCGGTAGAGTCTCGCGCCAAGTAGTAGTTATATATATGGCGCGCGACTACCGAGGATACTTATCCCGAAGTGTAGCGGTTATCGTCTGCTATAAAACTTTCACTTCGATTTATGGAAAAGTTACAGCTCTAAGGATTTATTTCTGAATTTTGTATTTTTTCGTTGATTTTTCTGAATCAAATGAGCCAAGAATCAAGCGAATCCTTTCAGTCGTTCAGGAGATATGAATTTCACCTCCTTATTTTTCTCGAAGTAAAGGCAAGGCGGATTAAGAGTCCTGGGATTCATGCAGAATTCCTAAAAATGTAACTTTCACTTTTTTTCATACGAGATGACAGCAATCCGAAATGCTGCGGGCTGCGGAGATAATATGGCTGTGTCCTGTTTACGTTACCGACACATTGGTTAAACCGGTTATGCCATGGCTGGTTATGTGACACAGTCCGATTTTTCCGATTTTATTTTTATTATTTGCTTTTCAGGTTCAATTCTTTATTTAGTTAATAAAAGAGCATACTATCCTTGCCCCTGTCCCTGTGATCTTGTGACTATTGAGAATTATGAAATGTCAAAAGTGTTAAGTCCGTAATTCACAAATCACTGTTCACTGTATTTGGTAAACGAGTGCTCATTATCAATAGCTACAATTCTCAAGTGTCTAGCATATGAATCTTTTAACCAATAATTAGTTAGCAATTATTTACAATTTAAGGGAATGCTAGCTAATTGGTAATCAGTAGTTGCTTACGTAGACTAATTTCAGCACTTTAGGTTTGCATTGTCAGCTAGGCACTTGATTGTCAGGATACATAATAAAAAAACTATACTGAGAATGAGAGAGCTTGCATATGCAGCTTATCAAATATAACTTCTAAAGTATTAAGTCAAATCATTTACAATTTCAATAGATTCTGGCTATTGATAATCTCTCCTTTGCTAATCTGAATCATTCTTTGATTTAACGTTTAGTGTTATAATATTAACCAAGCGATATGCTCATACCTAGCCTAATTTAGCGTAGTTGTATCGAGACTGTCAAGTTTGTTGCTCAAGGCACGCTTCAGCTAAAGAGCTAAAATGATTAAGTGATTGTTGTGCTACGCACTGAACAATTTTCAGACCTTTAAATCAAATTAATTTCAGCACTTTAGGTTTGCGCTCCCTCAGCTAGGTACTTGACAGTCAGGAATAACTTGAAAAGTATTAAATCAAATTATTTCCAATTTCATTACATTTTAGCTTTTAGGAATCTCTCTTTTGCTAATCTGAATCATTGTTTGATTTAACGCTTTACAATTAAAATATATAAACCAAGCAAAATGCTTATACGCAGTCTAATTTGTATCTTGACTCTCAAGTTCATTGTTCAAGGAACGCTGCAGCTAAAGAACTAAAATGATGTAAGCAAGTACGAATTACCAATCACATGTCGTTTAAGGATATAATAGCTATTGGTAATCAGTACTTGTTTACCAAATTTCATTACTTTAGATTGTGTTGAAATAATAAGTCGTAATATATTGTTCACATAGCTATAATGCGTTCGAGGATTACTTTTTTGTGAATTGATAACACCACAACTTTCTTTAGCGGACCGACGCTTCATAACGGAACTCTGCTAACTAAACGGAACATGCGCGAGGCCCGACTCGAACAACAGAAGAATGAAATACGCCATCTGTGTCGCGAAATCTCAACAATCCCCCACTTTCGTGACACATTATCCTGCTTTTACTTTTCATTTTTATATGTCTTAGTTTACGCTATCTAAACCTATCATTTTAATACATTCTTCATGCTTCTTAGAATTTAATCCTTTGGTAAGTATATCTGCTGGGTTTTCGTTCGTCCGTACATGTAATACTTTCATCAGACCTTCGTCGACTTTTTCCCTTACTAGATGATAGGATATATCAATATGTTTCGACCTCGTTTTGTCCATCCTACTGACTGAAAAGACTATTGCAGCTCTATTGTCGCAAAACATGTGAATTCCTGTAAAATAATCTAACAAATTAAGTTCATCCAGTACCATTTTGAGCCATACAATTTCTTTGACTCCATGTGACATTGCCACATATTCTGCTTCCATTGTTGATGTCGATATGGATTTTTGCTTTACCGATCTCCAATGAAATACATTGCCTGCTATCTTAATAAGCAGACCTGAAAATGAATGTCTGCCATCTAAATCGCCTCTCCAATCTGCATCAGTATATATAACAATACTTTTATCTCCGTTAGCCTTGTACTCCAATCCATAGTTTATCATTTTACTTAGGTATCGTAATACATGTTTGACTTGATTCCAATGTTGTCTGCCTGGGTTGACGTTATACTGTGACAACTTCGTAACAGCATACAATATATCTGGTCTAGTATAAACCGCTAAATGCATTAACGACCCTATTGCGTCTCTATACGGCACATTGCACATCTCTATCTTCTCTTCTTCACTTTTAGGGGACAATTCCTTGGATAGAAGAATTCCTGGCTCAAGTGGTGTACTTGCTCCTCTACATTCTTCCATCCCATATTTCTTTATAATGGATTTTATATAGGGCTCTTGTGTTAAACGCATGTTTCCCTCTATGTCTCTATCTATTCTAACCCCTAGTATAAACGAGATTTCACCTAAATCCTTGGCTTCATATTTTTGGATGACCTTCTTGATTATTTCGTTAACCTTCTTTAATCTCGAGAGCATATTAATATGTCATCAACATATATAACTAAGATCGTTCCATCGTCCATCACATAAATGCAATTTGAGGATTTCAATCTTCTAAATTGGCAACTCAAAAGAAAGGGCATAGCCGGATAAGAACGGCAAAAGTGCCCCCGGCCCAAAAATAATTCTCTCTTGCTCCACAGTTTCCTCTTCAAAACAAAAATTTTTTCTCAAAATACCAGCCTTGTAACCCTTTCCGTTTAAAGGTTCTAAGCAAAAATGTGTTTTTCTGTTTTTATTTGATTTCCTTAATAATATTGCATGTAGAATTTTCTCGATTATTTTTTACGATCTTACTAATAAAATGTATCACATGTAATTTTTCTAGATTTTTTCATTAATCCGTAAAAAAATCGGGTTTTTGGTGTGATTTATTCGGGTGTCAATCACGCAAAAATTACACAATGTGTCTTTTTTGCATACAATTACACTCTATTTTTTCCGATTTTTCGATTTGGTGCTTCAATGTTGAAAAAAATAGAAACTAATTTTAGTTGTAATTTTAGTATATTTGCTCGATCAACTGAAAAAAGTAACTAATTTAAGAGTAAAGAATAAATAGTAAAGAAGTAAAGAATAGACAGAACAGTAGAAAGAGCAAAGTAGTTTCATGGTGAGCGCGCTGAAAATGCTCACGCCTGTGCCGATTTATGTGGCTCCCATACTAGCCATATCGAACGGTCTGAACATCAGTCATGAGTATTTCCGAGCGATAAAAGATTCGTTAAAAGACGAATCGTCTGTTAAAGGATACTTGCACACGTCCTTCAAATGGCACCACAGTGAGTCTCTTACTTATATTTGCGCCGCCTCCGAAAAGTTGCAGAATATTTAGGCTTAATGCAAATTTCTGTATCCATGACAACAAGAAGTTATTTTTTACTTTTCAGGGCATTTTTTGTGTTGCTTGTTTTTTCTTTTCAGCTCTCTGGAACTCTGTCAGTTTTCGAAGTCGGGCACATTTTTTTAAATATATTTTTTTATGTAATGCTTTTTAGTATAGGGAATCAATAAATTGATGGTTCGTGGTCGATTTCATTTTGAATTTCATCGTTGCACTGGTGTAACAGTTATAGACGAAGAAATGTAGCCGAATTTGTTGAAGAAAGAAAAGTTTGTACATTCCGAAATTTATGCAAGAGGGTGTGCCGCGAGAACTATCCTTATAAGTTACCAATCGACAATGGAAAGTTCGGTGTTTATGCAATAATAGTTGTTAATGTTAAAGAATTTCGGACACATTTATATTGGGGCAAAAGTGCGAGCATCCTCTATAAGATATAAAAGGTTTCATCCCGATCAGTCCATCCATCTCGGAAATATCGCCGGACAAACGAAATTTGTAGTAGAAACGTGAAATCAGCACGAAATTCGGTTTTTAAGCAATAACAATGGTTAATGTTAAACAATTTCGACAAAATTTATAATGGGACCAAACTGTAAGCATCCTCTATAAGATAGGCAAGGTTTCATCCCGATCGGTCCACCCATCTCAGAGTTCTCGCCGGACAAACATTAAAATGTGTAGAATAACCAACTGTAGAAGTTTCAAAATCTTGTCACATCAGATACCTAGATCAAGAACCGCTTTAGTTAGAGCATAGACGATCCATTACTTCATAGATGGCTCGATTAACTTATCAGGTACGTAGCTCACGAATCACGCAAGCAAAAAGGCTTAAATTGAATGAGCGTATTCCGAGCGTATTATCAATGGTTAATATACAGCAAGTAACTATGTCCAGTATTTCGGCAATAGTGCTAAATTAGATAGAAAAATGGGACCTTCAGACTCTGCTCAATCAATCTCAACGTAGCAAATGCAATCATTGCATATAGTTCTGAAATTGTTTAATTAAATAAAACTGCTGAAATTCAATGAAACACATTTGATTACCAATAATAGCTAGCCTATCTCTACATTACGAGTGATTGTACTCAATGAAGGGATAGTAAATAAAGAGACACACGTGTTGAAGCACGAAACGAATGTTCTAATCAACATCGTATCATGAATAAGCATTACAGAAAATGCAAGTTTCATAATTAACTGTACTTGCTTGTTACTGTAGACTAAACATTGCAGATAAAAATTCAAACTTAACAGTTGAAACTAAATACTAACCATTACATACTAGAATGAAGGGACAGTAATCAGAGGCACTCATATGTATGTTTAAGCATAGAGGAAGTGTCATTTATTCAAAAAGTATCAATGGTAATTATCACAAAAGGGTACTTAATTATTACATTATATACATATGTATATTTAATTACAGGCTGCTTGAAATTTGAAAGCTTAATCTAAAAATTAAACATTACATTTCTTATACTATCATTAAACTATTGTTGTGCCCTCACAGACACCCAACACACAAGCGCCTTACACATAACCATCTCTCGAACCACAGCGCCCAGTTGAACTTACGCTAACGTAGCATAAGGACAAAGTCCAAATGAATCAGGCAGCCTCGCCCGATCAACAGGGCGTGGCCCGTCCCAAAACTGCAAGCTCGGGGAAACCCTGAGCTGCCGACCTAGTATAAGAACTACCGCCGACATCCGAGCGCCTCTCAGATAAGCATTAGAGATAACTCTGTTAACACGTATGTGCTATCAACGTGCCTGTATCTTCGCAACTCAGTAATCGTCAATAAACCTGATCGCTGGACCATCCCGTGAATCCCAATTCTTTAACCGCTCACGAACTCCTAATCGCCTATCCCGCTACCGCCCTAAGCTTAAGGGGCTAGGCTACCTTCTCTACGGTAATGCAGGGTCGCTGTTTTACCGGCGAAATTGGCCCAAAATATGTGTTCGTGGGGCCACTTCCTGCTCGCTTATGTGACATAATTTTGGGTCCGGAAAGATTTCAATCGAAAGAGAAAAGTCCAATAGAGACCGCTCTGGTAGTAGTTTCATGGTATTACGTTATTTTTATACCAAATTAATCGTCTGAAGTCTACACATTTTCCAATATGGTCGCGAAATATTCTGACTTTTTGCTGAGATATATTTGTGTCATTCCCGTGTTTTCCTTCCAAAATAACTACCAGGGCGGTCTTCCTTATAAACTAAAGAACGCGCCAAGCTATATTTTATCTTGAAACTATAAGAAATAAAGTCGTAGGAAGTGGCCCCGTCTAACCCTGTGTTTTGTGGGATTTTGCCATAGTGTCGGTCACACAGCTCAATATTCGTGAGTACTTTAGTTCGCCCACGGGGAGCGAGATGGCACCTAATCGAGAGGGCTGTCGACACAGAACCAAAGCAATGTCAAGCAGTTTGCCAATAAGTTGCAGGTTATGCATGTGAGAGATGTATGCAGAATGACACTTCACCATGATATGATTCTAGGGAAACGCCCCATTTCGCTGTGAAATGTAATCATGAAGAGAAAAATAAACGTAGTATACTTGTCGTGGTTTTGGAACATTGTATTGTATTTTAGCATACAGGACTGTTTCAGAACAGAGATATGAAGAACAAACTTTCTTTCATAATTTGTATAAGAGGGTGTCGGCTGTAATAAACCATTGATGAACATAGCTATTTTATGTATGAACACATTAGCACAGTACTTTCAGACTCATGAACCTCGGAAACTGTTATGGTGTAACAGATCCCCAAAAATATCTTATACTTGAAATCACAGCCATCTGAGAGCAGACTGGCATCAGACTGGCAGCAAGGCAGGCAGACTCTAGCAGTCAGACCCATATCCATCTGTGACAGCGTATGTATATCAAACTGTCATCAGGGCTTGTCGTGCAAGCCCTGATAGTAAATGCTAGGCAGACGGATAGCAGATCTTGCTATGCGCAGCCTCCTGTGACAGAACAAGCAGATTTTAGCAGGATCTGCCACGCAGATTTGGCTATGAGGCCATGCATGTAAATGTAAATTTACATAACAGTTTTCTGCAAAGGATTTCTCCTGAAGGGATAGGCTAATCGAAACCTACTTTGAAAATAATGGAGACTATAATTGAATAGATAGGTATTTTTTATTTATTGATAATGGTATAATAGAAATTTTTGCCACCCTTTTGGTGGCGCCGATACTGCTCACGCCTGGTCCGACGCGATGACCTGGCGGGAGCGGTCCTGCCTGTGCTGTCGGCGTCGCGGCCGGAGAGGATTGCCGCCGCCGCTGCAATAATTCTATTCTGAAATTCATAAAAATAGAAAATTGTATTATTATCATATAAAACTATAGTATATCTAAAACCCGATACTAATGAATCAGCGACACATACCTCCTCCTCGGTGCGGTGCCACGAGCGCCTTCGCGCGGGTGCCCTTGGGGGCGAGCGGCTTCGCGCGGGTGATGTCGGGCGTCTTTTTAAGTCACCCATTCGCCTAGTTGTCGACACGGGCGACGACGCCGAACGGACCGGTGTTCGCCATCGCGTGAATGGGGACGGACGGGCTGGCGATCGGCGGGCCGGCGATCGCCGGGAGCGCGAGCGCGCCTGCTTTGGAGCCGCTAAGGGCGGCCAGCTCCGGTTTGGTGAGGGCGAGCATTCTCCCTCCTCGGTATATACCCTTTTCTCCATCTGTAACATAAAATAGAGAGATCGGATGAGCAAAATAGCGATTTGGTGAAAACAACTAAATTATCAGTGAGAGAAAATGTACTTACGGTCTGACCTGTTGCTTCAATGGCGAGGTAATGGTGAGAAGGCGTAACAGAAGACGGGCTTCTTCCTCCTTCGATCTTCTATTATTACTCTAAGTCGATGCAGATCGAGCGTCACCCACTACGCGAAACGATATATCGCTGCTTCGGATGATCACTTCATTGTTTTGTTCGTTGCAATAAAGACGTACAACGTAAGTGAGGTTTTATTCTCAAGTACGGAAGAGCATATACTCGTTCTAAAGAATACTGTGTATGCACTGTGTTTCTAGTAATTATCGTTTTGGTACGAAAGTGTTATAAATATGGAGCAAAGCGATAATTGTGTAAGTGATGTGAGTAAGAACTATTTGAAGGGAAAACCGAAGAACAAATCCTTGCGGCTATTTAGGAAGCGCTCGTCCATGAGCAAAAATGCCCGAGAACGGTAAGTTTTATCTTGTTGATGGCTTGTAAGATGCAAGTACGATTATCAACGACCACCAGGAGATTGTATTACGTTGCTATGCCCTAAAATGCTCTAATTACTTTCGTACATATTCCTAAAGTGTCTGATTATTATCAAAACAAGGACATCGTGTTATCTCATAGCAAATGCACATTTGTCGCGTTATACATAGTGATTCCGGTGGTGGAAACTCTGAGCCGCACCAGACTTACTCGCGCGTAATGTGCGTGTCGCGTACGACGCGCGGAGCCGAGTCAGCTGAGCGAGAGTGTAAAGGAGCGTATAAACGAGAGAGGGAGAGGGAGAGGGAGAGGGAGAGGGAGAGGGAGAGGGAGAGGGAGAGGGAGAGGGAGAGGGAGAGGGAGAGGGAGAGGGAGAGGGAGAGGGAGAGGGAGAGGGAGAGGGAGAGGGAGAGGGAGAGGGAGAGGGAGAGGGAGAGGGAGAGGGAGAGGGAGAGGGAGAGGGAGAGGGAGAGGGAGAGGGAGAGGGAGAGGGAGAGGGAGAGGGAGAGGGAGAGGGAGAGAGAGAGAGAGAGAGAGAGAGAGAGAGAGAGAGAGAGAGAGAGAGAGAGAGAGAGAGAGAGAGAGAGAGAGAGAGAGAGAGAGAGAGAGAGAGAGAGAGAGAGAGAGAGAGAGAGAGAGAGAGAGAGAGAGAGAGAGAGAGAATGAAGAATGAAGTTTATTAAGTTCTAGGGCATACAGGAAGTCCTCTCAGAACAAAACATAGTATAACGCAATTTACATACAGATGGAAGACGACACACGCAAGAAAACAAGAAAACGCACGCAGTGAGAGTAAGTGAGAGTTACAAATAAAGAAAAGAAGACCATAATAAGGTCAAATCAAATACAATAAAATAAAGAAAATAAAATGAAATAAAGTAGAAAAGATCGGATAAGCCCGAAAACGCCGCAAAAAGGAGAGGAGAGAGAAAGACAGTGAAAAATGGCTTAAGTCTACATAGAGGATGCAGAAATTGTTACACCTAGTCGTAGGTATTTAGTAGGAACGCCGCAAGTGAGTTCTTGAATGCCCACTCACTGTCGCATTCCCGGATACTCGCGGGGAGGGAGTTCCAGAGTAGGGGTCCTTGTACGGAATACGAGACCCCTAAGAAAGTGGTGCGATGAGTGGGCACCATAAGAAGGGTCCCTCTTTGCCGAGAGGGATACCCAGAGGAGCCTTGGACCCTAGGCGTGAGGAGCATCCTATAAGTTGAGCGGGGCGCAAACTTAATAGCCTTGAAGAGACTAAGGCCAAGAAATAGGAGACGCCTTTCCCTAACCTTCAGCCACGCGAGCCGCCGGAAAAACGGCGTGATGTGGGCGTCACGAGGAAGATCAAAAATATAGCGCACACAGGCGTTGAGCGCACGCTGTAGCCTAAGCTCAAGTGTCCCACTGATGCCCAGTAAAACCAGGCAACAGTAATCGAGGTGTGGCAGAATGAGGGAGGATACGAGCTTGATCTTTAGGCCCCGCGGCAACGCAGCACTGTGACGCCGGAGCCCCCCGCAAGCACACCATAGACCTTACTGCAGATGTGCCGAGTGTGATCCCCCCAGTCAAGAGTGGGCGATATGTGCAGACCCAGCGAGACGACCCGAGAGCCATACGGGATGGGTATACCGTCCATCTGAACCAGAGGGGCACCGGCAACATGCTGCAGGCCAAGGGCACGAGCAGAGCCCAACATCAAGCACTGCGTCTTAGAAACGTTTAATTTGAGAGAGTTCATGGTGGACCAGGCAGAGACGCTGGCAAGGTCAGAATTGATCCTTGTAATTGCGCCTTCCAGATCTTTGTAAGGCGCGGAGATGTACAATTGCACATCATCCGCGTATTTGACCACCTTGGAGTAGAAGATAGAAGAATTAAGATCGTGGATATAGAGAGAAAAGAGGAACGGCCCAAGGACGGAGCCTTGCGGCACGCCCGAATGGACCGGGGAGAATCGAGAGGTAGACCGTCCGATTCTGACTGCCTGCACCCTATTCGTGAGGTAAGACCAGATCCACCGTAAGACCGGAAGAGAGAGATTGAAAGAGTAGAGTTTGGAAAGTAGAAGAGAGTGGTCTACGGTGTCAAAGGCCTTAGAGAAGTCAAGACACACCAGGATTGTGACCATCCGCTGATCAGCAGCAAGACGGACGTCCTCCAGGAGTGTCAAGAGAGCGGTTTGTGTGGAGCGGTTTTTGACAAAACCATGTTGCGAGGGGTCCAACTTCCCAGAGCTATCGAGGAAACTCTGAATGTCAGTGAGAACCAACCTCTCAAGGATTTTAGAGAGCTCAGGAAGGATAGAAATAGGGCGAAAATCGGCAGGCACAGAAGCGTTCGGTTTTTTAGGTATAGGGGTAATGAAAGAGCGACGCCAGGCGTCAGGAAAGATAGAAAAAGTGAGAGAAGAGTTGAAGATTTGAAGAATAGTAGGATAGATAGCCGGAAAAGACAGAGAAAGAAACCTCGCACTCAGCTCATCCGAGGGCGAGATAGACGAGTTAGTAAGGCGCAAAGCGCGAGCAAGACTCTCCTCTGTAACAGGAGAGAAATAAAAAGACGTATCGTCAGAGGGACAGCTAGACAGAGACAAACATGCGGGGACGGCCGGTGGAGATGAGGCGTGAGCCGAGAGGAAAAAGGTGTTAAGAGTGTCCGGAGACAAGTGAGTGGGAGCGGAAGTACGAGAGGGAGGAAGAACACCGAACGATCTTAGCTCGCGCCAAACTTCGTTCGGGTTAGTAAGGCTAGAGAACCTGTCGAAGAGAAAAGCAGATCTAGCTCGCGCCAGAAGAGCTTGAACTCTATTTCGACAGGCTTTGTATTGTACCCGCAAGTCCGGATTTCCAGTTCTGATATAGGATCTCCTGAGCGCGTCACGAGAACGCATCTCGAGACGAATCTCCGGAGTGATCCAGGGAGCAGGTGGCCGTCTAACACGCAGGGGTCGAAGAGGGGCATGCTCATTCAAAACTTGGAGCAAGCCAGTGTTGAGGTTGTCAACCAACAGATCCACGCTACTCTCACAAGCGTACGTAGTAAGACGAGCGCAGCTAAGCTGCGAGATATCATTGAGTAGCGCATCACGGTCGATTGATCCATACCTCCGACGAAGGTCATTGAAAGGAGCAATACGTGAAGTTAGTGCGTATTCTAGTGAGATGAAATCATGGTTAGAGCAGTGAGGCTCTCTACTTTGAGAGAAAGAGACAACCCTGCTAGATTCGTCAACAAGCGCAAGGTCAAGCCAAGTGGAGGAAGTAGAAGTATGAAAAGTTGGAGAGTAAGGAATAGAGTAGAGATTGAGACGAGAAAAGAGGTCTCCAAGGTAGCCAGAGTCAAAAGAAGAGGAACCCATGTCCGCATTCCAATCGCCAAGCACTACCTTGTTAGGGTAGTCCGAGACAATGTCAGCGAACAAGGGCTCGAAGAGAGAAAGAGGAGCGTGCGGGGGCCGATAGACGACCCCGAGAAGAAGGGAGCCCGCAGAGGGGATTACCACCTCTGCGAAGAGAAATTCGGGACCAGGAGCCTGAGAAACTAGAGAGGAAAAGGAAGACGCAACAACTGAGGATTTGAAGCTACTACGAGTATAAAGACAGACGCCACCACCCATTCTGCCACGTCTGTCACTTCTCACCCATTCTGCCACGTCTGTCACTTCTGAGTAGCGAATAACCGCGGACAGCGCATTGAGAATCTAAGTTAGATGGGGAGAGCCACGACTCCGACACCGCGACTATGTCGTAATTAGCAGAGAGGATGAAAGAGGAGAGAGAGCTAAAGTGCGCAGTGAGGGATTGGGCGTTAACATGCCCAAGACGAATGATAGTGGGGGCGACGGGGGGGCGCAAGAGCGAGGCGTGCGCATCAAGCTCTCATGCGAGCTTAGTGTCTACCTCAGCCAAAGAGGTGATACGCACAGGCGGGCAAGTAGGCGTTTTCTTGACGAAAACGCTACCCTCCCGATGCCAGACACGCGAGAATCCACGCTCGCGCGCAAGCGATCTACAGCGCTTGAGTATGGAAGATACTCCCCGAGGCAAAAATTCGTTGACGTAGATAAGGCGCGAAGAGTATCGCGGATCAACGGCAGAAGCCGGGAGATCGCGCTTGGCGCGCTTGGCGGCGAGGATGGCATTACGCAACGCGCAGTTCGCCAGTCGCACCCGAAGAGTACGCGGACGCTCAGGAGTGGGGGTACCACGGAGGCGAGAGACCGAGACGATGTCTGCGGTAGAGAGAGGGGTCCCAAGCGCCTGCGCAAGGCAAACCACGTGGGCACGCAGATCTTCGTCAGGGGACTCCGGGAAACCAGAAATTGCCAGATCCGCAGACAGATTAGCCACCTCCAATCTCGTGAGGCGAGCCGTGGCAGAGTCTGCTAAGGAAGGTGCCGTAGTCCTAGCCGCCTGTGCTAGCCGCAATTCAGACCGAAGCCCATCGAGAGAGGAGTTTACGGAGGAGGAAAAATCCGCCAGTTGAGCCTGGGTCACCGCCGCTCTAGACTGGGTCTCAAGAGTCGTGGTCCGCTTTTCGAGGCTGTTAAGTTGGTCAGCTTGTTTCTCCGTGGTGGCAGACATCTGCTTCATCCAGTCACGTATCTCTGAGACATGGGCACGCTGCTCAGCCATAAAGCTGGCTAGCGTGGCAGAGAGGTTGTTGATGGCCGCGGCAATGGAAGAAGCTGAAGAAAACGGAACAGGGTCCGAAGACTGCGACGTCGAGGGCAGTGGTTGAGAAGGTGGAAGAGGCACCAGAGGCTGCGAGACAGGCGAAACAGGCGAGGAGGGCACCACATCAGCAGAAAGAAGCAGGACCTGAGCAGGCGTCAGGGCACCTTTACACTCGGGGTCCTTATGTAGCTTGAAGCAGCCAGGATGTAGCGGTATGCTGCACCGGGGACACTGCACAACTTCTCTCTTAATGCCTTTCCTACACTGGATGCAGACGATGTCAGGCTCCTTATAGTGAGAAGTCTTGCTATCCGGAATCTTCTTTCCAGCCATAACCCCAAAGATGACAGCCGTGATAGCAGACGGTTGCAGACAGTCAGTAGGGGGCCGAGAGAGTAGCCACTAAGGTGTAGGCGTGGCGGCAGGTGCTCCAGCAAAATTTGAAAAGCACAGAAGGCGTAACAGAAATATTCTTCACCACCGTAGATGGGGTTAGAAAATCTGCCAAAATTAGCCGCAGAAAGAACACTCGAGATCTCGTCGGCTAGAGAAGTGCCGAAAGTGGTTAATAGGCCAAAATGGAGCAGGCCGAACGAGAAGTCGAGGAGATACCTGCAAACAGCCCCACAGGGCAGAAAACAGCAGTAACTAGGCCAAAAGCAGGAGCAGCAAGACGGCGCATGCAATGTACTCACAAGAGAGAGAGAGAGAGAGAGAGAGAGAGAGAGAGAGAGAGAGAGAGAGAGAGAGAGAGAGAGAGATTAGATTAGATTAGATATTTATTATGTTCTAGGGCTCGCAAATAGCCCTCTAAGAACAAAAACAGTTATACATCAAGTGTGGTAGAGAAAAACAGGTAGAGAGAGAATACAGAAGCACGCTAATAAAAGCAAGAAAAAAAAAAACCTAAGTCTAAAACTAAAACTAAAAACTAAAAACACGCAATAGATAATAGTAAGCACAAACAAGGAAAAATCAAGAATAAAAATAAAGGTTAACATAAGTAACGGAAAAACATAACCCCAGCAGCGTCGCCAAAAACAAGAAGAAAGAAGAAAAAAAAAAAAAAATTAAGACACCATATAAGACGATAGTAGGAGAGCCGTAAGTTCCCTCTTGAAACCCCCCTCGGAGTCAGCCTCCCGGATGTTAGGTGGGAGGCTGTTCCAGAAAAGGGGGCCCCGCACCGAGTACGAGGCCCCATAGAATGCGGTACGATGGACCGGCACAACAAGGAGGGGACCCCTTCGACGTGAGGGGTAGGCCGCCGATTCCTCCACTCTGAGAGAGACAAGATCCCGCAGCACGCCAGGTGTCTTGGCTTGTACAGCCCGGAAAAGAGTAAGCCCCAGAAAAAGGAGGCGTCTTTCCCGCACCTTCAGCCAGCCCAGACGCAGATAGTATGGCGTAATATGCGCGTCGCGAGGAACGCCAAAAATATATCGCACGCAGGCGTTTAGCGCACGCTGTATCCTACCTTCTAAGGCAACACTGATGCCCAGTAAAGCCAGGCAACAGTAATCCAGGTGTGGCAGAATGAGGGAGGATACGAGCTTGATCTTTAGGCCCCGCGGCAACGCAGCACTGTGACGCCGGAGCCCCGCAAGGACACCATAGACCTTACTGCAGATGTGCCGAGTGTGATCCCCCCAGTCAAGAGTGGGCGATATGTGCAGACCCAGCGAGACGACCCGAGAGCCGTACGGGATGGGTATACCGTCCATCTGAACCAGGGGGGCACCGGCGACATGCTGCAGGCCAAGGGCACGAGCAGAGCCCAACATCAAGCACTGCGTTTTAGAAACGTTTAATTTAAGAGAGTTCATGGTGGACCAGGCAGAGACGCTGGCAAGGTCAGAATTGATCCTTGTAATTGCGTCTTCCAGATCCTTGTAAGGCGCGGAGATGTACAATTGCACATCATCCGCGTATTTGACCACCTTGGAGTAGAAGATAGAAGAATTGAGATCATGAATATAAAGAGAAAAGAGGAACGGCCCAAGGACGGAGCCTTGCGGCACGCCCGAATGGACCGGGGAAAATTGAGAGGTAGACCGTCCGATTCTGACTGCCTGCACCCTATTAGTGAGGTAAGACCAGATCCACCGTAAGACCGGGAGAGAGAGATTGAAAGAGTAGAGTTTGGAGAGTAGAAGAGAGTGGTCTACGGTGTCAAAGGCCTTAGAGAAATCAAGACACACCAGGATTGTGACCATCCGCTGATCAGCAGCAAGACGGACGTCCTCCAGGAGTGTCAAGAGAGCGGTTTGTGTGGAGCGGTTTTTGACAAAACCATGTTGCGAGGGGTCCAACTTCCCAGAGCTATCGAGAAAACTCTGAATGTCAGTGAGAACCAACCTCTCAAGGATTTTAGAGAGCTCAGGAAGTATAGAAATAGGGCGAAAGTCGGCAGGTGCAGAGGCGTTCGGTTTTTTAGGTATGGGGGTAATGAGAGAGCGACGCCAGGCGTCAGGAAAGATAGAAAAAGTGAGAGAAGAGTTGAAAATTTGCAAGACAGCAGGGTATATAGCAGGGAAAGAGAGAGAAAGAAACCTCGCACTCAGCTCATCCGAGGGCGAGATGGACGAGTTAGTAAGGCGCAAAGCGCGAGCAAGACTCTCCTCTGTAACAGGAGAGAAGTAAAAAGACGTATCGTCAGAGGGACAGCTAGACAGAGACAAACATGCGGGGACGGCCGGTGGAGATGAGGCGTGAGCCGAGAGGAAAAAGGTGTTAAGAGTGTCCGGAGACAAGTGAGTGGGAGCGGAAGTACGAGAGGGAGGAAGAACACCGAACGATCTTAGCTCGCGCCAAACTTCGTTCGGGTTAGTAAGGTTAGAGAACCTGTCGAAGAGAAAAGCAGATCTAGCTCGCGCCAGAAGAGCTTGAACTCTATTTCGACAGGCTTTGTATTGTACCCGCAAGTCCGGATTCCCAGTTCTAATATAGGATCTCCTGAGCGAGTCGCGAGAACGCATCTCGAGACGAATCTCAGGAGTGATCCAGGGAGCAGGTGGCCGTCTAACACGCAGGGGTCGAGGAGGGGCATGCTCATTCAGAACCTGGAGCAAGCCAGTGTTGAGGTTGTCAACCAACAGATCCACGCTACTCTCACAAGCGTTCGTAGTAAGACGAGCACAGCTAAGCTGTGAGATATCATTGAGTAGCGCATCACGGTCGATTGAACCATACCTCCGACGAAGATCATTGAAAGGAGCAATACGTGAAGTTAGTGCGTATTCTAGTGAAATAAAGTCATGATTAGAGCAATGAGGCTCTTTACTTTGAGTGTAAGAAACAACCTTGCTAGAATCGTCAACAAGCCCGAGGTCAAGCCAGGTAGAGGAAGTAGAGGTATGAAAAGTGGGGGAATAAGGGATAGAATAGAGATTAAGACGAGAAAAAAGGTCTCCAAGGTAGCCGGAGTCGAAAGAAGAGGAACCCATGTCCGCATTCCAATCGCCAAGCACCACCTTGTTAGGGTAGTCCGAGACAATGTCAGCAAACAAGGGCTCGAAGTGAGAAAGAGGAGCATGTGGGGGCCGGTAGACGACCCCAACAAGAAGGGAGCCCGCAGAGGGAATTACCACCTCTGCGAAGAGGTATTCCGGGCCAGAAATTAAAGAAGAAGAAGAAGAAGACGCAACTACAGTGGAAGAGTAAGAATCACGAATATACAGACAAACGCCTCCACCCATTCTGCCATCCCTATCACACCTGAGGATCGAGTACCCAGGAAATCCATACTGGCTGTCGACGGTGGACGCAGAGAACCATGTCTCAGAAACCGCAATGACATCCAAGCGTGAACGTGAAACGAAGGCCGTGAAGCGGCCGAAATGAGCAGCGAGGGACTGGGCATTAAGGTGCCCAAAGCGCAGTGTGGTGGAGGAGACAGCGGACACAAGTGGCGACGTACGGGGGGCAGGTCTTCACGCGAGCTTAGAGCCAAAGTCTTGCTCAGAGTCAATCCGGACGGGAGGGCTGGAGTCCGTCTTCTTGACATAGACGCACCCATCGCGGTGCCACACTCGTGAGAAGCCGCGTTCGCGGGCAAGCGCACGACAGCGCTTTAGGAACGAGGCGACTTCACGTGGCAGAAACTCGTTCACATAGATGGAGCGAGACGGGAATGAGGAGTCAATCGCGGACGCAGGGAGGTCGCGTTTAGCCCGTTTGGCAGAAATGAGTGCGTTCCGCACGGCGGAGGAGACGAGCGTGACGTGCAACGTTCTCGGCCGATCAGCGGAGGGGGTCCCACGCAGGCGCGATACCGCAATAATATCACGATCGCTCAGAGGGGCACCTAGCGCTTGCGCGACACGCAAAACATGAGACCTGAGATTCTCCCCAGAGGTCTCAGGGAAGCCAGAGATGGCCAGCTCAGCAGACCGAGACACAACCTCAAGACGCGAGAGGCGGGTAGCGAGAGCATCGTTAGGAGAGGTTAGGACAGGTAGCTGACGCTCACCTAGGTCCTTAACATCCTTGCGCAGGTTGTTGAGCGAGACCGCGAGGCTATCTACCTGCGTTTGAGAGGGGCCAGTGTTGACTTTGGCCTCCAGCGCACTAGTTCGCTTTTCCAGCCTTTGCAGTGCCTCAGAGTGCTGCGTTGAGGTGGACGACAGCTTCAGGACGCAGGCCTTTAGATCCGCAGTTTGCGCACGCTGCTCGGCCATGAAGTTAGTCAGCGTGGTGGTGAGTTTGTTAATAGCCTCAAGAATTGAGGCTTGAACAGTGGCGGCGGAGTCAGCGGCTGGCATCGGTGTGAGCCCAGGAGGCCCAGAAAGAGATGACCCAGATGACACAGGCAGAGCGGAGGCGGAGGGTTCCAGTGAGGCAGTCGGAGACGAAGACGATGATGCTGACGGCATAGGGCCTTCCTTGCAGCGCCGCTCCATGTGCACTTTAATGCAGCGCAGATGCCCGGTGGCATTGCACCGGGTGCAGAAAGTCACCTCCTTTTTAATCTCCTTTTTGCAAAAGATGCAAGAAGGAAATTCCATCGGCACTGTAGGTGGCGCCATAGCAGGTGTCAGGATGAGCAGGTGGCAGCCGTGTAAACAGCGGTGTGGGTGGCAGCACCGATGTGACGGAAGGCCAGAGGGCGCCCGGAGTGAGAGGTGACACCAAGATTTTGAAAATCGCAGAAAATAACAGAAAATCTTCGCCACCAGTAATGGGGGTTAGAAATTCTGTCATAAGGAGCCACAGAAAGAAACGTCGATTTCTCGTCGGCTAGAAAAGGGCCGATGGAGATGAATAGGCCAAAATAAGGCGGGCCGAATCGAGAAATCGAGGTGTACCTGTAACAGGCCCCGCAGGGCAAATAAACGCAGGAATCCGGTCGAAAAGTAGGAGCACAAAGAAGCGTGTGTTATCTACTCACGAGAGAGAGAGAGAGAGAGAGAGAGAGAGAGAGGGGGGGGGGGAGTACATATTACTGTTTAGGGCTGACTTTTTCAGCTCCTTACATTCATACATTCTTTCTACCGTTTCAGTACATACCTAACATACCATTTTCCTACCTGCACCCACGCATTCTCACACTTTCACATTACACGTTTCTATATACATGAGTATATAAATGACTAGACTTCCGCTTTACTCTCTTACCAAGTTTGTAATGTACTTGCAATATATACAGACAGTACTTACTGCTATGTTCATATATATATTTTCTGTCCTTTATAATACTAATACTAAGACAATGACCCGTCATATATATACAAATTTTTATTTTACTTTATCATTTCGACAAATTTGCCGTTTGCGTAGTACTGCTTCCATACTTATCTACTCTTGTATTACATGTCAAATTTCTACAACCTATCTTGTCTCATTGTCTTAATATGTTCTTTAAGTCTTTGTTTAAAATTTTTTATATTGTTTATACATTTCATTTCCTTTGGTATTTCATTATATAGTTGAAAGCCTCTATAGAATAACGTTCTTTGCGCCGCAAGTGTTCTTTTACGAGGTATTATTATGTTTGTACTTTGTCTGGTGTTCTGCCTATTTTCTGATTTCGCATATGCGATTTTTTCGCACATCTCTGGTGCCACATTCTGGCATCTCATTTTATGAACCAGTACGATTACATTGCGTTTTATATATTCGTTAATCGTTAAGTATTTTAGAGTGTCAAGCATTTGACCTATCGGGGTACGTATATCGCACTGGAGGATCGTTCTCATTGCTCTATTTTGCAGCTTTTGTAATTTTTCAATGTCAGTCTTATTGGCATATAATAATATCGTAGAGCAGTATTCGATTTGTGGCGCAATCATCGATTTGTATATTACATTTCTTGTGTCTGAGCTTACATATTTGCCTATCCTATTTAGTAGTCCTAACTTGTTGCTTACTTTTCCTTCTATATATTTTACGTGTTTGTTTAATTTAACATATTCGTCTAATACAACTCCTATATATTTAATTTCTTGTCGCCTTACTATTTGTTGGTTCCTATAGCCTATATACTGTGACGTTACGTTTCGACGTAAGTCACAAAAAGGCTATCTCCACCCGTTTAAAACTAGCGCCGCGCGATATTAGAGAAGAGCGTCTCCAATCAGGGAAATCCTATCGATCTGACGACAATATTAACGACTGCGAATTCGTCTGAGCCAACAAGGGAGAAGCAAACCAGGGACGACCATCAACCCACAGCACCCCAAATCGCTAAATCTGCCAGCCCAGAGGAACTCGGCCCGACCAGGGTGAACATTAAGGGGATCAGCAGTCTCCGATGGCATCCGAAGACGACCGGTCACCGTTGGAGGAGCCGGGTGGTGAGGCAAGCGACCCCGAGTTGCCCTTGCATCGTGGGAGGCTTGACCAATTGTCGTCTCGACGAGGCAGGGTTGGCGCTCAGAGGGCCTACGGCCCTGGCGTCGTTCACCCGAGGGCACAGCGAGCCCTGCGCGCGCGGTAGGATCCAGCGACCAATAGAAATCGATTTCGGGGACAAAGGCGGCTAGGCGAGCGTTAGGGAATAGCGCGCAGAATTCGGCACTCTTGTGCTGACTGTCGAGGCGAGCGAAAACTAGCGAAGTACTACCGTATCGAGGCTACCGAACTAACGCACAAAGGAAGGAAGGAAGGAAGGAAGGACATTAGCGTTCCCCAAAATCCTCCTTACTAGCGGCGTGCTCTCATCAGCGACTAATAACCAGCGGTAAGCGAACACCTGTCCACTCTAGCCTTTGTGAGGGACTGACTGTTGGTGAGATCCCAGCTAGAGATTCGCTGTTTCTCGGCCCTTAAGGCCTTCTCGCTTTTCGACTGTAAGTTTCCATTTTCGATCTGTTGTCTAGATCTTATTCTTAGCCTCAATTCTTTCCTGTACTATCGATTATGTAAACTGAGATCTTCCTGCGGGCTGACGAAGTCAGCCAAGAGTCAATTGTAGAAAATCTGTAGAATTCTGAACACCGAGAATTCGGGAAATCTATTAGCGCCGATCATCCGCGTTGAGCTAGCGAACATCCAACTGTAACTTCGACTATTCTAACTCGCAGCCACGTGCTTCGCCCGAGGTTGCTAATGAACACCTCGAGCGAAGGCCTCTTTCTCTGCTTCATTGTCAAAATAAAACATCAGTATTAGCTCAATCTTGGCTTGTTCACTCGTGTCGAACCCACGTGCTCTCCTTGTTGTCTGATCTAGCCGAAGCACCTGTTTGGCCGTCTCGGGAGATTCAATGTGGCCGTTCTCTTTGCGATTCTTGTGAGATTTTGAGTGGCATCTTCGATGCCTGGCGCCCATTTTTGTGATACTAGAGGATAGTTGGCTTCGAATCTCCCGGGCCGAAGTATCGGGAAAAGTATCGTCCAGAGAGAAATATAAGAGATGGGAAATTCAGTTCTCCCCATAATCTATCTATGATCTAGCTATTAACCAGTAAAGTAAAACTATTCTTTTCTCATATTCTCGAGTCTAGCGAAACAGCGAGACTCGAGAATATTTCTTTATTTTCCTGATAATACATGTCTCTATCTTGGTTCATTTGTTCATTTTTGAATATCATATAGTATGTTTTGCCAGGGTTCACAATCATGCTATTACTACACATCCATTTGTCTAATTGTTTCATCGTTTCATTTAGTTTTCTCTCCATATTATTCATACATTTATCAGCTACATATAGTACGGTATCATCTGCAAACATTCTGATGTTGCAGTATTGGTTTAAATGCTGTTTGAGGTCATTTATGTATAGTATGAATAATATGGGTCCTAGGACAGAGCCCTGTGGAACACCAAATCTTACTTCTTTTTCGTCTGAAGAAATTCCATTTACAACGGTTTTTTGCATCCTCTTATTCAGATAACTACGGAACCAGTCTAATGCTTTGTTTGTAATGCCATATTGTTCTAATTTTTCTATTAGCGTTTGTCGGTTTATCGTTTCAAAAGCACGTCTATAATCAATAAATACTGCACCTACATAATTTTTGTTACTTATTTCTGTTGTCCAATCATGTAAAATTAATTGCAATGCAGTTTCACAAGAAAACCGTCTTCTAAAACCAGCTTGTTCCTTGCACACAATATTATTTTCTTCGATAAATTTGAGAACCTGTTCTGCCACGGCCATTTCTAAAAGTTTCTCTACTATCGGGAGCTGATTTATTGGTCTAAAATCACTTGCCTTATTTGAGTTTGCTACTTTTGTTATCGGCGTAACTGTTGCTATCTTTAATATTTCAGGAAAAGTGCCTTCAGAGAGTGACTTATTGAATATTCCAAGAAGTTCCTCTCCTATAGATTCAAATACGTTTTCTATGATCTTCTTATTTATCCCATCTGTTGTAGCTTTATTTTTATCCAGCTTGTTTATGAGTTCTCTCAGTTTGTCTGTATCAAGTTGTTCAAATTTGTTCAGAGTATTTATATTTTTGCTATTGTGATTTGATAACTCAGGTTTGCTTGTATTCCCTATTTCCATTTTGACCTCTTCTGATTTAATAATGTTCTCTATGCTGTTTATGAAATATGTATTAAATTTATCTGCTAGATGTTTGTCATCTTTAATATCCTTTTCTTCATTTTCGAATATAATGTTTTTAATGTTTATGCTTGTCGACTTGTTTTTTCTTAGTAGGTTATTTATTGTTTTATACATCTGTTTCGGGACTTTTCTTTTGTCCATTATTTCTTTCTCATAATACGCCTTTTTTGCATCTCTGATGATTTTCACTATCATATTTCTTATACTTTTGTATTCAGTCCAATACTTACTTTCATTTGTGATTTTGAATTTTATGTACGTTTGGTCTCGTATTTTTATTTTCGCTTTTATTTCTGATGAAAACCATTTCTTACTCTTGTGTTTGATATTTATTTCCTGAAGTGGGGCAAGTTCGTTTATTGTCGTATTTATTAAATTGTTTAAATTTTTGATTCTATCGTTCAATTCTATATTTTCGTTTCGCCTGGTTTCCCCATGGCATTCGCTGCTTTTTAATTTTGTTTGCCAATTTATGTATTTTTCCTGTAGCTTATTTCTGAATATGTCATTTTCTACTTTCGATACGTTCCTTTTTAAAATCTTGTTACTTTGCTGGTTTTTGTTCTCTTTATTGTTTTCTTCTAAACGTATAGTTATCCAAGCATGGTCCGAGATCTTTGGCGTGTCTTCTACTATGCAGTTTAATTTATTGTTGCTGAAAATAATATCAATTAAGGATTTACTACCTTCAGTTACTCTTGTTGGATTGGTTACAAGTTGTGTCATTCCCCTCATCAAAAATAAGTGTCTCAATTTGCTCTCATAGCAACTGTCTTTTAGAAAATCTATATTAAAGTCCCCCATTACTATAAGGTTGTCATTTTTTAATAATTTGTCGCATTTATCGTCTAAGAAATCTAAAAATGTCTTGTGTGACGCATTTGGTGAATGATACCAGTAACTTTCCACTGTATTCCAAACATTGTATGTGAAATGATATACTCCAATAATTTTTTTCTTGCATATCTATAGATATTATTCTGTATTTAGTGGTTTGCCTGATATATACCACAATACCGCCTGTATGCTTATTCTCTGAATTACATCTTATAGTATCAAATCCATTTATTCGAATTTCGTCATCACTAATTGTTTTTGTAATTCTTGCTTCCCAGCATGCTAGAAGATCTATATCTTTTCTCTTCAGTATTATTTCCTCTATTTGATCGATCTTATATCTTAAACTTTGTACGTTAATGCCTGTCATTGATTTAAAATTGTTTGATTTTATCTTCTTTTGTTGCTATTCTGTGGCTCTTATTTTATTGCAAATTCTTATATAGTATGGACAGTTTCTGTCAGTCGCTGCGTGTTTGTCATTTATATCTTCTAGTGCATATTTTGCTTTGTGGTTTGTGCAATTTATGCACTTTTTTGCTCTCTTTATATTTATATTGGGGCAATCTCTAGAGTTATGGTTTTCAGCACATTGATTACACGTTATTTCTTTATTGCATGTTTGGTGTGTATGACCATACCCCCAGCAATTGAAACAACGTTTTACGTTAATAACGTCGTGCACTTTGCATCTCTGCCATCCTATATAAAGATTTCCTTCTTGTATCAGTTGTTGTTGCTCTATGCCACTCATTTCTAAAATTAATGTCCAGGCTTGGTTGCTTTCCTTTGTTCTTTTAAAATTTATACGTTTTATTATTTTAAGATTTGTATCCTTATTTAGAACATTGTTTTGAGTTTTTATTGTATTTAGTATATCTTCATCTGTTTTTGTAAATTCTTCATAGTTTATACCTACTACCTTTACTCTTTGCTTTCTATTCGTTGTTTCCATTATCTGGACACCATTTCCTAATTTATTTAGTATTTCGTTTTGAAGTTTACTTTTCTCCTCTTTTTTATTGCAACATTTGATGATTACTGCTCCATTTTTGTTTGTCCTTATCTTGTTTATACCCACGTTTAGTTTCGTCAGGTCAACTCTGTCTTTTATTTCTTTTTCAATGTTCCTTGTGTTATTTGTATCTAGTGGCTTAACAATAACAGCAGCACTTTGTTGTTTAGTAGTTGTAGCATATGTGGATTTGTTTGTATTATTCTCTGGATTTTGTCTGGCCATTTTCAGCTCCTCCTTTAATTCTCTTATTTCGTCTTTCATCTCCTTTACTTTCAGTTCAAGTTGCTTTTCAAAGTGGTTTTTCAAGTCGTTTATATACCTTATAATCATGGAATTTTCGGATTCGTTTTCCACTTCAGTTTCTGATTCGCGTTTTCGCTTACTTCCATTTCGCATTTCCTGTCTATTTCTTTCCTTAACACAGATTGTGCATCCAATGATCTTACCATTCTTGTCATTATTTTCATACACGTTTCTAATGTTTTTACATCTCGCGTGGTATGCTCTTTTACAAAATTCACATTTCGAATCCTCATACACTACACACTTACATTCGCAGCATTTATTAGAGTTAAATGTATCTGAAACGGTAGTCATATTAAAATACTGTCAGTATGTCTATGGGGTTATGTTCTATGTCAATTCTTATTCTAATATCTTAAACTATTTAAGTCTACTGTACTTTCCTCTTATATTCTCTCTCTATAAGGCATCTAGACTTTTCGTTGTCGATGTCGTTATCGGTACTCGTCGTCTTGTTATTCTTTAGTTTTGTAGGCTGGTTATTCTGCTGTTCTCTTTCCTCTTTTCTACAGGTACGAGCTGGTCCTTTTAAACTGTCAGCTGGTGGTCAGCTGATCGTCGATATCTCCCAGCTGTCTTTGATTTCGCTCGCATGCCACTTAGTACACATTAATGTTACACAATATGCATTGTTTAACGTATGTACCGGCGTTGCGAGTGTTCTACAATAAAATTTCACTCGCACGTGCTGTATTAGTACATTGCTATTTTGGTTAGGGCAAGTGCTATGTTAATCAATGTGTATTTCCAATGTTATTAAATTGCGAGGTGATGAGGCTTTATATGTTGCAATATGCAACACGAAATAGATGACCCACTGGGTGCAATCTGATGTCCGTGCGTTTGCTGGTCTTGTTAAACAATGATATCCTTTTAGCGTTATTCGTAGCGTATCAGAACTCACCGAGAGAGAGAGAGAGAGAGAGAGAGAGAGAGAGAGAGACTCGTCGTAAAATATATGGGCTGCTCCGGCCTGACAGTCATTACAGTCTATACACTATTTCTCCTAATTGCCTTTTCTTGTTCAACTTCAAAATCATAAGAGATCAGACGGAATATTATTTATAAAAGATGGAGATAACCATAGTGCATCCCCCGGCGCTACGCCTGTTCCTCCTTTCTCGATTTCCAGTATTTTTTAGTGGCCTCAGGTTGCGTATGCATGTCGCTCAGGATTGTTCGTAATTGCCGTACTGTGCAATTATCGGACAGTCTTATTTTGCATGCTCGTTACAGGAGGTGCGAGAAGAAGAAGGCTCATCTGTTCCTCCAATCTTCTTCTCCATGCACGTCTGCAATAGAGAACAGAGAGTTTCCTTCACAGGAAGTGCAGGAAGAAATCGTCGAAGAAATAATCGAGGAAATCGAGGAAATCGTCGACGAAGAAATGGACGAAGGTGTCATTGAAGAAACTGTCGTGGAAATGTACGACACTTCGTTCGATCAACAAGAAAGTGGCAACGTAGAGAACGCAACTCGTGAAGAAGTTGGCTAGTCAAACGAGAATCGTACACTGTACACTGGAAACATCTCCAGATGTTTCTACTGCAGAAGAAACACAGCAAATGGAGAACGATCGGATTGAGCATGGCAGTTGCGATGATGATGACTGGATGAGCGATTGGCTCAATGATGCCTTGGAAGAGAGAACAGGAGCACCTGAACCGGAACAAGAAAGCATGCTGGAAAATGAAGAATCGCAAGAACACCCTGCACAAGCCGTTGCCCCGCGAGAATCAGCAGCACTCGTTCCCGATCAAACAGGACAACTGGACATCGACGAAGAGGATTGTTTGGTCGTCGAGAGAGCGCAGCTACCGCAGCCAGAAGAGTCTGTTGTCAAGGGTTTCGATATTGTCGACTTTACCTACCTCTTCCAGAAAATGAAAGAGCTCGCCACCCCCCCCCCCCCCCCCCCCCCTGGGTTGCGGTCTAGAACATATGAGGATAAGTGGATGCCGAAAAATAGGATTGAAGAAGATTTATAGGTTCCAGTGTGAAATGTGCCAATATGAGGCGTCAATACCATGCTTGCCGAATGATGAAAACAGAATGGATCTCAATCACAGCGCCGTCTCTGGAACAATGGTGACAGGTGGCGGATTTTGGCAATTGGAGGAAACTATGTCTCCGATGAACATACAATGTATGTCGAGGAAAATGTTTGAGAAGTGCCAGCAAAACATTATCGACGGATTCCAACTGGCTGCAGAGCGCGAAATGGCGGAAGCTGCGAGAGAAGAGAGAGAGATATAGCCATTACGAAAGGCGACGTGGATCCAACCCATGGTATTCCCATGATCACCGTCGTCGCGGATGGCAGCAGGCTCAAAAGAGTATATCGTGGTGGAGTCTACAACTCTACATCCGGCATGGAAGCTATCATTGGATACGCCACGAAGAAGGTCCTGTACTTCAATGTCAAGAATAAGTTCTGCATGATATGCATAATCGCTGCGAAGAAGCATGAACCACCTCCCGCGCATCGTTGCTACAAGAACTGGGGTCGTGACGTGCCTTCCACGGCTATGGAAGCTGCTGCAATTGCAGAAGGCTTCATGTGCAGCGTTGAAATGCATGGCCTAATATATAATATATTAGTTGCCGATGGCGACGCTGCCGTACACAAGAAGATAGTGGACAATGATCCGTACAAAGAATATATGGTTCGTGTAAAGAAGATTGAATGCCGCAATCACCTCCTCCGAAGTTTCTGCAGCGCCTTACGGGGAATAGTAGCGAAAGGCCCTAACAGAGATTTCAGAGAGGTCGTCAAAAACAAGATTTACCGCTTGCGGAACTGTATCCAGAAAGCTGCGGAACACCGATTCACGGAAAAGCAGCCGCTTGCCCAACGGATAGAAAACTTCAAAATTGATCTGAACAACGTACAGAGCCATGTCTTTGGAGAACACAAAGACTGTGAGAGATTGCAATATTTTTGCAACAAATACTCGGACACGAAGAGAAAGGATTACATTCCGAAGCTGAAGAAAACAGGACTATATCAAGAAATCAAGATTGCGCGGCGGCGGCTTTACATGAATGCCGAGAGTATGCTATATGGGCTCAATAGTAATAGCGTGGAAAATCTAAATGGCATCATTAGCAAGTACATCGGAGGAAAGCGACACAATTTCGGAAGAAAAGGATCTTACACCGGCAGATCTGCGGCTAGCGTCGTTGCCAAGAATACGAAAGAAGCGTTGAGCAGACTGCATGTAGCAATGGGCAAGGAACCGACGCCTATATTGCAGAAGATGGAAACTCGTCGCAAACATGCGTTGGCAATGGCGAAGAAGTACAAGGAGGCAGCGAAAGCATCGGCACCCAAATATCAAAAGAAGCAATCGTGCGATAGGGATTACGGCCCCGATGCAGACGGGCCGGACATAGATGAAGCAGCGTACACTTCCGAGTGGGAGAGACATATGACGCAGCTCTACGAGTGGCAGGCGTCACGATCTGTAATCGAAGAGGAAACGCGCGATCAAGCCAACGATGCGAGATGGATGGCATATCGAAGACAATTATTGACTGCGTCCAATTTCGGCAGAGTGTGCCGAATGCGTAAAACCACACCGCGCGCGAATACAGTGAAGAGCATACTGTATCGCCAAGAATTAATTTTAGAGGCACTGCAGTACGGAAGAGACAACGAACCGAAGGCATTGAAGGAAGTAGAAGACCAGTTCGATGTCCAAGTACAACGATGCGGCCTCTTCATCGATAGCGTTGTGCCATACTTAGGCGCGACACCTGATGGCCTCATTGACCAAGATACGCTTGTCGAAGTAAAATGTCCCTATTCGCAAGAGATTTGACACCCCAAGAAGCAATTGAAAGGCTTCCAAATATAAATGCGATCTACCGAGATGATCAACTCAACAGGAGCCAGAAGTACTTCTACCAAATGCAAGGACAATTGCATATCACGGGAAGAAACCAAGGCATATTCTGTTTGTGGACACCAAAGGGAGCAAAGTTCACAGGAGTGGAGAAGGACGACGCATTTTGGAAGAAAGAAATGGAGTCGAGTTTGAAGAACTTTTATGAGGACTGCATACTTCCAGAACTTATAGACAGTCGGTACAATAGAGGACAGCCCATTAAAGAACTCCCCTACGTGAAGAAAGCAGAACGGAAGAAAAAAGCTGCAGACACCATCGGAGAGGAAGACATGTCTGAACATGATGGGGTCTAAGAAGAACCAACACATTTCGTTCCCTCAAAGCTGCACTAGGCGATGCAGTTCACCAATTGCAGTAGCTCGCATAATTACTTGAGCCTGCGACGTCCATCCCAGTGCAGTAGATCGCAATTGCTTGAGTCTGCGACGTCCATCCCAGTGCAGCAAGTTGCTCTTATGATTGTAGGAATAGACGAGGAAGTATACTATATTATTATAATATAATAATAATTATATCAGGAGACTCGGTAGAGTCTCGCGCCAAGTAGTAGTTATATATATAGTACAGCGCGCGACTACCGAGGATACTTATCCCGAAGTGTAGCGGTTTTCGTCCGCTATAAAACTTTCACCTCGATTTATGGAAAAGTTACAGCTTCAAGGATTTATTTCTGAATTTTGTATTTTTTCGTTGATTTTTCTGAATCGAATGAGCCAAGAATCAAGCGAATCGGTTCAGTCGTTCAAGGGATATAGATTTCTCCTGCTTATTCTTCTCGTGAAAACGGCAAGGCAAATTAAGATTCAGGGGAACATGTTCCTAAAAATGTGACTTTCACTTTTCTCATACGAGATGGCAGCAAACGGAAATATCGTATTTACGTTACCGATCTAGAATCTGTAATCTGTGTCATACCGACACATTGGTTAAGCCGGTTATGCCATGGCTGGTTATGTGTCATAATGGTTATGTGACACAGTCCAATTTTATTATTTTATTTTATTCCAGATTCCATGCTTTTATTTAGTTAATAAAAGAGTATAGTGTCCTTGCCCCTGTCCCTGTAATCTTGTCATTATTAAGAATTATGAAGTGTCAAATGTGTTTGGTGAACGAGTGCTGATTACCAATAGTTAAAATTGTCAAGAGTGTAGCATATTTATCTTTGAAGGAATATTAGCAATTATTTATTTACAGTTCAAGGGAATACTCGGTATTAGTAATCAGTACTTGCTTACGTAGACTAATTTCAGCACTTTAGGTTTGCGCTCCGTCAGCTAGGTATTTGACAGTCAGGAATAATTTGTAAAGTATTAAGCCCAATCATTTAAAATTTCAATATATTATAGCTATTGGGAATCTCTCTTTTGCTACTCTGAATCATTATTTGATTTAACGCTTTAGAATTATAATATATAAACCAAGCAGAATGCTCATAGGCAATCTAATTTAGTTATATTATGATCATGACTGTCAAGTTCTTCGCTCAAGGAACACTTCAGCTAAAGAATAAAATGAATCAAGCAAGCAATAATTATCAATCATGTGTCATTGGCGATATACTAGCTATTGATAATCAGTACTTGCTTAGTAAATTTCATTACTTTAGGTTTGCGCTTTGTCAGCTAGGTATTTGACAGTCAGGAATAATTTGTAAAGTGTTTAGTCCAATCATTTAAAATTTCAATATATTATAGCTATTGGGAATCTCTCTTTTGCTACTCTGAATCATTATTTGATTTAACGCTTTAGAATTATAATATATAAACCAAGCAGAATGCTCATAGGCAATCTAATTTAGTTGTATCATGATCACGACTGTCAAGTTCATCGCTCAAGGAACACTTCAGCTAAAGAATAAAATGAATTAAGCAAGCAATAATTATCAATCATGTGTCATTTAGCGACATACTAGCTATTGGTAATCAGTACTTATTTAACAAATTTTATTACATAAGATTATGCGCTCCCTGAGCTACGCATTTGGCTGTCAAGATACACCAATGTTAGAGTGCGTATGAAGGTATAGCTTATCTAATTTGCAATTTAAATGTATCCTAGCTATTGGTAATTTTTCTTTTGCTAATGTGAATTTGCCAAGTGCAAAGTATATTATCTGAGGAATCTATGTTCTCACATTCAGCTCAATTTCTTAGATCTCCTCCTATGTGCATGATTAAGTTATAAATACATTGTAACATTAAAGTTACATTATAACATAAACAGGCACATAGGTGATGGTGCATATTTGAACAGAAATGGCACTTGACATTTTAATAAAATTTTACTTTTAAATTTATTAATTAAACCATTGATAAATACTTAGAATTTTTATTGTCTTTATTGTTAAGCATTAACTAACAAAAAGGCATGAAATCCGTCGAAAAACATTAAACTGTAAAAAAATGCGCCAAGTAGCAGTTTGATTTTCCCACAAAAATGAAATATTGATAAATAATTAAAAATTTTATTGTCTTTATTGTTAAGCATTAACTAACAAAAATACATGAAATCCGTCCAAAAACATTAAAATGTAAGAAAATGCGTCAAGTAGCAGTTGGATTTCCCCACAAAAATATAACAAATATAATATATAATGAAATATAACAAAAAAAAATAGATATCATACAAGAAAGCCAAGCTTTCATTCAAAGATACTTCGATTTAACTCGCATTAGCAATTAACAATAAGTTAACAATAAATTACCGATTAACAATACAACAAATCTTGGCGTGTGCGCGCTTCATTCCGAGGTAAAAAGGCAATGGAAAACTGATTTAACACTAGAACTATCAACGATTGTTATGCTGTTATAACGAACCACGTCAAAAAAAGTCATTTCAACTCGTTCGGTAGTACTGGTGTTAAACCTAACACTGACTTTACTACGAAATAAGTAAATCGTAATAAATCTTTCATTTTCAATCATATATACTATATACAGCGGCCTTGTTATCCCATTTTTGCCTCCGATATATGAATATTCTCCGATTTCATGAGCATTGTCCAGTGCCTCATAACTGACAAGGAGATCATTTTCCCGATATTGATAAGAAGGAGGTTCTCAGTTCAGCGCGTAAATGTTTCTTTAAAAGGTTTTTTAGTAATATTACCGGAGCAAGTGCTTCGAATGAAGCGCGCACACGCCAAGATTTTTTGTATTGTTAATCGGTAATTTATTGTTAACTTATTGTTAATTGCTAATGCGAGTTAAATCGAAGTATCTTTGAATGAAAGCTTGGCTTTCTTGTATGATATCTATTTTTTTTTGTTATATTTCATTATATATTATATTTGTTATATTTTTGTGGGGAAATCCAACTGCTACTTGACGCATTTTCTTACATTTTAATGTTTTTGGACGGATCAGTCCTTCCAGAAGTGGTGAAAGGAGCCGTCCCAGACGGGGTTGCGGCGTGTGTCTCTTCTTACTCTTCTACTTTATTTTCAGCTGATACTGATTTCACACCTCCATCCAATAATTACATACTTCAACGAGGACTTTTCACAGAAAGAGAGAAGGAAGGAAAGAGAGAGTACAAAATTGTACAAAAAGACAGAGAAATACCGAACATTCTGCAGGTTGATAGGAAGTAAATATGACATTATTATTTATAGACTGTATATTTCAAATAACTGTTATTAACAAATTTGTTCGCTTCCCCAGATCAGACTCAGAACAGGCATTGGACAATCTACCTGAGGATGATCAAATTTCCACTGGACTTTCACCACGTGCTCGACCTACTGAAAGGTGATTTTTTTCATATATATTGGTCATATGTCAAACAGCCGTTACTTGGGCAAAATTGTTTCCCTCTTCGCATTCAGTCGCGTAAAAGGCTTGTTGATAATCGTCAGATGTTTGACAATAATTTGATTATAGTAGGACATTGCAAATGGGAAGGGTAGATATTATTCTTACTGTTGCCACAATCTTACACTTGCTGTTTGCCTTGTCAAAATACAAATGAAATAATAAACCGAAGCCTCAAATAAAAGTGGGAACTTCTACATGATTATAAAGAGTATGAGATTATAACAAAATATTTGTTGATCTTTGTTACAGGTCGTCAGCAATACCAACTTTGCACCAGTGTAACTGTACTGTTGTAAAATGGCGCTGTGATGATAACACAAGTTCAACACCTCCATCTCACTCAAACTGAGTCTCGCACGCGAATTACTGAATACCTACGCTCGCTGGGCGGAAGCTCGCCGATTCCAGTTCTTCCAAAGATCCCGGAAGCCCATTCGCGCTCCCTCTTTTCTGGCATCAAATCACGAGCCCAGTGCTCTCATTTTCAACATGTAGATTACCAAAATGTTTTCATTATATAATACATTATAATACTGTATTATAATTTCATAGGCTATCTTTTATAATAAAACCAGTTTGTTTATTCCAGTTTATTTATTATCATTGATTGAACTTTGTAATCATTGTCCATTTTCAGCGGCTATGAAATTGCACCAGAGACAGAGGTCAATACGTGTTAGACGTCAAAGGAAAAGTATACTCAGAGTAACCTCATTCTCTTCCAGAAACACTTTTCCAGTATCAATTCCTCTTGATAGACAACGCCAGTAGCTCCACCTCGCGTTCGTTTTGATAACCAATGTTTGTAGGTAATACGATCGCGATCCCAAAAAACCTCCGGTTACCGTCGGTAATCGATAGTCAGCTGAATCTGAAAAAGTCTCGCGGGTAGCCTAGCCCCTTAACCGCGCCAGGGCACAACACTATGCGCGAAATAGAAAACTTAAAACTACTTAAACTCTACAACTTACATGCTATGACATTAAAATCTAAATAGTAGTTAATGATTACATATAAATGGTAACATCGTGGCCGCCATCAGTTTTACGGCCATTAGGCCTGCCGCGACCCCTCCGATCGGCATGGCGCTTCCAAAATGTTGCTCGCGAGAGTCCACCAGCTTTGAATCTTGCTGCAATACAAAAATCCAATATTTTATATAACATGCGGTTTAGGAAGTAATAAAATGAAAACGAAGGTCAAAGTAACCCATCTGCTTAATAGTTAATTTATTGAAATGTACTTACGTCGTTGTGCATGGGCCTGCTCTTCCGAGTTGGAAGGCAACGGCGGCTGCGGGGGTGGTGGAGCGTGCAGGGCCTGCGGGGCCTCTTGTTGTCGCTCCATGATAACCCAAGCGTACTTGGAAGCTAAGAACCACTTAAGCGAGAGGCTTGAAATTTGATGAGCAGATACTAATACTGATACAACTTAGGAAGAGGCCGCCATTACCAATCAGTATTTGTTCAGTACATTTCAGGTTTTTGGCTTAAGTAACTCTCAAGCTACATATTTGACATGGATGCAGCTTATCTGTACAATGTGTTACATTCAGAAGGTAAGGACATAACAAATCCCCCCAAAACCATTAAAATGAAAAAAACGCCAAGTAGTCCGCCCCCACCCCCTCCACCATCCCGGCTCCCAAACCCACCAACCTTGTCAAAATCTTTTAAAAAATTACCAAAAATAGAAATGGATATCATTGGTAAACGAAAGCCAAGTTATAATTCAGACATAACTAATAACATACAAGAAAGCTAAGTTTTCATTCAAAGATATCTCGAGTTAACTCACATTAGCAATTAACAATAAATTCACAATAAATTAGCGATTAACAATAATAAAAAAAACTTGGCGTGTGCGCACTTCATTGCGAGGTAAGAAACCAATGAGAAATTAATTTAAATCTAACATTCACTTTACTACAATATAAAATCCTAAGAAATCTTACATTTACAGTTCAATCACATATCAGGAGACTCGGTAGAGTCTCGCGCCAAGTAGTTAGCTATAGCTATACAGTGCGAGAAGCCGAGGCTACTTATCCCGACGCGTAGCGGTTTTCGATCGATATAAGACTTTCACCTCGATTTCCGAAAAAGTTACAGCTTGCAGGCATAACTTATGAATCAAGCATAGCCTAATTTATTTTTCTGAATCCAATAAGCTAAACAGCAAGGAAATTGGTCCATGCGTTCAAGAGATATGAATTTCCTCCTCTTATTTTCTTGTGCGAAAACGATTCAGAAGAAGATTCAGACCAAAAATGTAGGTCACATATTTTCCACGCTAGGTGGCAGAATGTTCATATATTATATCAATATTTCTAGCTGCGAGATGTTGTTATGCCAGAGAGAGAAGGCAGATGTGAGCTCATGTTAGAGAGAGATGCTAGACATGTAGAAAGAGACTAACTAACACGAGATGGGTAGATGTCTTATTTCCTTGACGTTCGAGTGCTTGGTTATGTGGGCTATTTTATGACAGCAATATGTTACGCGAGGATATCCGACAAATTTAACAGTTTTATTCTCTTATTGGTACAGCTTTATGACCCTACTCAATCTAACACTGTTAAGCAATATCCTCTTATTCAATACAATTATAGATTACCAAAGTTGCCAAGTGCATAACCAGGACCCACTTAAATGAAAAAGCAACAATTTGTTCACCAAGTGATACTTCAGGTCTTTCATGTAAATGATTTCTGAACTACGAACCTTACTAGTAATCAGTATTTACTCAGTAAACTTTAGATCTTTGACTTCTGTAGTTTTGAATAATGTATCTGTTCAGCAAGTTTGACACGTATAATTGAACTGGTTCTTGGGTACGCCCTTGTCAAATTTGACATTACAAATGTGTTGAATAAGAGAATTAATAGAACTTATTAAGTGTTGAGCCTAATTGTAATATTAATTTAGGGCATACTAGTCGTGGAAAATTAGTAGTGCTCGTCAAGTTT